>JAZKLR010000464.1:0-600000 GCA_037103525.1 Ganaspis brasiliensis | reverse complement strand
AAAGAATACGTCGAAGAGGAATAGTCCAAATTGTACATCTTTTAATTTGCACACCTTTAGCTTACAAGGCGCATGTTATTGCAATGATATGCTTCAATATTCATTCTAGAGAAGTGCGAATTGTCGAAATTCATATTAAATTGAATTCGAAATTTGACCAAAAATTTCAAATCATCGCGGTTCAAATTTGAATGGGGCAAATATAGAATATAGCTCGATGTGATTCGATTTAATACGTTTAATTTTAATTTTTTTTTATAATATTGTTTATATTTCATTCGTGACTCAAAATCGTAATTCTCTAATTTATTGTCTTTCCGGAGGTTCTTTCCTCTTGAAAATATGGGACAGTAATCAACAGTGGATCAGTTTTTTCAAACAAACCTATTTTAGTATTATTTATTTAATATTATTATTCAATAATAATATTTTGTTTTGCACTTTGTAAATAAATTTATTGTGCAGGAAATAATATTTTAAAATGTAAAACAATTTTTCAATTTTAACAATATTGTAAATATTCAGAAATTTTTTGTCCCTGATGTCAAAGACATTGAATAAAAAAATTTTTTAATTAATGAATACTTAAACCAAAGTTTTAAATGTAGTTTGTTCTACCAAGTCTCATTTATAATTAGAGATTTTTTTAATGATTTCTCAGAAAATGGAAATATTGTCTAGCAATCCGGGAAATTACCGAGAATTTGTAAAAAAATCAGGGAATTTGCAACAAGTTCCCGGAATTCGTAGATTAATTTCGAAAATTTCAATTGCAATGTTGTATTGCGTAAAATTTGAAAAATTGAACTAGAGATGCTCAGAATACAATCTAAAAATTTTAGATATAATTAAAATCAAAAATAATATTAAATTTTGATATCTCCAAGTCATTATAATTGAAATAATTCTCGAAGGCAACTATAATGTTTCAATTTTTTCAAACTTTCAAATTTCAATTAATCCAAATGTCAAAAGTCAAAAGCATTTTTTTAGAAATTTCACTTTTTCGAAACTGTTCCATTTTTTCTTATAATTTCTTATTCTTTCAAAATGTTTATTCAGTATTTTGTCTTTTTTCAAAATAATTGCTTAATTTTTCACGTTTTTAAGATTTTTTCTTCTACTATTAATTCTTAAACTTTTTTTCATCAAGACTTTCCTTGATTTTCCTTTTTTTTCACGCAAATTATATTTTTATTATTTTGTACAATGTTCTTATAACATTCCATAAACTTCTCTGTTCTTTACTTTTATTCTCATATTTAAAGCAAAAAATGTTTCTGTAAATCTTTTAATTTGTTTTAAAATTTTTCTGTTTTATTAATTTTCTTTTTACTTTTCTCCCTTTTTAAATTCTTATGTAATTTTGAATTTTTCAATTTTGTTCATTTTTATTTGGTGATGAGAAAAGTGAAGTAATTTCTTAAATTTTTTTATATCTTTTGATAAAATTCAAATTCTTTTTATATTTTTGTATTTTTTGCAAACTTACTTTCTCTTTCATAAAGTTTTTAGATTTTCTTGATTTTATAAAAGTCACCGTAGTCAGTATTATTTTACAAATTTGTCTTTTTTATTTTTGAGACATTGCCTTGCTTCTTTTTTAACTTTTTTATATTTTTTTATGTAATTTTTACTTCTTTTTATATATGTATTATAAGTTTTTAACCAAATTGTTTATTATTAAATACTGTTTATAATGTTTTCAATTATAAACCATTTTTCTTCAATTTTTTGGTTTTTTAATAATTTTTTGAATCAGTATTTGAACTTTTAATTAATTTTTAGATAATTTTATCATAATTAATTTTTATCTTTTAATTTCCAAAATATTATTTTAAAAAAACCATACGATATTTTTATCTTAATTTTTTTTTCATAATTTCCCACTTTTTTAAAGAAACTTTTCCTCTTTTATTTTATTTTATGTAATTATAATAATTTTCTATTTCTTAGACATTTTTTCTATTTCTTAAAACTGTTCAATTTTTTTCTTATAAATTCTCTTTTTTCAAATACTTGAAAAATTGATTCAGTTTTCCCTTATTTTTTAAAGGATTTTTCTCTTTGATAAAATTTTAACATTTTTTCATTGATTATTATTTTCTTTTACTTTTTCTTAATTTTTAGTAATTTCTTCCTAATTTTATTATTTTTTAATTAATAAGGTTTTAAATGTTTAAAACTGTTATTTTTAATATTTTTTTTAATCAATTAATATTTCAATAATCAGTTAGTAATCATCGAACGAACAAATCCGAAAAAATTGTAGTTTACGATACGGGAATTGAAAAATGCTCTGCTAGCTTTCCTGCGATCCACTGGTGTCTACTCTCCCATAACATTAAACTAAAAGGTGGTTATTAATATAAAAAACCGACATTTAAAATTGATTTCACCAAATTTTCAAATATTTCTTTATACAATTACCGGAAAAAACTAAGTTTAGTCAAAATTTGTACTCCCAAAAATAAATTAAACTAGATCTTAATTTAAATAGAAACTATCTAATTTGTTATACTTTTTTTAATTTAGGGAACAATCGTAAGTTTTATCCAATTTTTATCAATTTTGCTCTTAAAAAAATTCTATACAATTGTTCGTTAAATTCTGTTCAAAATATTTGATTCCAAAGTTGTTAAAATTCTAATGTTGTAAAAAAAATAAAAATTTATATTTTTTTAAACAAGGTATTTTAAGCAAAATTCAACGAACATATTTGTCGCGGATGTGTTTATTAATAAGCTGACGTTTGTAAAATTATGCTAATTAATTTTTTTATTCAACAAATCTGAACTCAAAATACTTTTATTTTCGAATATTGTGTAACTGATTCTTTGAAAATTAAGTGAAATCTATTTTAATTATATACAAAAATGTGAAATTAGTAATATTTAATAATATATTTTTTTACACTGATAAAAATCACTTTTTAGTATTTTTTGCCAAAATTATTTTTTTTTCAAAGAATGGATCTTTCTCAACAATGTCCAATCTTGAAGTAGTGGGTTGAATTTTTAAAAAATGTCAATTTTTAGCTTTATCGGTAAAATTGTATTAAGGAATTGAAGAAACAAGAAAAAAAAATAGAAAAATGCTGTGAAAAACGTTGTATATTGTTGGAAAAATTGGACTATTTTTTCTTATTAACGTTCGCTCTCTTTCGTCGCAGTGTTATCTAATAATTACATCAAATTGGAGAACGTATTATGTACCTATATATAAAAAAATATATAGCGCGCACATGTAAATGCAAATATTATATTTATGTAGGTATCTTGACTCGCGCGCATTACTATACATGTTATTATTATTATAATTATTATTAATAATATTATTGTTAGAAGCGAGAATATCTACAATATTTTTAATTCCGAGACGTAATTCTCCAATTGTGCCAATACAGATCGTCAATAAAATTGGGATTTGCCCGAACCGTTATAGAAGGAGTTAATGAGTTTTTAAATTCACATACCTACCCTAGAAAAAAATTTTAAATTGCATGAATGAATTAATTATAATTGTATGCTTAACTTTTAATCAGTTAATCTTAAGCAATTCCAAAAACTCGAAAATCCAGTGAAATTTTTTAGCCTGAAAAAAAAAGAAAGGTTTTCATTCAGAAGAAAGTTTGTACATAAATATTTTATTTTTCATTTTCTGGCGAAAGTTTAAAAAAATAATACACTCGAACATTGGTATACAATTAAAATCTTGAGTGAATTAGTATTAAAATAGAAAAAAGCAAAAAATCGCGCGTTTTTTCTAGCACTACAAAAAAAATCTAGTGAATCGTAGAATTGTTTTTTGATTCTTCAAAAGCAAAAAATTGAAAATCACAATAAGAAGCACTCTCAAACGAGATTGGTCGGTTCCGATTGAATTAATCGTAAATCGTTTGATTGATCATTGTTTTTCTCTGCACTTATAAAATTATTTATATATAGTTAAATTCCTAGTGAAACATCAGAGTTCAAAGTTCCTTTGATTTACAATAAGATCTACTTTTTGTTCTAATCGTTTACAGCCAGCTTTTGAGTAAAGATTGTGAGGCGGAGGATCGAATGTGACATGCTTCAAAACTTCATCAACCATATCCTCTGTTGGTTGAACCAGTCTCTCGCGAAAAGCTCGCTCTATACATTTAATAACATGAGGCTGTTCAAGAGGCAAAAAAGGCACGTAATGATCGATAACACTCGTTTCTATCGTATCACTTTTATGAAATCCTCCCTTCTCATTAAACGCACCAAGAGTTATTAAATTTTCAAAATCTTGAAGTGTCGTGTCCTCTCGCTTTCTGCCACTTTCCCACAAATCCAATAAACGTTTCACCACTTGTTGACTGCCAGTGTTGGATATAAAGATAAAAATTCCTTTATTTTTATTAACACCGGCTAATTTGAAGTAACTCGTGTAATCGAGAATTGGCACTAATGCATTTAATACACCCTCTGGCATTTTATCAACCTCGTCGAAAACAAATAATGACCTGTCGCATTTTTGTATACTTTTGACAAGTTTCTCTCGAAGATCAGCCTGTGAAAAGAAAGGTTTTTTTAAATTAAAAATTCATCATTGGTCATTTAAAACTATAAATTTTTGCATATTCAAATCATGAAAATTACGAAATTAAAGAATATATCTAAAAAATAATGAAAATAATTGACAGTTGAAAACATAATTCGAAAAATGGCTACATAATTACACAATTGAAAAGAATTGTTTAAGAAATTCAATAATTCATATTAAATTTAAACAAAATAGTTGAATATAAGAATAACTGTTGGAAATTATTGCAAATTGATCAATTGGATTGAAAATTAAAATTGAAATTGAAGAAAATAATAAAAAATTAAGGAAACAAATTAAATTTTAAGAATTCAATTAAAATTTGAAAAAATAATTGATAATAAAAAAAATTACAAAATGACGAAAATAATTGAAAACAAAATCCAAAAAATGTCTAGATTAATACACAACCGAACAAAATAATTTTAAAAATCAAAGAATATTTATAAATTTTTAAGACAATAATTGAAAATTGAAAAAATTATAGGAAATAATTGAAAACTGAGGAAAATAATTAATAATTGAAGAAAATAGTTGAAAAATGATGAGAATAATTGAAAAATTGAAGAAAATATGTAGAAAATTACTATATTAATAGACAACTGAAACAGATAATTGAAAAAATTAAACAAGAAATATTAAATATCAAGAAAATAATTGCAAATTGAAAAATTAAGAAAATTATAGAAATAATTGTTGGAAACAATGTTCATTTAACAATTGGATTGAAAATCGAAAAAAATAATTAAAAATTTAAAAAAGGAATTAAAATTTTAAGAATGGAATTGGAATTTAAAGAATGTACTTAAAAGTTGAAAAAAGCCGAGAATTAATGAATATAGTAAAAACCAATTAAAAACTTAAAAATGGAAATAAGAATTAAAGAAACTAATTGAACAATTGTATTTAAAATGAAAGAAACTTAATGATAATCGAAGAAAATAATACAAAATAGGCGATAATTTTGTAAATTAAAGAAAATAATTGATTTAAAATTGAAAAGTGGAATTTAAATTTGAAGAAAATAATTGAGAATTGAAGAGAATAGTTCTAGAGTTGATTGATTGAATTGAAATTTTAAAACAATTTTTATGAGTAAAAAAAATAATTGAAAAAATCCGAGAATTATTGAATATTGAGGAATTAATTAAACATCAGACAAAATAATTGCAAATTTAAGAAAATATTTGACAATTGAAGAAAATAATTAAAAATTGCAGAAATAATTTGGAAATTAAAGAATTAAATGGAAATTTAAAAAAAAAAGAATTGATAATTAAAAGAAAAATTACAAAATGATGAAAATGATTAAATATTGTCAAAAATAATTAACTATTAAAAAAAAAAAATAATCAATCGGAAAAAAACTCGAAAAATTGAGAGAATAATCGGCCTTCCAACAATTTTTTTTTAAATTAATGAATAATCATAAAATTGAAGTAGAATAATAAATTGTTCATTGAAAACTGATGAAAATTATGGAAAAAATTGTAGGAAATAAATGAAAATTAAAGAAATCAATTGGAAATTGAAGAATTGTATTGATAGTTTCAAGAATGTAATTGATAATTGAGAAAATGAGAGAATTGTTGAATATTGAATAAAATAATTTAAAAACGAAGAATGCAAATGAAAATTAAAAAAATAATTGGGTACATACTGAAGAAAATAATTAAAAATAATTAAAATTGAAGATTAGAGAATTTAAATTGAAATTTTAAGAAAATAGTTAATAATTTAAAGAAAAATTACAAAATGACTAAAATAATCAACTATTAAAGAAAATAATTGAGAAATGAGGAAAATAATTGACAATCGAAAGAAAAATTCAAAAACTTGCGAGAATAATGGACAACAGAACAAAAAAATTTTTAAAAATTAAAGAATAATTATAAAATTAAAAGAGAATAATTGTATATTGAAAACTGTTGAAAATTATAGAAAAGATTATATATTTATTTATTAATTAAATTAAAATTGTTTGAACTGATATTTATAAATTTAAATTTTAATCAATTTAAATGCATTTTTTAAAAAGTATCTGATTTAAATAAAAAAATATCTATGTGAAAAACTTAAAGTGTAAACAGAATTAAAGAATGAATCTTGTGGTTTATTATTATATAGATAGATTATTATAGATTTGTAATATATGAAAAAAATTGATTTTCCATAAAATTTTTCAGAACTTTTAGAACACGAAGAGAATTCCGGTTTAGTAACAAATTTCCCGGTCAAGTGGCCACCCTGGTGATTTTTTGTATAAATCTAGATTAATGCTCTAGTTTCTAATTGGGATTAAAAACTTTGCTTTATTTATTTGCAGGGTATCCAGAGATATTGAAAACCTTCAGTTTTCTTTGAATTATTTTTCCACCTTAAAAATCTTGAAATCATCTTGAATTTAAAAAAAAAAAATCTTTGAAGTACAATGGGCATAACAGATGCTAATTCAACGTTTTACACAAAATTACGTCATCTTTTTTTAAGGATGTTTAACCCATTAACATAACCTGAAACTAGAAAATGTTTTCCATGTTTTCTTACACAAAATAAAAATATTATTGAAATTGATTTCACACAATTTTAAACGATACAGTTGTGTATTTTTTTTCAAAAAAATTAGGTTTATACAAAATTTGTCATGAAATAATAATTATTTAACATTTTGTGTCTTTTCTTTAAAATTTGTGAACAATTGTAATTTTTAATAAGAAATAAGAATAAATTAATCTCTCTGAGTCAAATCTTTGTCATTTTATCCAATTTTGACAAATAATAGCTTATTTTAATCATTGAAATATTCTCTAAAAACCTGTTTGTTGAAGTTTGTTGATAATATTTTGTTAAAAAATTATTAAGCAAATAAAACTTATCTATTATATATTATTTAAACAAAAAAAATTGTATCAAAATCCAACAAACAAATTTGTAGAGAATATTTCAAAGATTAAAATGAGCTATTATTTGTCAAAATTGGATGAAAATTACAATAATTGTTCACAAAATTTAAAGAAAAAACACAAAATGTTAAATTATATTATTATTTCATAACAAATTCTGCATAAACCTATTTTTTGTTGTTGAAAAATGTGCAACAGTATCTTTCAAAATTGGGTGAAATCAATTTTAATATTATTTTTACTTTATGTGAAAAACCGCTTTTTTTAGTTTGAGGTTATGTCAATGGATTGAACATCCTTAAATTTACAAAACTTGTAATTTATTCAAATTTCAATCGTTTCGAATGAAATTTTTTTTCGTTATTTTCTGCGATTTTCAGCTAATTTCTTTTTTTTCCATGATTTTCCAATTATATTTATCAATTATGATTTTTTTTTCTTTAAATCTAATTAAATACAATTTTTAAATTATTTTACTGAATTTTTTCAATTATTTTACTGACTTTTTTTAATTTTCTAAAAATGTTAATTGTATTTTTTTATGATTTATTTTAAGATTTCTAATTATATTTTTCTATTTTAATAATCTTCTTTAATTTTTTCAATTATTTTCCTCAAATTTAAATTACTTTTTCTAATTTTCAATTATTAATTCCATTGCGAACTTCAATTTTTTCAATTAACTTTATCAATAAGTACTCAATTATTTTTAGTATTTTTAAATTAACGTCGACATTGTTCAATTATTGTCTAACTTCCTTAATTAATGTTTTTCATTTTTAATTATTAATACAAATTTTAATTAAAAATTTTTAATATTTTGAATTGACATCTTTCATATTGAATTTGTTTTTTATTTACTAATTTTAACATTTTATTCTTTTTTAATTATTTTAATAAATTGTTATTTATCAGCTTAAGAACTCAATTTTATTTTTTAATTTTCAAGTGATTTTATTAATTTTTCAATTCTCTGTAATTTTCAATTATTTTCTTCTGTTTGAAACATACCTACTCTTCAATGTTTTCAATTATTCCCTTCAATTTTGAACTCTATTCTTAGCATTTTCAAGTAATTTCCTCAATGTTTAATTAATTTATTTAATTCATTTTTAATTAACTTCACTTAATTTCTTAAATTTCAGTTAAGTATATTCTTGAATATTATCAATGAATTTTATTAATACTAAATTATTTTTTAACAGTTTTTAATAATCGTCATAATTTTTAAATTATTTTCTTATTATTTACATTAATTTTTTTCAATTTCCATTTATTAATACAAACTTCAATTATCAATTTAAATATTAATAATTGTACTGTTTTCCTTTTTAAATCAATTATTGTAAAAAAATTAATTTTATTTCTTGAAATTTCAATTTTATTTTTTAATTTTCAAATTATTTTATTCATTTTTCAGTGATTCTCATTAATTTTTGATTACATACTTTCGTCAATATTTAATAGTATTCTTCATTTTTGAATTAATTTCTCAAATTCTAATTATATTTTTAGATTTAAAAAAGGTTTTCCCTCAATTTGAAATTATTGTATTCTTTAGTATTTAAATTATTTTCTTAAATATTCGATCTATTTATTACTGTCTTTCATTTTTAATTTTTGTTGTTGTTATTTTTCAATTATCTTCTTTAATTTTAAAGTAATTTCTTCGGATTCTGATTATATTCTTCAAAATATTAGTTAATTTATAAAAGCCATAATTGTTTTAAATATTTTTTGATTAGGTTCGTATTTTTAAAATTTTTTTCTTGCTCCTTTAATGATTTTTATCAATTTTCACTTGTTTTTTGCAAATTTTAATTATATGAATATTTTGTCCAATTATAAAGTTTTATTCTCATCTTAGAATGGTTAAGTATATTTCAATTTTCTTTTAAGCTTTTAATAAATTTTCAATTTTTTGGGTTATAGAATTATTTTCTTCAATTTTTTTCTCTTCTTCATTTTTAATTTACACTTTGCATTTTTCGCCGGACACCCTGATTTTTTAAAATGTTGGTCAAGTTCACGGCGTTTAAAATAAAACGCTATAAATGAAAAAAACAATATTTTAAATGTTTATCGATCAACGAATTTTAAAAGAAAATTTTTATTATTTTCCGCTTGTAAAAATAATCTTTCTTCCAATCGTTGATCATAAAAATTGTAAACTTCACCGAAGTTTGTTTTATTTAACTCACAAAATGTATTCCTTATCTGAAATTTTTTTAACAGGAACAAATTAAATTTGAACAAACCTTATATTTTTCAATATCACGTTCATAAGGAAAGTCATCTCGTCCATTGAAGAAATGAAAATATTCACTATTCTCTCCATTTTTAAAAAGAGCCTTTGCTATCATTTTGACAACGAAATTTTTACCACTTCCTGGCAATCCATGAAAACTCATGGCCAGTGGTTTTATGGGATGAAGATGAGATAAATGACCACGAATAGCATTAAGCACCGTTTCATGAGCAATTTTTTGCCCGAACAGCTCTTTTTTAAACATACTGTCCAAATCTAAAAATAAAATACAAGAAATTAATTTTGTCAAAAGAAAAAAAAAACATTGTCAGATTTGTAAATAATTTTAAATTAACTCTAAATTGTTTATACTTTCGAATTTCTATTATTGACACTTTAAATAAATTTGTCGTAAATTTAATACAAGTGGAAAATAAGATTAAGGACTAAATTAAAAGCATAAATGAATTAGCAATTTTTGAGGAATTTAATCAAACTTACACCAGATATCGGCTGGAATATATTCGTCGATACAACACTCTGTAACTTTACATTTTAAATAAGAATATCCTCCGTACATTGCCGCAAGACCTGCTCCAGCATATCCTAGAGGAATCAAAGGTAAGATGCAAATTGCATCCTGAATTTGCAAAACTAGGAAAACTGTCACAAGAACTTGAAAAGAATGAAACTTCATTTTCACAAAACGATGAAATCAATAAAGACATTTAACACAAATTGCTCTCGCCACGAAAAACGTCTTAAATTGCACATTAATATCAAATAAAAATCTTTTCTTTCAAGAATGAAGCATGCAGGAACAATTTTGTTTTTAAAATAGGTTATGTTCTATGTTGTCATTTTTGCGTGACAGTGCTGCCACTATGATTTTTTTTAAAGCAATCATACCAAATAGATAAAAAAATATTTATTTTTTATAAATGCGGATTTCACAGTATAATCTTGATCAATCCTAGTTATAAAATTTAAAAACTCTATATTTAATAATTTTATAAAATTAGAAACTATTTAGGAACAAAAGTGAACAAAAGAAAATTAAAAAAGTTACATAACTTGAAGTTGTCTGCATTTGAAACAAGATACCAATTTTCTACTATCGGCGGGAATTTTAAATAAAATTCATTTAGCAGAATTTCAATTTAATATACATACATTTTTTTTTTTTTTTTTGATTTATTAAAATCATTAAAAATATTAAACCTTAAATTAACAACTAATAAATAAATATAACGACGAATTTAATGAAATTTGTGAATTGTTATAAAAAAACTGAAACCAAATTTGTGCCACATTATACAATTTTTTTCGTCAATTTTTCTTATAAAAGAAAATGAATATTTTATTATTCGGACGTGAAATGTATTTAATATTAATTTCACACTAATTAATAATCAGTTTAAGAAACTTTGTCAAAAAAAGTTATAAAATTTATACAAAATAGGAATCGTAATTGTTTTATAAAAATAAAATATGTAATTTACTAGTAAAACGAACTTTCTTCCTATTAATTAGAAAGTTGATTATTTTATTTCAATTATTAAGTTTTTAATCATTTTAATCAATAAGAAAATAAACTTCAAATTATTAACAAAATAAGAAAACAGAGTGGCTTCTAGATTAATTATAAAACAAGAAAATAAACTAATTTCAAAATTATTTATAAACTTAATACACGCGCAGTTATTAAAAAAATATTTATAAAATAATATTCTGTTTAACTTAAAATTGTTAAAATTTATTCTAAAAATTGTTTGTGTTTAAAAATTCGTCTAAAGTTTTTATTAATAACAAAATATTTCTAATTTTAGATTGTCAGCTTAATTATTTTAAATTAAAAACAAAATAATTAAAACTTTGAATTAATAAAAAAATAAATCCAACTTTGACTAATTAAAAAAATAATTCTAAACCGAATAGAAATAATAATTAATAATAAAACAATCTAAACCTTGAATAAATAGCAAATTCATCCTGTCTTTAGATTAATAATAAAATAATCAAAAGTTTTAAATAATAATAAATTAGTCAGTACATTGAATTAATAACAAAGTAAATACAATTTTAAATTAACTGAATTATCCGAAGTTTATATTAACTCTAACGAAATAAATTTTTTCACAATTTTTCAATTTTAAATTAATAAAATAATTACTCACATTTGGTGTAATTACTGATAAAACTAAACTGCTTGAGTCATAAAATTAAGAACAAAACAGAAGACTTAAGTTTTGTGTAAATTTCTCAACTGACAATTGCAATTTATTTTCTGCGATTGAATGGAGTGAAATTCGAGAAAGGAGTCCCTTTGGAAGAATTAGAAGATCTTGAGGAACCTTCAGCCGATCGAGGAACTCTTGTCATTGTAGGAATTCTAAACTCTGAATTCATATTCGCATCTTGATGAGGTTTTGACTGTGTTAAATACGTTTTGTAAGCAGTTTGCGGTCTTCGAAGTGAGTTTTCATCGCTGCTTATATATCCACCAGATCTGAAAATAATAATAATAGTTTCTTTAATGTTTAATTTATTTTCATTAATATGTTACATTTAATATCGAATAATTTTACTATTTATTTACATATTTAAAAAAAATACTAAAAACTTCAATATAAAACGATATTTTAATTAATTCTTTTATTTTCACAATAAAAACTATTTTACCTTAAACTTTAAATCGTCAAAAACTGTTTAAATTTTTATTATTATTATTATTACCTGCCATTATGTGGATTTAATTTCAAAGACGACACATTCGATTGTGGTGTCATTAAAACCGAAGAATTTTGAATTTTGCACAAATTTCTATTTGAAGCTTCCAACTGCAATTCCAATTCGTCAATTCGATTCTTCATTTTTTTGTTATTTTCCGATAATCGATGATATTCCATTTTGACACGAGCGTATTTTTTATTCACCTACGGATATTTTTAAACATTATAAAATAACTTTTATATATAACTTATAAAATAACATTTTATTAAATATTTAAAAATTTTGGAATAAATTCAAAAATCTGACAAATATTTCCTTAAAAGAGAAAATTTTTTAAATCTAAAATATTTAGGGTGTCCAGGAACTTTTGAAAAAACAATTTGAGGCCTTTTCAATAATAAATAATAAATTATATCAATTAATTAAAAATTAAAAAATTTGGAAGTAACTCGAATTGAAGAAAATAATTTAAAACATTTCCTCTATTAATTAAAAATTGAAGAAATCAATTAAAGAAAGAATAAAATAATTTTAAAATGACGAAGATATTGAAAAATTACAAAAATAAAATTAAAACAATAATTAATAAATAAAGAAAATTCTTATATTGAAAAAATTAATTGAAAAGTTTGAAATATATAATTGAAAATTGATGAAAATAAAAAAATTAAAGAATATGGGTAATTGTAATTTATTTATTTTGACAAATCAATTTAAAATTTAAAAATATAATTGAAGATTGACTGTGAAAAATTAAAAATAATCTTTTTAAGAAATTTAACGAACAATGTAGAAGAATATACTTGTAATTTTAAGAAAATAATTTGAAATTCTTGTAAATAATTAAAAAATGAAGAAATAAATTTAATATTTCACAAAGTAAGTGAAAATTTTCAGAATGTAAATACAATTTTCTTAAAGTAATTTACAAGTTTGAAAATTGAAAAATAAGGAAAAAATTCATAATAATTAAGGAAGATAACTGAAAAATGGAAGAAAAAAATTGAAATCATGAAAGAAAAGAATTTAAATTTTAGAAGAATTATTCAAAATTTCAGAAATTTTTATATCAATTCAAATTTAGTAAGTGTACATGAATATTTCATTTAATTCATTAGTCATAATTTTCATTCTACAGAATTTCATAAAATAGAATTTCTTTGTAGCCGAATTTTTACTGAACAACATTTTCAGATCAATGTATTTTTTATTTAACAGAATGTTCATTTTGTGGAATTTCTCTTTAGTTACCCTTCTATTTTAAAGAATTAAAAATTGTATTGTACTTTAATTTAGCAAAAGTTTCTTTTAACAAAATTTTAAATGATTCAAATTTATAAATGTTAGAATTTCTATTTTTATTTGAACGAATTGATGTGTCAGAATTCTTAAAATACCGAATTTGACACTTTGGTCAACTAAAAATTCGGTGTTTTAAAAATTCTTTCAAAGAACATTTCCGACAATTAAAGAGAAATTATATTATATTGTATTATAAAATATAATATAAATATATTATATTTATATTATATATTTATAAATTATGTATTGTAAAAATAGAAATTCTAGAATTTAAAAATTTTTCTCAAATATTTTGTTAGAAGAAAATTCTGCTAAATTAAAGTTCGGTTGAATTATAGAATTATTTAAAAATAAAAAGATAATTAACGAAAAATTCTACGAAATGAAAATTCTGTTAAATAAAAATTCTATTATTTGAAATGCTTTTAAGTAAAAATTCGGATTCAAAGAAATATTATCTAATTTATTAAATCCATGAAACTTCGAATCGATTAAATTAAAATTAAGCTCGCTGCACAGACTGAAAATTATAAAATAGGATTTATTTAACGTACGAAATTTTGAAAATTTAAACTATACTTACAATCTCATGAAGATGATTTGAGTTTATCGACAATTGCATATTTTGGAACCGAGTTGCTTGTGTATATTGTTCAGCTAACTTATCCGTCGATTCGAAGCAGTGTTTTATTTCCGAATTAAGAGATTCCGTTAAAGGCACAAAACGAATATTTTGCGTATTGCACTGCGGACATTTCTTCGTAACTAAATTTTAAAAAAATGCATTAAAAAGTACCTTCAATTTTAATTAAAACCCCGAGAAATAGAAAAATTCAAATTTATCTCTATAAAGAACTTAACTATTTTTGCGTTTTTATTAAAGCAAATATTATGTTCCAAACTTAAAAAAAAATTATGTTCTCACCCTTTGGAATACACTTGCTGCAAAAAATGTGGCTACAAATCGAAAGGGAAAATGTTACCGAATTGCGCATTAAAATAAAACAATGGTTGCATCTTAGCCAAGCTTTTGGTTCGAATTCCACCGACTCCATATTGGTGACAAAAATGTGTTTAACAAAAAGAAAATTTAAAATCAAAATTCGATGAAAAATACTAAAAACTGCTTGTTTTTAATTTAACCGGCACCAACAGGTTTGGAATTTTGACAGTAAAACCAAGATGGCGTCGCGATTGTTGCGCCACCTGGCGGGAGTGTCTAGAAGTATTTCAAATGTTAATAATTATCTTTTTTCGAATTTCAAAAATATGGCTTTAGCCTAAAGCACAATGAATCGTAATCGCTAATCCTTAATCGTAAGAATGAGAGGAAGTAGGACAGAAATATATCTCTGTCCTGCTTCCTCTCATTATTACGATTAAGGATTAGCGATTACGATTCATTGTGCGTTAGGCTTTTCATAGTTCCATATATTATTTACTCAAAGCTCGATTTACACAAATCTTTGATTCAAACTTTATGAGATTCAGACATTTATCTCAATTTTAATCTAATTTTCAGTGCACGAAAATTCTGTTATGTAAAAGTTACAAAAACTGTGATTTATTTTTATTTGAATTTGTATGAATCTAAATAATAAATAACAAACAAAAGATTATTTCAAATTCCCAGCTTTTCCTTTCCTTCGGTTGGTACCACTTGCTTATGATGACAACTTCAAACCATTCTTATTTCACTTCCGTTTTTCGTGAAAGAAGGAAATCGACAACAGTGTCTCTTTTCCTCCGCAGTGAAAAAAAGACAAAGAGCAATTGAAATCCAAAGTTATTTTTAAAAAGGTATTTGTGTAATTGTCAACACTGGTTGGTAAAAGTTTCTCAAACGATTATTCAAACATCGTTTCTGAATTTTTACCAATCAGGCTAAAGATGTGATATTATATTATTGCAAACATTGTTGCTGATATATTATCGCCATTTTATTATTATTTTTTTTTTGCGTGAAAAAAGCTCTTGATGCACGTGGTCGTGAAAAGCTTCACTGTGCGCGCGCGCGTGTCTATTAATTTATCGTCAATTCTCAGAAAAGTGAGCAGTGCCACGGTGTTTTCCGACGAGAAAAAGCTCTTTTCATCGTCCTCAAAAATAATTATTAGCAGTGCAATCTTAACAATGGCAGATGTACCCTTGCATATGGGTAATCCTCGTAAAATGTCTTACGGATCGTATAATGGAAAATTAACTGGAGTCGAGAGTAAAACCCCATTTTTAATCGGAGTTTCAGGTGGAACAGCCAGCGGCAAGGTGAGTCGATTTTCTTATAAATTAAAAAAAAAATCACAAAATACAAGAAAATTTATTTTAAAGACTAAATTATCCGGAAGTTGAAGCAACTTGTGCGAGAGGTTAAGAAAGCATTTTCTCTGAAATGTTCTGTTTTTTTGTATACGCAATATCAACATTTTTCCGCGCAATTATTCATTAATTTTTAATTACTTTTTTCTCGTTATGTAATATGATTTTAAAAAGGATTAGATTTCAATTTTTACATAAAGAAATTTGAATCATCGGGGATATGCGTTGTGGAAAAATAATTTCACGGTTTGATTGGATATGTTTACAGAAAGAAATATTACACTTTAGTAAACTTGCGCTATTCTTGGAATGTTTATGATGTATTTAATTTTGTTTTCATAATTTATGATTCAGTCGACGGTATGCAAACGTATAATGGAAAAACTGGGCCAAGTGGACAAAGATCACGATCAACGACAAGTAGTTTGCATATCTCAAGATAGTTTCTACAAAGATTTGTCACCCGAGGATAAAATAAAAGCAGAAAAAGGACAATTTAATTTCGATCATCCTGACGCATTTGATGATAATTTTATTCTTCAGACCCTCGAAGATATTCGTGCTGGTGTCAAATGTGAAATTCCTGCCTATGATTACAGAACAAATAGTTTGTGAGTTTTTTTTTCCTATCAGATAACAAACATTAAAAAACGAAACAAAAATTTTATTTTCAAAGTTAAAAGATTATTTCATAAATCATTTTAATAAATTCAAGTTTCATAAATAAAATTATAATAATTTAAATTTATTAATTATAAATTTGATTTTGTTTATTATACTTTTAGCAAGATTAGCTTTTTTAACTTTATTGGAACAAAATATATTAAGGTATAATCAATTTTGTAAACTAATTTTTTTATTTAAAGAAATAATAATCGATTAATATATCTTCAATATTATGATTAGATTCACAAATATAAACAAATAAAATGTTTAAAAATTATTGTTATTTATAATTAAATTAGGAGTTAGAAATTATGGAATAAATTAAAAAATCTGACAAATCGAGAAATATTTTCTAAAATGAGAAAATGTTTTAAATCTAAAAAGTTAAGGGTGTCCAGGAACTTTTGAAAAAACAATTCAAGACCTTTTCAATAATAAACAAGAAATTATATCAATGATTAAAAAATTAAAAAACTGGTTATAGTAACTAGAATTGAAGAAAATAATTTAAAATACTTCCTGTATAAGGAAAAAATATAAATAATGCAGCGATATTTTCAATTGCAATAATTGAAAGAAATTATTCAAAAAATTGAAAAATACCATTTATGTTTCAAAAAAGAAAATTGATAAAATAATAATTAAAACAAAAAAAAAACAAGATATTGAAATATATAATTTGGATTTGCAAATTAAAAATTGAAGAAATCAATTAAAAAAAGAAGAAAATAATTTTAAAATGACGAAGATGATTAAAAGATAATTTATGTTACTATGTACATTCAAGACTTTAATTGAAAAATTTATGACTTCAATAATTTTTAAATTAAAAAATTAAAGAATATAATTCTAACCTGAAGAAAAGAATTGGAAAATTACAAAAAAAAAAAAAAATTAAAAGAATAATAAATAAAGAAAATTGTAAGATTGAAAAAAGTAATTAAAAAGTTTGAAATGTAGGTACCATGGGAAATGAATGAAAATAAAAAAAAATTATAGAATATAGGTAATTTTTATTTATTGATTTTGACAAAACAATTTTAAATTTAGGAATATAATTTAACGTTGACGAAAATAATTGAAAATTAATTACAGTTATTTAAAAATTGAACAAAAGACTGAGGAAAATAACTGAAATCTTTTTAAAAATAATAAAAAGTTAATTAAAAATATTGAAAAAAATAATTAAAATTTGCAGGAAATAATTTAAAGGAATTGGGAGAAATTTACATTTAATTTAAAAAAGAAAAAATTAATGAAAAATGACTAAAATCAAAAATAGTGTTTTGATGAAACTTAATCAACAATTTTGAAGAATATACTTGTAATTTTAAGAAAATAATTTGAAATTCTTGTAAATAATTCAAAAATGAAAAAATAAATTTAATATTGCACAAAGTAAGTGAAAAATTTCAGAATATAAATACAATTTTCTTAAAGTAATTTACAAGTTTGGAAATTGAAAAATAATGAAAATAATTCATAACAATTAAGGAAGATAACTGAAAACGGAAGAAAAAATTGAAATCATGATAGAAAAGAATTAAAATTTTAAGAGAATTATTCAAAATCTCAGAAATTTGTATATCAATTCAAATTTAGTAAGTGTAATAATTAAATCTTGAATGTAAGTCGAACTAGGTTTATTCAAAAATATAAATAATTTTTTGATATATAAGATAAATAAATACTTAAGTTTTATATTTTCAAGGATTAATATAACCTTAATTTTGTAATTTTAAAAATTGAACTCTTGATGTTCAAAAATATTCTAAAAGATCAATATTTTGTACGTAATTGACATTTTATCGAAAATTGTAAGAATAAAAGTAAGTAAAAATGAAATTCGATTTTTTAAGAAATTAACAAGAATTTAGTTACAAGTTATTTTCATTTTTGCAATTATTGATAAATTATAAATTATTTTGCATGAAACTTTGTAAATTTTCAGGTGCTCTGAAAATTTTTTTTTTTGTTGCATTTATGCAAAAAATAGCATAAAAATTTTGAAATCTTTGTAATTAGATCTACAACTTAAGATTTAGAGGCTTTGAAAATTCAATGCAATACAATTTTAGGCATTCTAATTTTTAATGATTAATTTTCTAAACAATAAAATTTAACGGATTCAAAATCAACAAGAAAATTTAGACAATTTTCGAAATGTCTTGAAATATTTTTAAATATTCTGAAATCTGTTTAAAAGTAAAAGTAAAGAAAATTTAAGAGTGTTTTGAAATATAAATCAATCATTAAATATAATATCAATTTAATAGATAATATATTTTTCATAAATATTAACTTTGTATTTGTTCTTAAATCTAAGAAATTTAAAAACTCAAATATTTCAGGATATTCAATTTCAAGATATTTTAAACTTAAATTTAGAATTTTCTTAATTTAAAAGATAAAGATTTCAAAGCCTTTAGTTTTATAATTTTAAAAATTGAATTGGAAAATTTTAAAACACTGAATTGAAATTTTTAAATATTAAAAATTTTACGTATTCGGGAAAATTAATTGGAATCAAAAATTAAATTAATTTACTGCTCATAAAGTTTATTAATTTCGAATGTAAAGAAACGAAATATTCAATTTTTAAAATTTATTAAGAATAGTTAACCATTTAAAGAATTTCAACATTTTTTTTTAATTTTTCGATTTATGTTCAGGATTTTTATTTCCCTCTTTTTTCTAAAAGTTAGAAATTCCTCTAATTTTAGGATTAGAATTTTTTTTATCAAATAAATAAGAAAAAGTTGTAAGAAATATAAATAATCTTTATTTATTATTATATGTTTTTTTAATACAACATTAATACATTTTTTAAACAACTCTTATTATTTTTATTACATTATTTCTACAACTTTAAAATTATTTTATACATTTAAATATCACTTTCAATAGTTGTAAAAATTTTCATACCATTTTCCGATAGGACGAGATCTTTTTCTTAAAACTCTTTGACAAAATGGGCAAAAATCATAATTTTCTGTTACCTTAAAGAAAGGAACCTATTAAAAATAATAATACAAATTGTTATTTTGAATATAAAGAAATACATAATTACAATAATTATACTATAATTAATATTATTAATTGGTTTTTAGTCAAACTTACTAGAGATTGTTCCATAAGTGATTTTTTTCTTAGATCTCTAGTTCGAGATTTGAATGAACTCGTGGATTTTGAAGGGCAAATCGGCACAATAATTGGCATAGGAATTGCAAATTTATCCTTTGCCTTTCGAAATAATTCGTAAAATTGTTCTAAAAATGAATTGTCTTCATTTCTTTCACGACGTTGTGGAAAATTAGAGTACATGCTTAATTTAAATTCAGGATCACTTGGACTGTTCCAGTCATTGCAAGTTTCAGATTCGTTTGCAAATGTCACAATAACAAATACCACAAAAAACAGGAACATATAATTTTGATTCATTTTCAAACTTTGTTTGAAAAATTATTTTTCGTAGATTTGTACGATAGAGTAATTTTAATATAAAAGCATCAATGCTGAACTTTAATTAATATTTGAATGAGGAATTGAATGAGATGAAAAATATTATATAGGGTGATGCTTGTGACACAAATTCTTTTAAAATAAACAAAATCTTGACACTCTGTCTCAATAAACAAAACATTCCGAAGAAATCCATCTTCTGCGAGCACGAGATTATTTACGTGTTTCAAAAAAATGTCTCTTTTTGTTTACTTCCGGGTCATAATTCAAAGAAATTTTAAAAAAGTTTTCTTTCCAAAAAATGGAAATTTTGAAATCATTTCCACTTTTAAGATTAAAATTCATTATAATTTCAATTAACGTTAAATTCCATCGATCTAAACTTGAAATGCAATATTCAATTTATCCGAAATTCATTCGATTCTAATTTTAATTTTTCCGTTTATTATTTTCTATATAAATTTTAAGATTTAAAATCCAAATTTCAAATTCGTGGATTTAAATGTCAAATAATGTGAATTTATATTGATTAAATTTGAATTTACCTAAAATTCAGTCGATACGAACTTTAATTGATTTTCTTAATTAAACTTCAACTTTTTTCACTTTTTTTTTCTTTAAATTTTAACAAGTTTAATTTATATAAAAGATGAATATAAATAATAAAGATTAATATAAATATAAAATATAAATCTCTTATAAAAAGACAATTAATTCAAGTTTCAAGTTTACTAAATTTTAATTAATTGAAAATGTCCTCCCTCAATTTTCAATAACTCTTTAAAAATGTTCAATAAAACTTTAAATTTTTCATTCTTTTCTATTATTATTACGATTATTTTATTTAATTTGCAACTATTTTTATCATTTTTCAATTACATTCCCAATTTTTAAATTTACTTTCGCAAATTTTAATTCTAATCTTTAGTTTTTTCAATTATTTCCTTCACTTTTCAATTAATTTCTTCAATGTCGATTATTACTGAAAATTTCAATTATCGATTTGAATATTTTCAATTACTGTCTTCTATATTCATTTTTAAAATGTTTTTCAAAGTTTAAAAAAAATTGATTTGTGGCTTCAATTATTTTAATAAAATTCTATTTATTTTCTTGAATTGTAAATTGTAAATCTGTTAATTTTTGATGTCCTAAGATTTTTAATTATTATTTTCTATTACAAATAATTATATTCTTCAATTTTTAAAATTAATTTTCTAAAATTAGTTTCTTCAATCTATCAATTTCTTTCTTATTTTTTCAATTATTTTCATAAATTTAAAATTACTCTTTTCAAATTAAAATTATATTCTTTAATTTTTTTTATTATTTTGAACAATACCGAGTTATTTTTAGTAGTTTTCAATTGGTGTCGTCAATTTTATAATATTTTCTCCTTTTTTCATTTATTTTCTTTAATATCGAATAATTAACTAAAATTTTAAATATCCATTTCAATAGTTTCAATTATTGTCTTTTTTAAATATTTTTTAATAAAATCCCATATTTTAATTTTACTTTCGCAAATTTAAAGTATATTTTTCAGTTTTTTCAATTAACTTTTCAATGTTTATTATTTTTTTTAACATTAAATAAAATACTTTTTATAGACATTAAATAAATAAATCATTTTCTTTATTTACTAATTAATTTCTTATTTATTTGGTTTTATTTTATTTTATCATCAATTTTAAAATATTATATTATTGTCTTCTATATTTATTTTCTCAATATTTTCTAATATTAAAGAAACATTGTTTTATTACTTCAATTATTTTATTGAATTTTTATTTACTTTCTTGAATTGACAATTGTCAATTTAATTTTTTTTTTAATGATGTTCTTTGATTTTCAATAATTTTCTTCTATTTTAAATATATTCTTAAATGTTTTTAATTATTTTATCAATGCTTGCTTATTTTTAATAATTTTTTATTAGTGTAGTCATTTTCCAATTATTTTTGCAATTTTTAATAGTAATGCAAATTTTAATTATTAATTCCAATATTTTCAATAATTGTCGTCTATTTTGATTTTTAACATGTTTTAATTATAACATTGTATTTTTTTACATTTTTATTAAATTTTTACTTATTTTCTTGAAATGTCAATTGTCTTTTTAACATTTTTTCAATAATGTTCTTCGATTTTGAATGATTTTCTTCTATTTCAATTATTTTCTTTAATTCCCAAATATGTTCTTTATATTTCTAAATAATTTTCTTGAGTTATTAATTTTTTCTTTTAATTTTCAATTATTTTGGTCGGTATTTGCATTTTTCGGTTTTAAATTGGTTTTGTAAACTTCCAAATAAGTATATTCTTCAATTTTTATATTTTTGTGACTTTTCATTTATTTTCTTCAAATTACAAATATATTGTTCAATTTTTGCAATTAATTTGATCAATACTCAATTACTTTTAGTTTTTTTTCCATTAGTTATTTTTGAATTATTTTTTTCAAAGTTATTAACGCAAATTTCAATTATCAATTTCTGTTATTTTCTTTCTTTTAATTATTTTAAAAAATGTTTCCTTCAATTTTAATTTATAAGCTTTTCAATTCCATTTGTTATCTTATTTATTTTATTTATTTATATTCATCTTGAAATATTTTGAAATTAATCTGTTACTATTTTATTCATTTTTAAATTTTTTTTATAATAAATTTTTCAATTTTTAATTATTTTCTTGAAATTTCAGAGTATTTGAACAAAAATTAAAATATAATATAAACGATTGAAAATTTTGTTCTACAGGATCAAGAACCAGATAACGACCATATATCCTGCTGACGTTGTTTTGTTCGAAGGCATTTTGGTATTTTATCATCAAAAAATAAGGGATTTGTTTCACATGAAACTCTTCGTTGACACAGATTCAGACACGAGATTAGCGAGAAGAGGTATTGCAAAATAAATGTGATTTTTTTAAAAAAGAATTTATTTTAATGAATATTTTTATTAATGAATAAATTCTTCTGTAATAATTGAATAATTTAAAAAAAAGGCATTGGAATTTTTTGAAATAAAATTATTCCAGTCCTTTGAATGAAAAATATTTGCTTATTTTCGAAGAAACTTTGTAAAGAAATTTTTCTGAATTCTAGAAATTCGGCATTTTGCAATTTGATGTGAATTTTTTGTTTATTCCATATTTAAACAAAATTGTATTCTATTTTCAGTGCCAAGAGATATAAAAGAAAGGGGAAGAGATTTGGAATTTGTGTTAAATCAATACATGAATTATGTGAAACCTGCATTTGAAGAATTTTGCCTGCCCACAAAAAAATTTGCAGATGTAATTATTCCCAGAGGAGCTGACAATACCGGTAAATAATCACTGTTTATTAATTAGAAATAAATTGGTTATTTAATTATTGGTAGATTTTTAGAGGTGATCGACATGGATTTTCCAATTCTTTCAAATG
Source organism: Ganaspis brasiliensis (assembly GCA_037103525.1). Classification (NCBI taxonomy): domain Eukaryota; kingdom Metazoa; phylum Arthropoda; class Insecta; order Hymenoptera; family Figitidae; genus Ganaspis; species Ganaspis brasiliensis. The sequence goes on along the minus strand of JAZKLR010000464.1, from coordinate 576,368 downwards.
AAACTCTTTTCATTTTCAAAAATCTGCAAGTCAATATTAATTTTTTTTTTTCGTAATTTAATATATTTTTTTTATTATAATATTAATTAATATTTATGGGTACATAATTATTGATTATGCAGTTTTATTTCTTTTAGTAACTACTCTGTGATATTTATTTGCAGACATTTTTGAAAATGAAAAATGAGAGTGGCTGGTTTGATAGACTTAATTTATTTTTAAATTAGAATTTAGGTATCAATATTTTTTTAGTGATTTCAAATTCATCAAAGAAATATTGAAAAATTCCTATATCCTGTCGTCACTTAATCATTCTTTTAAAAAATATTCGAGTTTTTTTTTGTTATAGAAGTAAATGATAAAAGAGCTAGTTACTTTTTTATAATAATTATTGTATAAAATATTTATAGAAGAGCATATTAAATATTTATTTAACTATTTATAAAATAGTAATTAATCTAAAATTCAACTTTAAAATAGTATTACATAAAATTAAAAATCAAATTATAATAATAATAAAACCTAATACCCATAAAATATAAAAGTAAAGTTTATTGAAAATCATAGCCAAAACTATTTTAAAAATAGGAACACTTAAAAAGTGATGGTAATTTTTATTAAATATAACTTTGAGAAATATGTTTTATCTCTATTTGATAGAATTATCCGAGAGATTAAATATTTTTATATTAATGTTTATGTTTTTTATAATTACAAATAAAGCGATTACTATTAACAATTTTTTAAATTCATCTTTGTAATAAAACAGTAACTAGAAGAATTATTTACAAAATATGTAATTTCTGTCTTTTTAAAATTAGAAAAATTGATTTTGTAAGATCCATATTGAAAATATAAATAAAAGTGGAGTTTACGCAAATAACAACCCTCTACAAGATTATTACGTATTTTGTAAATTATCTCTCTGTAAATTTTAAATCTAATTTACCTATGATTTATATTTCATTTCAAAAACTAACTTTTAAGTCATGTTTATATTTGTCTTAGAACTAATTTTTCAATCGCTCGTATTAATTTTTGCATGTCTTCTTTCCGCTAAAAACGATAAAATAATTTATATTTAAATAAATATAAATAAACAATAGGATTTTTCATGCTTTTTATCCTCATTCTACTTTACGAATTTTAGTATTAACTTTTTTTGAATTTTTCATGAATTAAAAACTGTATTATATTAAACGAAGATAGGGAAATTTTATTGCCCTTATATTACAAAATTAATAATGTGTTATAAATAATCTAAATCTTTATCCTACTTTCAAAACTTTTTCTCTCGTAATTTCTTATTTTCCAAAAAATGTATTTTTTCTATACAATTTCTAATTAAGTTTATTAATTTTTATCATTTAAAGAAAATTTTTTCTTCGTTTACTGCTACTTTTCTCTTTCCATTTTTCATTACTTCTCTAATTTCCCTAAATTTTCTCACTTTTACGCAAATTATTTTAGTTTATTTCGTACATTTTAAATCGTGCATTTAATTCTGTTTTTATAATATTTAGTCAGATTTTCACGTTTTTTCGTAATTTTTTATTTATGAGAATCATTTTTTTAACTATACTTTGAAAAAAAAATTTAAACGATTTTCTTGTTTATTTATTTATTTTGCATTTAACTATTTTCATTAGTAGATTCAAATAATAAAACAGTTTAGAAAATCTTTCACGTTTTCTATGTCGATTTTTTTTATTTATTTCCATAAATGTGTTACACAGTTTCAATGTATTAAAAATTTTTTAAAGATTTTTGTTTTTTTTTATATAAATGCGGTTCTTTTGTAATTTTCTCCCTTTATCTTTTTTTTCAATCTTGTATATTTTTAGTTTTCAACTCTTTTTTTTTTTTTAATTTAACAGTTTTTCGTAGCTTATGGTTTTTTAAATTTGTTTTTTAGAGCGAAAGGCATTTCCAATTGTTTTATTTCTTTTAGATTCGCTCATTTTCTTTTTTTTATGTTTTCTTCTACAATTTCGTCTCCAAATACTTTTTAATTAAATGTTCATTCCTTCAAACTTATATTTAATTTTCTTTCTTTTCAAACCTTTTACATTTTCTAATTTTTTCTGTACAGCTTTTGATTGTTTATCAACATTTCGCGAATTTTTTCATTCATTAGCTTTTAAATATGTTTTGCAATTTCGTCATTTTTTAATTGTTTTATTTTCTTCTTTCTTGTTCTCTTTTTATTCCCACTTTTTCTTATTCTTTTAAACATTTTTGATTTTTTTTCTTTCCTAAATTTTTTTATTTCTTAGCTTTTATAAAATTTTTGGATCGTTAGTTTTTTTTTGGTTTTTCTTTGTTTTTTGTATTCTTTCTCCAGTTTTTTTAATTATTTATTTTTATTTGATAAAACAAAAGAGTAATTTATTTAAAAAAAAACTGCCTATCTAATGTGAAATTTTTACTGAGGGTTTTAAATAAAATGCCAATTAAATAGAATTTTAAATTAAAATTTAAAAATTGAATGTTTTTTTAATTTTATTTTCATTTGCACTGCTCGTTTAATAATAAGTAGACAAATTATAAAATAATAATAGTAAATAAATGAAATGAATGAAAAATCTCAGATGCAGATAGAGTGAGAATTATTGAAGAATTAGTTCTTTGTCAAAATTTCATAAAGCTGATCCATAATATGGGTGCTGCCCGGTGGTTGAGGTTTTAATTTCTTCTTAATCTACAAGCACTGAGTTATCGAGTTAACACGTGACAAGTGAGCCATGAATTTCTTTTTTTAAAAAACATACATGGTTTGGTTGTTGTATGTTTTCAGTGGCGATAGACCTAATAGTTCATCACATCTTGGACATTTTGCGTTTCAAAAAGGCCGATCCATCGTCCGGGCAGCATCCATACATCTACCAGCACAGGCGTACATCTACATCATCTGACACCCTCAGCAGATGACTAGCTTAAGCCATTCAAGGGCTTAAGTCGACCTTGCATTAATCTTAACTTAGCGACTGCATCCTCGACATTTTTTCAACGTGTCAACTTTACAACAACAAAATAAAATAACTGCCAGAAAACTGCCGGCATTTTTAATATTATAAATAATAATTATTATTATCGTAAATTGTCATTTTTCACTTAATATTATAAAAAAAAAAAAATACAAAATCTTCCTCGTCGAGGATGCAGTCGACGTGTTTTGTGATGTTGCAAAGCCTTCTTTAGTCAAAAGTATTCTCTACAGTTTTACAATGTATTCACAGACTGATTCATTTGTAGGGATGTCTTTTTACAAGACCTGTTTGTATTTTATTCTTTTTTTTTTTTTTATAAATTAGTCTGAAGCTATTTGTCCGACGACTTTATAATCAGCAAATTTTGCATTCCGACAACTCGCTACATTTTTTACGAGGTGATACGATTATTTATAAAGATTAGTTTATTTAAGTTTATTTTGTAATCAAGTTTTCAGCTGAAATAATCCACGATTCACATTCTGTGAAAATAAAAGAGAATGCGATTGTTTTTTTTATTCTTTTTAAATAAGAATACAATTTCAATGTCAGCAAATTGCGTGAAATTTCATTTTCACGATTATTGTGTATGCGTTTTTTACCTCGTTTTTTACAACAGATTGCTATAAATGATATTAATAAATTATAATTTAATATTGATGAATCAACTTTGGAATGGAAAGGAAATAATTCGTTTGTAAACACTGATTTTGTGTGAAATCTTAGTTCTTTAATTTGACGAAAATATGTTAAATTTGTGACAATTTTGATTTTACATTCCATTGTTAAATTCCAAACTTTTCTATATAACAAAGTAAACTTATTTTTACAAACTACAGGCATCACAGGTTGTCATATTTATTTTTACCTTTTTTCACTATATTTTGTTCTTCTGTACATATTTTTTTACATTTTTTCCCATGATTTTTACTTCTTATCACAAACATTTAAAATTTATTTAAATCAATTAACGCCGAAAATATCAAAGCGAAAAAAATTGATAAAACAAATTAAGAATTAAATCAATAGTCTGATTATTCCAACCAAAGTGATAGATAAACTATTAAATTCTGGTTAAGTAAACTGAAATTTGTATTTAGTTTAACTACAATTTTAGTTGGAATAACCAAAATTCTGATTAATCAGATTAAATATTGACCAGAATTTTTTTCTGTGAATTTGTACTAAAATATTTCAAAAGAAAAGTAAAAATGTTGGAATAAAGTAATTCGAATGATTTGTGAATATATATTATTGAAAAATAGTTATAGAAAAAAGTAGCTTTCTTTAATAATTGTAATTTTTCGAAAATAATTTTTTTCAACATTCCTAAGCTGAATTTAATTAAAACATTTAATAAATTTTTGTTTAAAGTGAAGAAATGGAGAAAACAAATTTTAATAAAAGCAAAAACGTATTAGTTTATATAATTTCCGAAAAAAAACAAAATTTTAAATATTGTATTCTTAAATTAATCGAATCACTTCATTTATACGTCGAATTTGGGAAATTTGTAATATCTTTTGAGAAATTAAAAAATTTATATATTATATTAAGTCGGTTAATTTTAAAGCAAATTATACAAATTTGTTAAATATTAAATTGAATTTATAGAATAAAAAAGGCTTTTTTAAGAAATTCTAAAAACAAAATTTTATGGTTATTAAAAAAATCCTTCTGTCTTTAGTTATTCAGAAAAAAGGATGACACACACACACACACACACATACGAGAAATTGATTAGAAACACATAATAACAGATTCCTAGATAAAATAAAGTTTTTTTTTAAAAAGCATTTTGAATCTGTAAATTTAAAAGAATAACAACTTTTCTGCATGATAAAGCAAAAATAAAAAATAACTGTGATGCCTGAAACAGATATATTATTTTTAAAAAGTTCAAAAGTTACAGAAAAAATTGTAAATTCAGAAAAAATATTCATAAAATATTATTATCTATTTAAATAATTATAAATTACCGTATCTATAAGGAAGCGGTAAAATTAGATATTATAATTATTGCAATATATATATATTGTAGTTTTTTCCAACTCGTGCTTTGAAAATGCGATTTTCGGAGTAAGTAAAATCGTCTGAAAGTTAACTTTTTTAAAATTCATTTTGCGTATGCAAAAGATTAGTTTGTATCAGTTTTTTGGTTAAAATATATAACGAAAATGAGTAAGAATTGAGTAAACAATTCTTTAAATTACTGCTTTTGCGATTAATTTTCAAGATACTTTAAAAATAAAACTAAATATGTGAAACCTGTCATCTGTCGCATAATTAAATTTGCATTTTCTCGCATTAGTTGGAAAAGTACTTTTTTAAGTCGTACTCTTTTTCTTGAAGCATTTTGTAAAGCATTTTCAATTTTTATTTTAAAAGAAAGTTTTTTTTAATTCGAAATGTCGGACAAATAAGCTAATTTGCTGTGTATTGAAGAAAACCAATTATTGTAGTTTCAAACATTTAGAATTTTCTTTTTACCTATTAGCGCTTTAATCAGTACCTTGTCAATTTCCAGTACTTATTTTTCAACACATTTGATATTCTTATTGTAATTCTTTTTTATAAAAATATTAACTACCGTTTATATTTATTCATTTATATATTCCATATTTGAGAAAAGGCAAGAATTTTTTTTTTATTTGTAACTTAATTTTAAAAAACAAAAAAAAATATTAATACAGTATTGCACAAACACATTTAAATATTTTTAAACTGTTTTTCTTTTTGTTGTACACGAAATTATATAAAAATCTTCTCTAAACAATAAACACTTATTTTAAAAGTTTATTATCTTCTGTCTTCCTGAGAAGTTATTATTGTTGATAACAATGTTAAACGGAAAATTGAAAACGATTCGAATTGTAATCTGGCTAAAATGTCGACAGGATATTTTTTAAAAAAAATGCTCAATTTCAAATTCAGCCGATATCTTTTTCATGTTTTGTTTAAATATTTCTTACATGTTATTCACTTAAACAGATTAAAATTTTGTTAAACTTTGTATTAAGAGCGATAATGAAGTATTAAGACAGCATAATATTATAAACTGGTGAAATAAACTCTGTAATAGATCAATAAATAAAACATTATACACGCTCAATGTGATTTGATTGTTATTTAACTAAAAACTTGATTTAAGAACAATTCCCACCCTGAAAAAGAACTTTTTATATAATTAACATTTTTTAACTTTTGTACTTTAAATTTAATCAGTAATAATAACAAACTATAGATAAAGTCAATTTAATAAAGAAAATAAAAAAATAACATAAAAATAAGAGATAAAACTTTTATTTCCGCATGGAATCAAACTTTGATCAAGTATAATTTTTGTAATTTAAAAATTTTTTTGTTTCAGTTGCCATAGACTTGATTGTGCAACATATAAGAGATATTCTAAACAACAGGAATATCCGAGAAATCGTAGAACCTGAAAGTCCGTCTGCTTTTGTAGAAAAATCCTTCAAGAGGCCTCATTAAAATTATTATTATTTTGTTCTAAAAGTTTGTTGTTAACTTGTTTCAGTTTTATTTGTTCAAATGCTCATTTACAATTTAAAGAGCCAAATCAAAAAGGCTCTAAAAACGCCAATTTTTATTCTCTAAAATTCCTTAGAATGGGATTTTATTTCTCGATACAATCAATGTCGATTAAAGAAAAGGTACATGAGATTCCATTTCACTCATAGAGTGAAATTTAATGAATAAATTTGTAAAAATAGTTTTTTAGTTTGTTTCACTTCCAAAGAGAGAAGATTCTCATTTAAAGGAATTAAGAGAAATAAATTATGTGACAAGAGTGAATAAAAATACGTAAGCGTTATGTTTTAAAGCAGCTTCAAAAGTTGGACTTTAAAATCGTCTGAGAAATATTAAATCGAATGACTTTAATACTATTAGAAGTTAAAATTATAGTTTTTAATTTAAACTGTTTAAAATTATAGTTTTTTATATGTTACCTTAAGCGTTTAAGTTTTTAAAATCTAGATTCTTTGTCATAGAATTTTCATAGTGTATTGTACTGACTATTTTTTTTTTTATCTTAGAAAAAGAAGTTTGAAGCTTGTTAAGAATTTTTTTATTTATAAAAAAGAGGATATTTTATTAAATAAAAGAATGTTAATGAATTTAAAATGTTGAACTGGTACAAAAAATTACGTTTATATAACTTAGAAGTAAGAAAGTGTGATCAATAATACGCGCATTTAATATAAAAATTGTATAGTTTGTATAAAAAGATTGACAAGAAAAGCAGTGCGCTGTGTGATTTCAATTAGACTGCTTATTTAAATTATTTTTAATCGAACTTATTCATTGTCCATGAAATTAATTTATGTAATAAACTTTGTACACCAAATGTGAGAAACAGAGATTATAGGTACAGTTTATTAAATAAAAAGCAAATTGTAATTAAGAATAAAATATATTTAATTTCTTAAAAGTTGAGTTTTATTGATATATGTATAGTATAGTTCTAAATTTGTATCATTATTTATATATTCCACTGATCAACTGGTCCATTGTGTTATAAAATTTTTAATCATTTAACTTTTCAATACCAAATGTTTAAAAGGATTTACCAAACGTCAGCATGAGTTTACGGATAAAAAGACAAAAGAAATTGTGCAGAACAACAATTTGGGGCCTAGCATGCATAAAAAATATAATTTGTTCATTAATAAATATTTAATTTTTCAATACCAAATGTTTAAAAGGATTTACCAAATGTCAGCATGAGTTTGAGGATGGAAAGAAAAAAGTTTTTTTCCTAAGTTGAAAATAAAAAATTTTCATAGTATGTTACAAAAAGGAAAAATACTTTTCTAACTAGTTTTTTGAACAAAATATTTTTTAATAATACAATAATTGCAATTTTCTATACAAATTTCATTTACTTTAAACTTCTATTGATACGAAATCTTTATTTTTAAATTTTCTTTAAACAATACGAAATTCGATTAGTAACCAACCATTCTCAAAAATTTCTATCGATATAAATTTTAATTTTTTCAAATTAAAAAATTCCCAACTTCTATGAATTCAAATTTAAATTATTTCAAACTTCAATTATAATCAAAATTGCAATATAACCAAAGTTTTAAGATTTATAAATCACGTTTAAGATTTTTAATTTAATTTAATTGGTAAAAGTGAAAGATTAAAATAATGTGTGTTTCCACTATTTCGAATTAAAATAAAAATAAGTTCATATTATTTTATTTCAATTTTTAACTTTTACAAATTAAATTAAATTAAAAATTTTAAACTTGATTTTATTAATACGAATTCAAATTGTTTTAAATTTTAATTAGTCCACTATAAAAACAAGTGTCTCGAAAGTGTCTTAAAATGAGATATGTAGGAATTATGAATTATTCAAAAATTTAATAATAATAAACTTCAATTATTATTTAAAACTTTTAATGGTTCAAGTTTTCATCAATTCATGTTGAAATTATTATTAACTTATACTTATTTTTTTAATTTTAACAATGCATATTTAAATTAGGAATTTCAAACTTCAACCAATATTAAAATCTTCAAATTATAAAAAATGTTTATAGTATCAAAACTTAAATCAATCCAAACTTCTATGATTACAATTTCTACTTAAAAAAAAAATAAAAGTCTAAAAATATTTTAAAAAATTGGAAACAATGAAACCTGAAATCATTTGCAAATTGAAAACTATTAATTTCAACTTATAGAAATTTGGAAATTTGAAATCGATTCAAACTTATATTTAATTCAAATTTTAATCAATTAATACTTGAATTTAACGATTCTAAATTTTTTTATTGATCCAGACTTCTCCTAAGAATTATTTGAAACAATTTAAAATCTAAATATCATTCAATTTAAACTTCTACTCTCAAAACTTTAAGAAATTTTTATATCAACAGAATTAAATATATTTAATTTAACAAATATAAGTCTACCAAAAAATAGGAATAAATTATAAAGGCGGTATTTAAAAGTTTTAAAAATATCTCATTTTTATTCTTATTTATTTTGTATTTCATAAAATTATAATTAAATCGTCGAATATATTAGAAAGAATACATTATTTCGAATTGTTTATCCATATTTTTTCATTAATTTACATATTATGTTTAAAGTGTTGTAAACCTTTAATAAAAACTGTAAAATAGATTTAAGTAAACCCTTGAGTAAAACACGCATTAATATTTTAATACACTATTTTGTTCTTCCAATTGAACTGATTAAAATTATAATAGATTCTAATTCCAAATCTATAATAAAATTAGAAATTAAATAAGTTTAATAATTTAAAAAATAAAAAAAAAGCATTTTGAGAAAAAAATACATTTATTTGGAGAAATTGAATTTGGTACGTATTTTTATTTAAAATAGAGAAGAAAGTTTGAAATTAAAAAAAAAGAAAGAAAATGACTAAAAGAGGAATAAATTATAAAAAAAGCAATTAAAAGTCTTAAAAAATATTTGGAAACAGTGCTCTCTTTTTTCCAATTATATCATGATATTTCATTCTTTATTCTTATTTATATTGTATTTTTTAGAAGTAATTAAAAGAACGAAATATTATTATGAAAAATATTCATTTATTATTATAAATTATAATATAAAATAATAATTAATTTTCAAATTATGTTTGAAGTGTTTTGAATCTATATTAAAATCTGTAAAGTAGTTTTAAATAAGACACGTTTGTTTTGTAATACATTATTATTATTGAAAATAAAATATATAAATTTGTCAATTGATTTAAAATTTAGATTCAGGAGAATTAATAATTAAATAAATAAAATTAGAAATCTTATAATTAATATAAAGATACATTTTTTCAAAAGTTATTGATTTAAAACAAAAAACATCTATTGTGCCAAACTTCAGGTGGGGACAGAATGAAAGAATGACAGAATGAAAGAATAAAGTTTGCGATTATTATTATCAATGTTATTGGTTTACGTCTAGCTTCAAGTAGATTTAGGTTTTACAAAAATGGTGACAAAATTGGGTGGTGGCATTTCATTCCTATTTATATACAGCTTCAAAAATAATAAAAATCAAAATCGTAGCTGATCCTTTTTTCGAGTTATTGTAAAATAATATTTTTTTAACCCGGCGAGCGTAAGGTGAAACTTCGTAACACGGAGCGTAAGGTAGGGTATTTTTCAGGCCCGAATCTAGAAGTCTTTTTAGGGAGGGCACATATGCCATTTTGCGCCCTTTTCTCCTTAACATTTTTTTCGATAACCTTTTTTTTTGCTTCACTCAACGACCATTTTGGCGCCACCCTGGTTGGTGCAGGGGGGGGCACGTGCCACCCCTTGCCCTCCCCTAGATCCGGGCCTGGTATTTTTTACCCTGTAAAGATTTTCTATTTGTATATTACAAAAAAGCTTGAAATCTTGGAAATTTTTTAACATATTTGTTTTATATTGCCTATCAATGTTATTCATTAATGTTATAATAAATCTTTCATTTGTTTAAACAATTTATTATTGCGAGATTGTAACAATGTCAAAACTAATATAGAGAAAAGTGAATTTCTATAAATTTGTTTAAACAATTGAAAAATTAATCGTTACAATAGTAAAATACATTATTAACCTTTAGTAAACAATTACAATGTTTAAACCTAATGATTTAAACTTTCTTTTACAATATACAAAAAAAAAACTCTTGAAGTGTTTTATAGTCAGCGTAGAGTTCCTATAAAGAGAGTTAAGGTACATTCACACCTCGGTAGCTGCTGTGGGAGTGAAGGGCAGGGATGCCAGAGACCGTCCGCATTTGGAACTGCGCATGCCTCTTAAAACATTTTTGATTGGTGGATTTGTTTAAAATATTTGTCCAAAGACGTTCCACCAATCAAAAATGTTATCAGGGGCATGCGCAGATGTGCATACGGACGGTCTCTGGCATCTCTGGTGAAGGGTTCAGACAATTCAAATTTTTATTGTCTGAACTCTTCACTCTCACACGTTACCATGGTAACGGCTGGCTGATCAGTCAGCCAGGCGAGGTGTGAAAGTGCCATTAGGACACGTGAGGTTCAACTTTTGATTGGCTCAGCGTAACCGGAGACGGAAGTGCATTGAAAGTTTTTTCATTGGCTGAAAAGCGCACGCTGATTTTAAAATGCTTTCTTAACATCCATTTTTAAATTTCGCCCGCCCTTTTCAACCAATCACACAAATTACTTCATCGTCACTTGCGTCTCCGGTTTGTCAACAGGTTAGTGGAAGGGGGCACGTGTTCTAACTCTCTTTATAGGAACTCTAAGTCAGCGTATATGTAGTACAGCAAGGCGGGGCCTGGCTCAGTTACCGACCGTAAAAAGTTGTGTTTCTGTGAGGTGTTCTGTTTTACCGACCTAGTTCCGGTGGCCGCCACTAGGTGACGCCACTTGTTAATCCCCTAAGAAAAAGGCGGTTTTTACTGGGTATTTTAAATTTTCCCAGTGTTTTGGTCGCTTTTTATAGGGGCTTTTAAATTTCCCTTGTGTTTTGGCCGCTTATAATGGAGAATTTCAATTTTCCAACCCTGTTTTTATTGGGGATTTTGAAATTCCCTCGTGTTTTTCGTGTTACCGACTGAGCAGTGGATGACGTCATTTCCGGTTTGAAAATTTTAAATTTCCCAAACCTGTTTCGGTGATTGGAGATTTTTTAATTTCCCAACCATGGTTTAGTCGCTTGTTATTGGGGATTTTGACATTTCCCAACCCTGTTTTTATTGAGATTTTTCAAATTTTCTTAGGGCGCAATTACATGTCTGCGTCGAACGTTGCGTTTTTGCGTTGAATGGTGAGAGGGAGAAAGATGTGACTATATTTCTGTCTTTCTCTCTCTTACTATTCAACGCAAAAACGCAGCGTTCGACGCAGACATGTAATTGCGCCCTTAGTGTTTTGGCCGCTTGTCAAGGGGAATTTCAATTTGCCAACCCTGTTTTTATTGGGATTTTTGAATTTTATGCGTTACCAACAGTGAAAGGAAATTCCTCAATTGTGTGAGCTAAATTTCCTACTTTACCGACTTCCCAGCCCTGTTTTGATATCTTGTATATATATCTCTGTCCTGCTTCCTCTCATTATTACGATTAAGGATTAGCGATTACGATTCATTGTGCTTTAGGCTTATTGGGCATAGGTGGAAAGTTACGCGTAAGTTAGAGTTTTTCACGTAATTTACGTGAGTTTTTTTGTTTGTATTATACAACATTTACCCCCTACCAACAGAAAATTCATTTTGAAGAAATTCAGTACGTATATACATCCGTAAAATAGATCAAAAACCCCAACCATGTTTTAGTCGTTTGTATTGGGGATATTAAAGTGGGGACTTTTGAGTTTCTAGTGTTACCAACAGTGTTTTGAAAGGGGAATTACACAACTGATTTTTGAATTTTTTGCGCCAGTGTCGGTAACCATTTACCATCATATCGGTAATACACATCCCTGACATGACTTTCAACTCAATTGATATGTCAGAGTTCAATCTTTCCGACTGAACAGTGGTTTCCCATTTGCCTAAGTCTTGTACAATTATAAAAAGTTTTTGAAATTTCACATCAGTGTAGGTAATCCTCAGCCATGTCATTCATGTTAAATTTGAATTTCCCACAACTTGAATCTGTATTCTTGTTCGATTGAACCCATTTAATAATGTAAGTATTACATCTGTGCACATTTATTCGTGAAAGTGGAGGGGCATTAGTGTTAAACAATGGAAGTGATTGGAGACTTTTTAACGAATCAGAGACAAGTAAAGCTTGCGCAGAAAGAGAAGTAAATATATAATTTATCTATTCAATTGTTCTTTAGGTTTTCTTGGCTTTCAGTTATTACTTTCAACTTTTTTTTCAGCTTATCTTTAAGTTTTAGTTTCAACATTTTTTTCATTCAATGTCTTATATTCTAGTTTATTTTCTCTATATTTCATGTGTTCCAAATTATTGATTCAGGTTCTTTGTTTCTGTTTATAGAAAAAATAAACTAAAATGTATAAAAGGAAATACTGAATTCGGTTTAGTTAAATGCTGTTGGTCGTTTGCAATGTTGCCTGCCAACGAAACCTTTTTCTAAATCAAACCCAAGACACCGCTGTAATGTTACGAAAGATTTCCTTGCTATCTACAAAATATGGACCTAAAGTCATCGTCCAGCTTGAATTGGAATTTATAACATTTCTGCCATCAAGATTTGTCATGTTATTCCAGGATGATCCAGAGTACTATATAAGGATTTAAAACTCTAAGAGATGTTTTCATTTTTTTTTACTTCCTAAACTTACATGATAAGTCACTTATAAGGTTAAAGATAGTTTATTTTACATTAAACTAAAGGTAAATTAAATTTAAAGTATAGTTATAGTATAGTTGAAGCATATAGTTAAAGTAAAATTTAATTAACATTAAAGTATAGTTAAAGTATAGTTAAATTAAAGTTAAAGTATAATTAAAGTATAGTTAAAGAAAAGTTAAAGTAACGTTAAAGTATAGTTAAAGAAAAATTAAAGTAACGTTAAAGTAAATTTAAAGTAAGGTTAAAGTATAGTTAAAGAAAAGTTACAGTAACGTTAAAGTAACGTTAAAGTAAATTTTAAGTAACATTAAGGTAAAGTTAGAGTATAGTTGAAATAAAGTTAAAATATTTAAATCTAATTAAAGGTTAGGTTTTTTCAAATCAAAATACATTATTCAAATTTAAAATTTTTTATTTTCAAAACTCTTAAATATTTACAAAATAGATTCACAATTTTCATAAAAATATTTTAAAGTAGTATCAACTTCATCAACTCTTCGATCAATTACACTTATAAATTGGTTTGGAGGTTTCAGAAACCAATCTCGAAGAATCAGAACATTATTTACAGCACAATTTGCGTTTTCGAAAAAGATGTGTACATGCAGCTGTCGCAGATTCAAATTTTAACTTTTTAAGCGAAGGACATTCAAAATCTTCTAAATCTACATTTAATAAATATTTTTCTAATCACTGTTTCTTCTCTAGTCCTTTAACGTAGATTGTTTTTGCATTTAACAAATTTTCTTTTAAAATTGTCTGCAGTTCATCGTAGAGAATTTCTCCATCAGACCATTTGATTCCAAGGTAATTTCGTGTCAACCAGAGATTTTCATTCTTGTATCGTACAGGTAATCTACTCCAAAGGTAAGGTGGTTCAAAGAGAAAAACAAGTGGTTGAGTTTCAGTCTGAACAGAATTTATGGCCAACTCTTTGAAAACAATTTCATTGTAAGGCCTTTTAAAGCCTTGAACGTCTACGATAAATTCCATCTTGAAGCGTATAATATTGAAACAGAAATGAGTCGCTTGCGCCGACGAAAGCTGTATTTATACTCTTTATCCCCACCACTTCCTTACCCCCTCTACAGCAACTTCTTTACAACGCCGCTGATTAGTTTATATTGTACAATGCGGTCATGGATTATGATGCAATAGGCTGTAGCTTCAGCTGGCATATTATTAGTTGATTCAAATTCCAAACGTACTTCAACAGACGCTTGTCTGAGAAATTCATTTTGTTTCGAACAATCAATTACAATTAGAGGAGCCAAATTTTTAAAAGTTGTTTTTGTTAAGACAGGCACTGATTCTTTTCCATAATAAGAAGTTTGGAAATTAGCATACATTTCATAAAGTAGTGAATATTGATTTTGATCAAAATTTATATTTAAATTGCCATAAGGATAATACTGAGAATTCAAAAAGAGTTTGAAATTTGTAATATTGCAATGATCAAAATGACAAGTATATCTTTTACGCTTATCTTTTCTTCCTGTTTGAAATCCAAGTATTACATATCGTCGCTTCTCTAATTGTGTTGAAGTTTTAATTTGCCACATGACTTTTGAACTTGTTGGAACTAGAGGATACTCATACATTTCCCATGATCGAAAACTCATTGAGATCAGTGGGTCTTTTTCAATAAATTTTAATAATTTAATTTTATTATTGTCCGCTGGTAAAACGTATGGAACCATCCATTCAATCTTCCTGATTCTAATTTTGAATTCTTCATCAACTTCTGCTTGTCCTGTTTGAATTATTGCATTCAAGTCGTTTCGTGACCTTGTCAAGATGAGTTCATGTTTAGCATTTATAATTTTTTTATAATCTCCAGCAAAGCCAAAAATCATACCAAGTGGTATTGTTACATCGACATTGCCATTTTCCTCAGTAATTCTTGAATCATCTGATATTTTTGAAAATCCTAAATTTTCCATAAAGTTAAGATAAGCTGAGGGGGTTTTAGACAAACATAATTTTTCATGATTGGGACAAAAGAAACTATGAATACAGACTGATCACTCGATGTAGTCGGCTGCGGCTCTTTAACACTTTCACCAAAATTGTCATTTTCACTACAACTATCGTCATTACCTTCATTATTTTCAATGTTAGCTTTTAAATTCCATTTTTGTCTTGTAGTCTGCTGACTAGATGCTCCATCCATACCCCATTTTCCAATGAGTAGCAATTTATTACTGTGAAGATTTTGTAAATTAGATTCATCTACCACTGTAAGTATATTCTTTTTACTGTGTGCTCCAAAAGAGCCATAATATCCACAATCGCTCCGGTGTTTTGCTTTGATATATTCTCTGGATAACAGTTCGATTTACACTTTAGAACGTCTGAGTAAGGTGGCTATAAATTGTCAAGATTAATAATTTTTGAATGTTTTCTTAACTTTTCATATTTTCTTTTAGTGAGCTGCAAATCATTATACGTAGCTAATACATTGTGAATCTTTTCATTGAATTTTTCTCGATCTTGAAGTTCTTGATCTTGGATTAGAAGATTTTTGAAAGATTCTACTTTCTTCATTTTGACTGCTCTCGAAAGCTCTTCTTCACAATAAGCAGAAGCAAGTTCTTCAGATCGTCTTTTTTTTAGTTTTTATCGACCCCTCATTATACGATAATTTCAGGCGACCTTTAATTAACACTAGTGAATCATTTTTCTTTTTATTAACAAGAGAATCACTTTCCAAATTAAAGTGATCTGAGTACAATCGAACCTCAAAATATCTATTTAAAAAATAATCATACTTCCTTATGAAACTATCTTTATATCCAGTTACCTTATTCCACATTTTATTATACTGCAGGAAGAAACTATATGTAACTCGTTCTCTTATAGGTTTTGATTGTTTATCAGTAAAATTATTTGCTGTTTTTATGTTATTCATTACTATATAAACTTTGTTCGAATTGGCTGCATATTCACTAATCCAAATATATGAACACAAAACCGAATTCTTAACTTTGTAATCCATCAAAGAAAACAACCACTATTTATCAAAACATTTGTGAAAATATTTATTATATACTATTGATGCTAAGGGTTATGATTAACATAATGAATTATGCAATTATAAGTTACCCAATCACAGTCAACTGTTTATTTTTAATGATTAATTAGATAGACAAAAATATAAAAAAAGTAAATAAATATAAATAAATTTGAAATAAAGATAGCTTTATAAAGAAGTATGATTCCTTTTTAAATACATATTTTGAGGCTCGATTTGACTCAGATCACTTTGATTTAGAAAGTGATTCTCTTATTAATAAATAGAAAAGTGATTCACTCTTAAAGCTCCTCAGAAATTATCGTATAATGAGAGTTCGATAAAAACTAAAAGGAGACGATCTAAAAAACTTGCTTCTGCACATTGTGAAGAAAAGTTTTCGAAACCAGTTAAAATAAAAAAGTAGAATATTCCAAAAATCTTCAAATCCAGGATTAAGAACTTTAAGACCGAGCAAAATTAAATGGAAAGATTGACAATGTGTTAGCTACTTATACTGATTTCCAGCTCACTAAAAAAAACATGAAAAGTTAAAACAACATTAAAAAATTATAAATTCTAACAACTTGTACCCACCTTATTCAGAAGCTCTAAACTGTAAATCCAACTGTTATCCAGAGTTTATATCAATGTAAGATATCCATATTGAATGTAGATCTTATTGTTTTTTTGGAGCTAGATTAATCCAAAGGCATTGTAGTAGAGGTGAATTTTAAACTTAGCTGAAAAATGATCGATGAAAAAGTGTGCAATTTTCTTACAGGAAAAAAGGCAACTACCCACTATAACAAATGTAGAGTTGGACCTAAGTTTATAAATGATTTGAATTATGTTAAAAATTGCATCCCTAATGTAAATCATTCTTTATTCGGACTGTCCAAGTTGCACTGATAGATTCGTTTTACGAAACATGTAATAAAAACATGTCTTAAAATGTAGTAAAAAAGTCAATTGTGGAAAATTCAGAAGTTATTGTTGGCAAACTGGAGAAATGTGCATTAAACTCTATCCCTGGTACAAACTACCCCCATCCCTACATAAACTTTTTTACATGGAAGTACAATAATTATGAATCATTTAAGGGGTTACAACTAGTTAGAAGCCCTAAAAAATTAGGTTTTTTAAAAAATTTTCCTGAGAAAACTTCTAAATTTATTATTTCCAGCATTTGTACACATATAATGGTAACTTTGAAGAGTAGGGGAGGGTGGTCTCAAACCGATCCCCTAAAAGGCAAAAGCCAAAAAGGTGCTAAAAACTTGTTTCATTGCTAAGGTCAAATTTTTTTTCAGTATAGGAATCATTTTTCCATGTTTCCCCTGGTTGCCGAGGCTCTGGATATCATGAAGTGGGAGATACAGAGAGAAAATCGAAAATTGACGTTTTCGACAATCTCAAAAAGGGTGGTCTGAAACCGACCCCCTATTTTTATTGCAGGAAATAGCGAAAACAAACAAAATTTTGAACTTGTATTGTAATTTGAACTTTATAAAACAACAAACTAGAATAAACTTAAATTACTTTTACTTTATTTAAATACATTATTTAAGGCCTTTTTCAGAATATGAGTAAAAGAATTATCATTACAATAAAAAATGAGTGTTTTTAGTCTGATCTTAATTACAAGCTATATTATCTTAGCTTAATTATTGATATTTTATTAAAATATATTTGTAGGTATTATTTAGTAATTAAAAATAACTTAGTTACTATTACAATGGAAGAAAAGGGGGGGGGGGTCAGTTTCGGACCACCCCCAATATTTTCACATAATGTCCTGCCGATCATTTATGTCAATGAAAGGGTTTGAATTTGAATATTGTGTATTAAAGTTGAGGCCACAAGCAACCAAAAAAACTTATACCTTTATTTTTCTAAACTCAATTCAACACTTTTAACTTAAATTTAAGATAGGTCAAAAACAAAAAATATTATTGCAAAAAACTAATTTTACGTAAAATTCCGAGATACAATATTACCAACAGATTATTACCTATGGTCAAAATGTCAGAGTTATGAAAGTGTTCTTTTGATGGTATTCACGATTTGTCTAGTAACACGATCTCTGAGAAACAGAGGGGGGTCGGTATGGTACGGGAGGTCGGTATGGTACCACCCTCCCCTATTTAAAAATTGTTTATTTGTAAAAATCACAGTGTTTGAAGCTGCTACAGTAGATCTCCAGGAACCCCTCCCAATAACGAAATCCGTTTGGTTTTTTCATTTCAGATGATTCACTTCAGAGATATAGTGGTCACCGCAAAACGCCTTTATTGGGAGGGGTTCCTGGAGATCTGCTGTAGCAGCTTCAAAAACTGTGATTTTTACAAATAAACAATTTTTAAGTAATCTGCAAAGTTACCATTATATGTGTACAAATGCTGGAAATAATAAATTTAGAAGTTTTCTCAGGAAAATTTGTTGAAAAACCTAATTTTTTAGGGCTTCTTACTAGATGCAACCCCTTAAGTGGCCAATAGAATACAACTCAGAAGAATCACAAGAAACGAATGACAAGATTTTCAGAAAGGATAGAGCGCAAAATTCTAGGATGTGTGATCGTTCTTCGACAAACAGTGACATCATGCATCATATTCTGATTTTGTCTGATCCAGTTATTACCTCTCTTCGGATAAAGGAAAGAAACAAAAAGATTCGCGTAACAGAACGTCAATGGCGACAATCTTGCAAATCATGGCGCAAATCTTGTAATTCTTTAGTTATACTGTAAAGACTTCAGACATCCTTTTAGGTGTAGCAAAAATCTGCCACGGTGTGCATGAACCAACTTTAAATCAAAGGTCAAGCGAAATGGGATTTTCCTCTTGATTCCAATACTGGGGACCCCCCGAGTATTTTTCAAGAAAAATTAAAATAATCGCCAGAGCCGTTTTTTGAAAAAATTAGTTCTGGTTTTAAAATTTTTGAATTTATGAAAATGACCAAGTGTAACTAAGTTATATATATATATTTTGTAAGATATTTTATTTAAATTTATTAATAATAATAATTACAATTTATTCATATGTTACAATATCTTTTAGATTTTTGAAATAAAATTATCAAACATGCAGACCATTAAACTCACACACTGCAGTTAACAAATGTTTGGCATGTTTTAAATGTGTTGTGTGAATCTTGTGTTTTATCCAAATAGTTTTAAATTCAAAATGGACTGCTTCAAATGCTTGCTCGCTAAACATACCAAGTCCTACTTTATGTCTTTCACAAAATTCTTTTATATGTACAAAAAGCTAAGGGACAGATGCTACGCAAATTATCTAATTTGTCTAATAACTTTTTACAAGAATTCCCATTAAAGCTTGATCCACCATAAGTAACTTCACGTTCAACATTACACATTTTGGCACAGGATAAAGCTGTTTGCTCTGATTCTTTTGACAAATGATTAAATAAACCATTTACGACTCCCAATAATAAATGAAGTTCAGGTGGTGGAATAATATCAAGAATAGTTTTGTCTGGATCATTAACAAATATTGGTGGTGAAATACAGCACATATAGTTTTTTGCTAACTTTTTTTTCTTTCCAGCATTATCCCATTTCAAATAATTCTCTTCTATATTCCGAATTGTTCTTAATGTAGAATTCTGATCGAGTTTTTCCTTTGAAACGTTACAGCAGGTGCAGGGATAAGATCTGCTAGAAGCCATGATACCAGTCATTATATTAGCTAATTTGATATCTGCTGCAATAGTCACATTCATACTATCAATTCCTATATCAGACCAAAATTTCTTGACGTTTTCGTAGTTTTCCTGAACTTTCTCAGCTAAACCAAGTATTAATAATTTCTTGACACCGGAATCTTGAAATGATTTAGAAGTAACTCCTTCATTATATTTTTGTCGACCTTCCTTGTGAGATTCCGATTCGCTTTCAATAGCTTGAATCGACAAGCAGATTTTCAAAGAACCTCCTCCGCTATCAATGCCAAATTTTAAATGCACATTTGATACATTACGCTTTTCTTTGACGTATTCAATCAAACCGTTTAAATTTTTACAATATACAGCTGTTTGTTTAAAATCAGAAACTTTATCATTTTTTTTAATTTTAAATGTATACTGCCTTGTATAAAAAAATTCATCCAAAAGTGAATATTAGCAGAAAGATTCTCTCTCAAATTGGGTTCTACAATATGTCTATTTTGAGTGGCAACGCGAATCATTGAAGCAATTCAAACTGTCACGTTTTGAGAGAGGCTAAATTTTGATTGATTTTTTTTCATGTCACTCGTTTTAATAACTGGTGTATTTAAATTTTCTTTATTAGAAGGTTTTAAGACAATGTTTAAAGGCTTACCATGAAGTTGATTAAGCGATAGTGAAGAATCGGAGGCATTCGTTGTCTGATTAGCATCACCCAATCTTTCTTTTAAAGTAGATGTAACAACGTGGTCGTGAACTTGTGGGGTGGATTCTGATATGAAAGTTTTTAAATTATTAAGACGTGTTAGACTATTACATTGATGGGATTTGCCTTTACCGATTAATGAAAAACAGTCATCACAGCGTTTATTTGCTGTTAATTTACCATAGGATCCTTCAGCAGCACATTTACCTACATGAAGGTAATATACATATATATATATTTATATAATTAAAATTATATGAAATGCATTTATCTCCCCAAAAAAGCTTAGTATCCAATTAACATATACCTTTAGAATTATTTTGAATTATTGTAGAAGCGATACCCTTAAGTGCTGGAGTTTTACTGATTAAAAAACTATCTGGAATTTTCCGTGCCAATTGGCAAATTGAACATTCACATAATAATTTATTCGATGACCTTGTGTTAATATTTTTATATTTAAAAATCGATAGATTTGGTGGTTCTAATAATTTTTGTTGAGTCTCCTTTGATTTATACAATTTATTTAGGCACATACTACAAATTCCGTTTGGTAGCCATTGGTCATCAGCTTTATAGTTAAAAATAACGTTAACCAAAGATTCAATTTTTCCACCATTAATTATTTTTGTAATTTTGTTGCTGCCATTGCAACCTTTCTTTTTGCAACAAAATATACATATTTTCCTACGATTTTCGTCGTGTGTACAAGCGTGATCTTTTGGCATCGCGAAACTTATTGACAAAATGTCAATGTAAAACAGTAAAATCTGATTTGAAAAAATTGAAGATCGCAAGAAAAACATATTGATAAATTCTACATTATCGACTGTTAATCAAAAATAAAATAAAAAGGAAACTTTACTACTCTTTTTTAAAGTGAAATTAAAAATGTATTTTTGTATTAAAATTCAGAAAAATTTAATTTTAAACTTTCTTAGCATACGAAAAACACGTTATACTTTAAGAATACAATATAATAAACAGTTACTTCAGTCAATGAGAAATTTATTTTTCTTTTTTAAATAGTAGTTGCTAGTGATTTATTCCATTACTTAAATCTACAAACATAAATTTACTTTTTTCAAAAACGGCTCCGGCGATTATTTTAATTTTTCTTGAAAAATACTCGGGAAGGTCCCCAGTATTGGAATCAAGAGGAAAATCACATTTCACTTGACCTTTGGTTTAAAGTTGGTTTAAGTACACCGTGCTGCGCAAGCATGGCTAATGTCCATATGCCATTTTCAAGATACACAATGCTTTAAAAAAAAAGAGAATCTTTATGATCCTTATTTCTTGAGATTTTTACACCACACAGATTGCATATAAGTAAACCGCTTTAAGGGGACCCGCACCCGAATTTCCAACTATAACAGAATATAATTAAAATAATTTTTTATATTTTTTTTCGGACACTATTTTGGGTCAGAAATCATGTGAAAAGGGAAAAAAAAATTTCCAAAATTTTTTCTGCAATTTTAACATTGCAACTTTTGACAAAATTAAAATTTTACAAAATCCATACCCTTAATTATGAAATGAAGTCTAACAAACTCAATAAAACAAAAACCATAAAAAAATAATAGAATTTGTAAAAAGAGAAGCATTTTTTGGTTAATATAAAGTATAATGTCGAACATTTAGTACGCATAAAACTTTATTTTAATTAAATAACCTTTCATTTTTGTAAATCAAAACATGCCTGCTCCATACGTGGGACCTTCTGCCTCAAGTAGAGATTTGTCCCTTCGCGATTGAGCTAAGCTTATTATTCTGCGTGCCTGCTTGGATCTAAGCCCAGTTCGCGTTGAATTTCAGCTACCGTTCTCATTACTCCAACATTGAACTCACAGATAGCTTCAGCAACAGCAATTTCAACTCTGACCTTAGAAACAAAAGTTTCTTTTGGACACTTATTCCATATTGTACTGTGCAAACTTTCATTGCTGTTCTGCGTTAGTCCCAAAGTACAACGAAGTAACAAATCTTCGTCAGTCAATCTTTCGTAAACAGGTAAAATTTTTTCATAACACAGAGAATTTAGTGGGGTACCAACATTGTCTGCATGAGAACCAGGGGATTTGTTTCTTGCAATAGCTGCTTGATAGAAACACCATGACGAAGAGCCAGATGGACACTTACTGTGATTTGGATTCACATCAGTAGAAGATGTATGTTCAATTGTTGCGAGAATTGCATTTTTCATATCCTGTAAAGAAGAATAACTGATAAATAACTCGAGAAGTTATCCTAAAAATTGTGTACCATTATTTTTTACAGTTGTCAAAATGTCAAAGTGGTTTTATTTATTTATTTTTATTTACTTGAATATTTCCTTTATTCCTGTACAAAGCATTTTTATAGTATCCAGCTAACTTTTGAATGGTTGTTTCCTTCAAGGAACCGTGACTTCTTCCACCAAGTGTTACTTTACGAGCTTTCCATAATGTAACTGCGTTTTTGATTCCAGTGTATGCCCTTTAGAAAATCAAAATAATCCTCAAGATTAGTTTTTTGGCAAATTTATGCAAAAATTAAATAAATTCAAAATTGATTACACAGCTTCTCTGTTGTTTACTTACCTTTTGGATACATAATTGAAACATTCTTCTTTTTTCAATTTTATTGTGGTACCATACACATTCAATGAAGTCAAGTGGTTGAAAGTTTTCGAATCACCGTCTGATAACATTGTTGTGTATCGAAAACCAAATTTTTCAGATCGCAACCATATGGATGTTGCAGCTGCAATCTCCATCGATCCAGAAGAGCCTTCGTGGTTAGCTTGACACTCATCAACATGTCCTTCCATCCATATTGCAAACTCAGGAGATTCTTCTCCCAAATCGGCTATTGCCACCTTACAAATCGGACAGTACTTAGACATGACATGTGAGTCAATCACGTAGCCAGTTACCATGTCAACAACACACCCTACACCATACTTTGACTTGTAACCACGTGTCAGCCAAGATCCATCATAACTCACTCCAATATCTACTAAATCATTTGGGTCAGAATCATCTTCAACAATTTCGTTACATTCTTTGACATGACCTCGACACCCTTTACAAATTGAGTCTAAAACTTTGTTGCACGCTGTATGTAAAGTGTCTGTACACGTATCAAAAGTTTTTCGTTGAAATGTAGTCATGTTCATGATCATAGCAAACTTCTCAATACCCGCGTATCCTTTGCCTAATTGCGAAAAAGCCATAACAATCCGCATGTTCAAATCAAATGGAGGTCTTGATGAAGAGGAGTTGGAAACACGTATTGAAGTACAAATTTCTGATTTGACATGTTCAGAACCTCCGTCTTCGCAATCCTCACACACAGTACAAAGTTTGTGAACAAAACCTTGTTTTTCATTACTAACGACAATCTTCAAGTTCGTTCCACCACAATCCTGGCAATTTACTTTGGAAAGTAGAGATGACAAAAGTCTTGTATCCACTAGAAGGTTTTCAAAATTACTCTGCACCTCTTGAGCATCACTAGAAGCGGAAGGTAGATTCTTTACTCGAACACTCAATTTTGGCGATTCTAATTGGTTAGTTTGCAATGTTTCGGGCTCATTGACGTTATCTGAATAATTTGAATCTACTTGTTGGTTTTCAGCAACTTCACATTCAACAGTATTGTTCATATTTTTCCATCTTTTTTGCACCTTATTGCTGTAATACTCGGAATTTCTTTTCTTTGACATTTTGAAAACACTTTTTCACAAAACCATCACCGCTTATTTTTGATTACCGATTTGACAAATTGTCCTTCTAATTGAAGTTATTCAAACAATTGAACAATACTGTTGAATGTGAAGTTGCTGAAAACCAACAAGTGCATTCAAATTATTCACATATTCATAACGTCAATGAGCCCGAAAGATTGTAAACTAACTAATTAGGATCGCCACAATTGAATGTTCGAGTAAAAAATCTATCTTCTGTTTCTAGTGCTGCTCAAAAAATAAAGAGTAATTTTGAATACCTTCTAGTGGGTACAAGACTTTTGTCACGTCTCCTTTCCAATGTAAATTGACATGATTGTGGTAGAACGAACCCGGAAATTGTTGTTGGTAATGAAAAACAAGGTTTTCTTCACAAACATTGTACTGTATATGAGGATTGCAAAGACGAAGGTTATGAACATGAGAAAACAGAAATTTATACTTCGAAACGAGTTTCTAACTTCTCTTCGTCAAGACCTACATTTTACTTCAACATGCGTACTGTCAGGGTTTTTTCGCAGTTAGGCCAAGGGTACACAGGCATTGAGAAGTTTGCCTTGATCATGAACATGATTATATTTCTACGAAAATGTATGTTGTGAACATGCTTACTGGCTAGGCTACGTAATTGACTCACATGTCATGTCTAAGTATTGTCCGGTTTTATTTGGTAGAAGAATCCCCCAAGTTTTCGATAAATTAAATCACTTTGACATTTCGACAAATGCAAAAATAATGGTACAAATTTTGCAGGATAACTTCTATACCGAAAAAAGTTTGGTTCACGGTACGTTCGAAATGACCTATATAAATAGGTGATTACAATTTGGTAATAAAGCTGTCCTAGTTTTGTGCGGGAGCCCTACCAAAGTTTAGAGCGTCAGCAGTCTTACGTCCTAGGGGACACGTTTGGTACAATATATGTACCAAAATGATAACCAGGGGGAGGAGGAGGAGGAGAAAAATTATTAGGAGGTTATAATACTTTTGCTGTATTTATGTAAGTTATTTTCATTTGTAGGATATGAAAAATTAAACTCTCACAACCATTCAATATACATCAACCTATTGATGTCAAACCAAAATATAGAAAGTGTCCATCTGGCTCTTTGTCATGGTGTTTCTATCAATCTGCTATTGCAAAAAACGAATCCCCTGGTTCTCATGGCATAAATATTGGTACTTCATTACATTTACTGTATTACTAAAAAATTTTACCTATCTATGAAAGATTGAGCGATAACATGAGAACAGTAACTGAAATTCAACGTGAAATTGGCTTAGAGCTTGGAGAATAAACAACAGAGATTTGCCGAAAAAGAAACAGTGAGCGTTATAAACATAACATTATTCAAACTATGGAAAAATCCAAGCAAGCACGTAAAATAATAAGCTTTGCTCAAACTCACAGGTAAAAAATCTACTTGAGGCAGAAGGTCCCACGTATGGAGTAGACATGCTTTCAGTTAAAAAAATAAATGTTTATTTAATGAAAATAAAAATTTATGCATACTAAATGTTCGACATTATACTATATATTTACCAAAAAATGCTTCTTCTTCTACAATTTTTATTATTTTTTTATGGTTTTTGTTTTATTGAGTTTCTTAGACTTCATTTCTTAATTAAGGGTATGGATTTTGTAAAATTTTAATTTTGTCAAAAGTTGCAATGTTAAAATTGCAGAAAAAATTTTGGAAAATTTTTTTTCCCTTTTCATATGATTTCTGACCCAAAATAGTGTCCGAAAAAAAATATAAAATTTTTTTTAATTATATTCTGTTATAGTTGGAAATTCGGGTGCGGGTCCCCTTAAGATTATATATAAAAGAATATATTTAAAGCTATTAAAAATTAATAACTTTAACATTTTGCATTCAAATTTTTTAAATTTTGAAGTGTAATATTTTTTGCTCTTTTTCGTCATTGAAGAATAGGAGGTTTTTTTTAATTAGTGTCAGTCTTAATATTTCAAGACAATAAACAATTATCGATTGCTCTCATGAAGTAGATTATTCATTTAAGTTGCATAACCTTTCGGAAACTATATTTTTATAAAGACAAACTTTTTTTTTTTTGTGAAACAAAATTTGGAATGTTTAAAATAATATATTTACTCACATTTTTAGGCAATCAAACTTTTCTCTCACATCGTTTCTTTACATGTTTTTAAAATTGATGCTATTCTGATTATAATAGACCATTTTCTTCAGAAATAGATTATGTACAAATCCACGGAAGCAAATTTTCGAAAAATTGCACCTTTTTTGAAATATGATTATTTGTTTTTGAAGTACATTTTTTTTAAAACAAATAATCATTTTTTAAAAACGGAGCAGTGTTTTAAAAATTTGATATCGTGAATTCGTACAAAAAAAAAAAAAAATATAGTTTCTAAAAAGTTGTAAATCCTTTAAAATACACTGTATTTTTTTTCTGGTAGTCTATATTTAACCGAGAGATATACCTTAAACATTATTAATACCACTAGAACAAAAACTCCGCGCTACGCGCGCCATTTTGTTTACGGTATTTCGGTACGAGAGCGATTGGAGCTCAGGAATTGGACAACCTCTATTTGACATAACTTTTAGCTACAAGGCAGTTTAAAAAACCGTGATTGGTTGATAGGCGAACATTGTGAAGGGATTTTAGATTTCGTAAGCTTAATAATTGAGCAAAAAAACATGTATGATGCCTTGATTATACTAATTATGAAAGAACATTTTGAAACTTTATGGCTATAAACATCTATTAACAGCAATGTTTTATTTAATGACGGAATAGAAAAAAATTAAATTTTTTTAAACAATATAAATAAACAAAGAACATGTAAAAATAAACAATTATTTTGCATAAATAGGTTCCTTTTATTCTTTATCTGTTATGGATCAATTTATTTTACTCCATAAACAATTAAATCGATTTCATCAAATTTTTAAAATTTAGGTTATGTAAACACTTTGACTTAAAATCAATTTTGGCCACTCAATATTCACTACATATATTTACAAATTTGTTAAAATTAGTTTACCTTGTACTAAATTTTACTAAAATGTGATTAATTAATTAATTTTAAAGAAAAAATAGAATACGTTTTTCTTCCAAATATGGTTTACCACCCCTAAGCTCCAAGTGCTTTTGAGGGAAATACCGTAAACACCAGCGACGCAAAGTTTAACTTATCCGTGTGATTTTATCTTGCAATTACATGCCTGCAAACTTGCGTTGAACGTTGGTACAGGGAAGGACATACCAAAACTGTTTGTGAACTAAGTCGAAATATAAAAAGTAATAACACAACATATATATATATATATATCTAAGGAAAGTGAAAATATCACTTATTGCTAAATGAAAATTTTACTTATTCATAAATTAAAAAATTGTACTTTCATTAAAAAAAGTTATGTTTTACTTAGTCATATATTTATAGAGCAGTGAACCATCTCTCTTCGAACATCCACAAAAAGTAAGGTGCGCGATAAATTAAAATAAGTTTTGGAATCATGTTTTATTACATATATTTACCTTGCAATAACAGCCATACTTCGACGTACGTATTACTTTCGTAACAAATCATAATGACTAAACGAAAAAATTATTATCTTTGACACGCGACAAAAATATTGGAGTATTTTTTTAACAAATAAAAAAGTGCTTGTCCTTTTGCTTTCTAAATAAACTTGGTAATGAAAAGACCTTATCAACTTTTAGTCCATGTATCATGACATGCTAACTGACATATAACCAGACCTATAAGTGAAAGAGATTCAAAATGTCGAGAAGTAATCTATCTCTCCTCTACTTACCCTATGACTATTTTTTAATTAATTAAGTTGTTTAGAAACAGGAATGTCTTTAATTATTTATAATTATAATTAAAAATGTAATTTTAAATTATTTTATTTATTTGAAATTTAAAATTTTAAATGTATTAAATTTTAATCTTTAATTAAAGTCGAAATTACATTCTGAATGAGCTATACAAAAAGTAATGTTAACTGTAATATAGAAACTTATATTTAAATTTCATGACAATATAACAATATATTTCATAATTTTATTAAACCTATTAAAAAATTTCTTTATAAACATAATTCTTAATATATTTTTCACTTCTTTGATTACCTCGATATAGTTTAACTGAATCAAAAGAGCGAACCCTTGACAATGATACATACAATTGACCCTGATTAATTACATATTTTCTTAAATCAATTGCAATTTTATGAAATGTCTGTCCTTAATATTTATTAATAGTAATAGCGAAGGCTAGTTTGATTGGAATTTATCTTCTCTTGAATGTAAAAGGATGAACATTCTCACAATATAATAATATACGATGTATAAATACAAAATTCCCACACTTACCTCCGGTCAATATTTCGGCTTTAATTACATGATTTGTAAATCTAACACCAATAATCTTGTTCCGTTACATAAACATTTATTAATGCTAAGGTTTCTAATTAACATTACAACTGAATGTATTCTCAAATGTAATAAATGTGGTGGTAAACCAGATGGCGATAAAGTGTTTAAATATTCTGGTAAAATAACATCATGATTATTAACATTATCAGAATTATCTATACCTTTAATACTTTTATATACTTTTTCTATATCGTTATCTAATAACAATACATTTTGTTTGTTAGTGTCATTAACATTAATATTTCTAGGTGCCAAAATAGCATAAAATGACAATTCTTGAAATTTTTTCTCTTTAATCAAGTGTTCATACGTATTTCTTGCAATATTAACATTTTCTGTTTCAATAATTCTTTGTAGTAAATGAACACAATCTTTAACATCATTATTTGTACCATTTCCTATTTCTAACAGAAAATCTATAAACTCTGTTTCTTCTGGTAAAGCTCGCATGTTTTCAGATAATGTAAATATTAAAAATTTCTTTCTCAATTTACTCTTTTTAATAAACAAGTTCATAATTTAATATTTTGTATCCCTTTCTTTTATTGGTAAAACTTGTCTAAAATCACCTGCTAAAATGATTATGTTACCACCAAAAGGAGTATCGATTTGCATGATTTCTCTCAATGTTCTATCCATAATTTCTAAAGCATACCTTGGTGCCATTGGTGCTTCATCCCAAATAAAGACATTACAACTTTTAAAACCAAACCTTCTTTAGACTGTAGTTTAATACTGGATGATAAATCACTATACGTATAACGGCACAGGTAATTATCCCAATACTTTGTGAACAGTTATATCCATAGAAAGTAAAGTTGCAGCTATTCCTGTAAAAGCCACATTACAAACATTTTTACCTTCACTTCTTAGTAAATGCCACAAAGTTATGTACATAAATGTCTTGCTAGATCCTCCAGAACCATCCACATATAAGTTACGACAAGTTTTTTTGCCACAATTATTTACTGCATTTAATACAGAATCAACAACAATCTTTCTATCTTTCTTTGCCTTAGACTCTTTCTTCGTCAAAATTCACAGAAAAATAAATTTCTAAATTCTCACATTCATCTTCAACATCGGTTAATCCAGGAAAATCATGAAGGTGATATCCTTCTTCAGACAAAAATTCTCTTATATTAATATATGCCTTATTTTCAGCTATTACATTATCAAAATCTCTGACATAATCTTCTGACATATGAGCTTTAAACTGTTTCCTAAGTTCACCTGCATTTACTCTGATGAATTACTCCATCAACAGTTCTTAATGATTCATATGAAATTGCACTTTTTACTGTAAAGAGTAACAATCTAAGATGAAACAATTCTATATCACTTGTATTAACAGAATACATTGTTCCTATCACTTTCTCTTTATTACTTCTCTCGATCCACTCACATTCCTTTTTATCCCATCTGTAATATTCTGGAATTTCAGTATAAAAAAATTTATGAGCATTAGCATTACGTTTATTTAAATTAAAATAATCAGATAACTGTGTATTTTTATTAAAATGAAATGATATTTCTTGACTTCCTTGTTTTTGTTGAATAAAAACATATGGTTGATTCGGTAAATGCAGCGGTGAACGACATATGCTATGACTTTTTTTGGATAAATGTTTACTTAAAACTCTCCATGCAGCTTCAACTGGACCTACATATCCGTTTTCTTCATAATGATTTATTTCATTATGATTAATAGTAGATTCTCCATTACTATTGGTAATGATAATTGATGCGGAATCATGACCCTTTTAAATATTTATTTATATAAATATTTCACCGACTTAATACTTGATACTACTTCAACATTTATTTGACAATTAAATTTTTTGACAATTAAGAAAATAAGGTACACCATAACGATTGTCAACAACATAACCATTTGGCTTCATATAAGTTTTACCTGTATCTCTTAGAAGATATGCGACATAAAAATTATCTTCTACGCTAGTTTCTTCTTGTAAAATTGCAGGAAAATTTTTAGAACATTTTCCATCAACTAAACACCAATCTCCACAAGGACCATAAATATTATTTGCAATTATAATTTCATGCAATGTGAGATTTACATTCTTGTCAGGTATCTCAGCTGAAATGTAACGATCAACAACTTCTGGTGATAATATTTTAGAATAATTTGCCAAAATCACCAACAAAAGAATATTGGGTAATCCCAATTTTTTTAACAAACAAAATACTGCTACTTATATTAAGTTAATTGTATGCAAATCCATGTAACTAAAAAAATAACTACAATATATAGTTTACAATTTAAAAAGCAATTACACAGCCCCACAAAAAAAAAAGTGTCATGTACTTTTGACCGGAATACCCTAGCCCTATGTATTTTGACGCGCTGAACACGAATCCGAAGTCCATTTTGCTCCATCACGTCAGGATTTTTTTCTAACCTCAAAAAACATGTCGAATTTTGAGAGGTAGGCGATTTTTTAAAAAAATTTATGGATTTACTTCAAACTTGGTATCTGGGGGTTTTTTGGGTCGCTGATTACGAATCTGAAGTTAGATTTCCAAATTCAAAATGGCGGATCCAATATGGCGGATGAATTTTGAAAAAATTTGAAGATTTACTTCAAACTTGGTATCTGGGGGTTTTTTGGGTCGCTGATTGCGAATCTGACGTCATATTTTCGAAATTTTTATGAAATTTGGTATCTTCAGGTTTTTAAGTTGCTGAGTGTGATTTCGAAGCGAGTTTCTCACATTTTCAAATATGACTTCTATTACAATTTTATCATAAAATATTCCTTGGTAACAGATTGGATATGTTTGGTGCAGAAGCCAAATAAGAAAGTACATTGTTCTATTCTGCATCTTATTCCTGATAAATCTTCAAATTTTTTAAAAATTCGTCCGCCATATTGGATCCGCCATTTTGAATTTTGAAAATCTAACTTCAGATTCGTAATCAGCGACCCAAAAAACCCCCAGATACCAAGTTTGAAGTAAATCTTCAAATTTTTTCAAAATTCGTCCGCCATATTGGATCCGCCATTTTGAATTTTGAAAATCTAACTTCAGATTCATAATCAGCGACCCAAAAAACCCCCAGATACCAAGTTTGAAGTAAATCCATAAATTTTTTTAAAAAATCGCCTACCTCTCAAAATCCGACATGTTTTTTGAGGTTAGAAAAAATCCTGACGTGATGGAGCAAAATGGACTTCGGATTCGTGTTCAGCGCGTCAAAATACATAGGGCTAAGGTATTCCGGTCAAAAGTACATGACACTTTTTTTTTTTGTGGGGCTGTGTTATTTAAAAATTGCAGAAATATATATTTTAAGAAACATAATAAAAAGCAAATCGATCATATTCAACGATAAAAACATATCCGCACAGCATTCTATAAACTATGCACCTGCGCAATGGCATCCTTAGGTAGTTACGCATGCGCAGTAGTTTTCTCTTAACTCTAGACATGCGCAGTTGTTAAAATTTGGACGATAAATGACAGTTAAACTATGTCCAAGCGAAAGAACATAGAAAAACACATTAACAAAAAAGTCATATACATTGTGTAAAACATACAATTTTTAAGAGTAAATTGCACAAACAACATTTTACACATAAAAAACAATGAAATTTTATTTTTCAATGGACTTAAAAAAAAAAAACCTGAACCTATGCCTTTAAGCGTCTACAGAAATGTCTAGTGTCTCTCTCAATGTTAAACCTACCTAATGCATTTGTGTCTCTCGCTTGCACAGCGTCTACAGAAAACAGCTAAGTAATTTCTTATATAGGATTACCATGTACTATTTTGTGAATTCTTGGAGAACTTTGGAACTCTTTATTTAAAGTAAATAAGTAAATTTTTAAAGTGATTTTTTACACAATAATTAAATGGAAGATTTTCTGAGAGTATGTTAATTAAATTTACCTCCCCCCCCCAGTACTCCTAGAAAATTGTTTTTTAAAGTATGAAAGGTTAAAAACTTACAAAACAAAATTTGTTATATTTTATAAATATCTTAGAGAAGAAAAGAATAAATTTTATAAAATTAAATACATTTTAAACATTTTTATTAGTTCTTATCTTCAATAATATAAATTTTGTTCGTAAATTTCTTAAATTTCTTAAATTTGAAAATTTTGATTAAACATAAATATTGTTTTCTATTATTGGTCATTAATTACAGTAATAATAAAAAAAACACTGCGCATGCGCAATTTTTAAATTTCACAAGAGCACATGTGTGACTACTACAGTGCATCACTGCGCATGTGTAACAGCAATAATGAACTACTGCGCATGCGAAATGACAAGGTGTCGTAGTGCGCACATTTACACAGTGGTAGTGCACTACTGCGCATGTGCAACAATATGTTGAGCATGCAAAAATGTTAAATGTAACATGCTTGACACGAATAGTGCCAGTGCGCATTGTTACACATAATAATAACATAAAAAGCTGTACAGTTTAAGTTGCCTATTAGGAAAAGCAGGTGAACTTTGTAGTGTACGACGACAATACATTTTATGGTGGAAAATACAAAATTTTAATTAATTGTCTCAAAAAATTATTGAAAAAAATCAAAAATATGAAAATAAATACGTTGAGATATGGCAGGTGTCCATCTTGGGGTACATGACATCATTTTTTGAGCCCCAGTAAAAATTTTTGTACAAACACAATATTAGTAAAAACATATTAGAAAATTATTATGCGATAAATAAATAATATTATAACCTTAAGTACTTATTCTAAATCACAAATTTAAATAACGATACCAACTTAAGAAAAAACTGCAACAAAACTTTTTTAGACGAAAAATCAGGTAGTATGTGTAGATAGAAAACACAAGGTGCTGTCACCTTGAACAAAAATTTTATAGGAAATGTCCATCTTGGCGCCCTGTCCATCTTGGGGCCCTCTCCCCTACATTTACAAAATAAACAACCTAGAAGGTTATGTTTGACATGTAAACAAACCTACTTCATTTTATAAGATTAACACTTACCTTATAATTTTACTCCAAAATAAACTTCGGACATGACAATCACTTATGCATATGTGCATATATGTATATGTGTTGGTGCATCTAATTACTCAAAACGATATTCACATCACACATGCAGAGGTTTGCACATAGGCGCCTCATAATAACAATCTGCATTTCGTCTCTCTCAATTTCGGGGATAAAGGAAATAGAACAAACCAATCAGAACTTGCTTTCCAATATGAGCAATTATCTGATTGGTCTATTCTGGTCGATTTTTCTAAACCCCCTGAACCTACGCCTTTGAGCGTCTACAGAAATGTCTAGTGTCTCTCTTAATCTTTTACCTACCTAATGCAATTGTCTCTCTCGCTTGCACAGCGTCTACAGAAAACAGCTAAGTAATTTCTTATATAGGATTAGAATGACACAAAACTTTTGGATTTTTAAAATCAAAATTATGAAGTTTTGAGATCGCATGTCTACTTAAAGAAGAATGATCTTCAAGACGTCTTACATAACCTCTATGTTCATTTGTTCGAGTATTTAAAGTTCTTTCTGTCTGTCCCTGATGGTGCTGTCTTGGCTTTTATTTTCTTCTTCTTCTTTTTCCTTTTTTAGTTAAGTTTAGTTTAAGTTTAAATGAGAATAAAAAATGGTGTTTACCATTTTCCAGTTTGATTCCATGGAGAGTTAAACCTTTGTAATATATTTGGTACGTAACTCTTAAAATCAAAGAACTATGTATCTAAAAAATAGGTGTGTAATTAAGTTAATTCATATAATCAGACAGAAGGCGCATAAAATAACGTTTTCTCACAATTTAACCCTTTGCGGCATAGTGGTAACCCAGATTACCACCTTCATTTTTAAGATTTTTGTAAATATCTTTAGTACGCCTTATCTAATCAAAATACAGTAATCCCTCGATAGTCGTGACACTCGATAGTCGTGACCCTCGATAGTCGTACGCTTTGTAGGCGGGCCCCAACCGTGATAGTCGTACGTTTTCCAGCGTGCGCACGTCACTATTCAGTGCAGGAGAATAATCTACGTTTGTGAAAATTAAATACAATAAATATTTGTTTTCAAAAAAGTTATTTATCTGTTTATACAAATTAAAAGGTACATTAAGGTATTTTTAACTCAGAAAATGAAATTAAATAAATTTAAGTGAACTTCAAAGGAATTTTACGATTTACAAATTCAATATCCTCAAACGTCAAATAAGAAACATAATTACAATAATATTCAAGAACTTAATATACTCGTTAGCAAAATTAATTTCTAAAAATGAAGAGTTTAAATTATATTTTCTGAAAGAGCGACAGTTAACCAAAACACAATATTTAAGATATTTACTCTGAACAACCAGAAAGTATTATTTATTGAATTCAGATATTTAGTAACATGTTTGAATTTTAAGAACAAATTTTATTTAATTAAATCAGATTTCAAACTATTCGAATTTAAATTGATCCACAGTTTTCATTAAATCTAAATTTTTAAACTCTTTAAAATTTTTTTAATTTTAATTGCATTCTAATTTTATACACAGAAGCTCCAATTTACTCAAACTTTTAGATCTATTTAATAATTATATTAATTATTATTAATATAATAATATCAATTCTTAAAAAATAGTTCTATAATTGTCGTCTATCTCCGGGAGAAATTTTTGAAGCATACGTTCCTGAAATCGTCCAAGAGGCGTGACTTCTGCGGCGTACGACTATCGAGGTTGAAGGGTGGGAAAATTTCATAGGTTGTCACGACTATCGAGGGATTACTGTAGTATATTATTTTTTATGTTTTACAGTTAATTTACGAGATAAAAATTCATAAAGGTTTAAATTTTCGCACTCTCTAATTTTGATGTTTTTAAGTTCTTTGGATCAAAAAGTCACTATTTGTACCGAGAAAGTTATTTTTTTTGTTTTCAAAAAATGTGTGCCGCAAAGGTTTAAGGAAAATACATCAAAAATCGATTTTTTTAAACTATAACTGTCGAAGAAATACCTTTAAGCGCAATGATTTTATTCTTAAAATTTTTTTTTAGATATAAGATATACTTTAATGTAACTATAAATTATTTGTTGATTTTTAGCTGAGAAGATACTGAAGCTTTTATTGTCTTTGTGTAAGTTGTTTTCGGTGGCAAAAATAGCAGTTAAAAAGGAAGCAAAAGGGAAAAAGCAGTTTAAAAGGAAAAAATTGTAAAAACGAAAGGCTTATAACTGGAAAGAAAGCTTGGAGACTTAGCAAAGCTGAGGTACAAGATGCATTTCTACTTATTGTACTAGTAAGTGTATTTTAATTGATTTATTTAAGTTGTTCGCAAACGTTTTATCCTTTTATTTCTATTCTATTACTTCTTTCAGACGATCGTCAAGATTCAGGAGTGCTTAAAATCAAGGAGAGAGCTTCTCTATCAATTGGGCTTAACATTACAACCATTAGCCGTCATTATTGGTTCTATCGAAGAACCTGAAAAATTTCTTGTGATTTTGGATGATTTTTTTTACAAAGTAGAATCTCCACTTAAAGCCATTGATCTTGTATTTAAGTGCATACATGCTTTAAATGTTTGCTACCCTCCAGAAGCAGAACAGGTTTGGTTGTTTTTACAAATTTATGTTTATGAAATCAGAACTAGGTTCAACAAAAACTCTTTATCTTTACTAAATGTGGGCTCATCTTTCGAAGAATTTAAAAAAAGACGCTGGAGAAAGGTTTCTGAAAAAGTGCTCACAGTTTAAATTTTTTCCATTATTTATTTATCGCGTCAGGTACATTCTCTGATATATCAGTAATTTTATTCTTGTTATTAAAATAAAAGTTATTTCACGTTTAGTACAAAACATGCCAAATCGAGTTCAGTTTGATTAATATATTTTAGATATAGATGTAAAGGTTGTTTGGATTTTTTATAATTGTAGTGCAAGATGTATATGTATTTTCTGAAAAAATTCACATTTTTTCGCTTTAATGTATATAAATCTTTTCGTCCATCTACGATGGACCTCTTTAGACAATTAATTACGAAACTGTAAATAAACAATAGAGAACATAAACATCGGTGTAACTTAATAAAATATTATGTGTTTAAATAAATAATATACAATATATAACACGACGTTGTTTACCAAAATGGATTTTCCAACTTCACATTTGTTTTTAAATATTAAAAAATTGTATAAAAATGTATAACAAAGGAAGAAAAAAGGAACAGACTTTTTTTCCCCAACTGGTCTGAGATTTTTGAAGACCACATTTTGTATAGAACTATTAAAAAGAACAAAAATAAATTGTCAAACGTGAACAGGCACGTGTCACAGATAACGGTCAATTAAATATATTTAAAGAGGAGCGTACGCCCTCTTTTGTAGGTATACAATTATATTTTATTTCTCTTTTACTTGTCAGACAATTTTAGTGCTTATTGTTAGTGAGTTTGAAAAGTTGGAATTCTTTCAAAAATCAGTATTTTTTCGACTTAGAGTTTCTTGTTTCACTTTTCATGAAAATGCCAAAGTGCAAAGAATGCAATGTTTAGTTTCCCACTATTAAGGGTTTGATTTATCATTTACAGTTAACTCACAAAGTAACTGGTTTAAGAAAGTATACGTGTGGAGAGACAGGTTGTTTTCGTAAATTTAATTTACTAAAAAGTTTCAAAGCTCACTTAAGAAAAGTTCACAGCTTTTCGGATAACTTTGTACCTCCTGCTCGATTACGCGCTGCTGATACAAATGTATCAGCATCAGTAGACATAGCTACAGAAATTGAAATAGATGAAATAGTTGACCATGAGGATTATATAGATCTAATCTCTGAAGCAAATCAAGTATCTTTTGAAGATTTTAAAGAAACAGTGGCTTCTTAAGCTGATGCATTTGTTTCTAAACTTTATAATAAAGCTAGTCTGCCAAGAAATAATGTCCAGCATATAATTGAATATACTGATGAATTGTTAGGTCATGGTTGTATTAATATTTCAAAAGAGAAATGTATACAATCTCTTCAAAAATCTAAAACAGATGTATTAGCAATAAATGAGATTAAAAATATGTTTGACGTGCTTGAGAATCCATTTGAAGATCTTTAAAACAGAGCATCTCAGAATCAAACATTTTAAACAAAGTGGAGATTATATTCCTCTTCATCCTTATCAATTAGATGCAGAGTTGGTATCAAAACGTACAAAAGATTGGCATACAGTCGAATGGTCTGGTATCAATGCACAACATTTTCCTTTGAGATTGGCTTTGCAAAAGTTTCTAGAATTACCAAATTGTTTAGATGATATTTTGTCTTATAGAGAAACGTTCAACTCTGAAACAGAGACTATCTCCAACTTTATTCGAGGAGATTTATGGAAATCTAAAATTGAAAAATTCTCTAGTAGTGACATAGTTTTATCTTTATTTAGCTTCTTCGATGATTTTGAGTGCAACAATGCTTTGGGTCCTAATTCAGGAAAGCTGGAAGCAATTTATGTTTTTATTCCTTCCTTGCCACCAGAATGTAGAGATTCTCTTCAAAACATTTTTCTAGCCTTACTATTTAACAGTAAGGATAGAGAGGAATTTAGTAATGCAAAAATCCATGAACCATTTATAAAAGAATTGCAGTTTCTTGAAACTTTTGGTATCTCTGCACAGTGGGTAATTTTACCCCTATTCTGGAGAAAACCTATTATTTTAATTTTTTCGAAAATGAAAAATTTGCCTGTACCCATCAAATTAATACCCTAAAGCAAGGTACTGCATTACCAGGTTTTGCCTAAAATCATTTAAAGTTAATTTATTTGTTTTTAAAAATGGCCATTTAATGGAACCTCTCATTTAAAGCGCAAACGTCACAACAAACAACCTGTTTTCAAAAATTTATATATATAAATAATTTATGAAAGAAAATAAAAAATAATAAGTGAAATGGAAAGCGAAAAGTAAGTTTTAATTAATTATTACATTATTTTTATTGTTTTAACTCAGCATAATAAAAAATATACATATTTTTAAACGTCCTTCATGTCAATTAATTTTTTTTAAACCTAAACTTTTTGAAGACTTACAAAAAATTAACGGTGTTTGTCAGCCTTCTAACTTTTATAAATATTTAGTACGTGTATTTTATTATCTCCCTGCAAGCGAATATCGGGAGAGTAATATGAACTTAACAATGGAATTTAAAAATTTGTTAGATAATTTAGAAATAGAAAATGAGTAAAATATTTGTGATAGTTAATTTAATATATAATTTGTTTAATATCTTGTTAATTTTTCATAAATTTATAGAATTATAAATTATGTTAATGTTTCTTGCAATATATCTTTGTATTGTGATGTATCTTTGGGGTCGTTTACAAACTACGTCACGCTATTTTTCACTATTTTCGACACCCCCCCCCCCTTTCGTCACACACGGTTGCATACATTAGCGCCATTTTTTATTCAGGTTGTCACACATTACTTGACCCCCCCGCCCCTTGATGTGTGACGTATTTTGTGAACGACCCCTTTATTCTATATACTTATAAATAAAAA
Source organism: Ganaspis brasiliensis (assembly GCA_037103525.1). NCBI lineage: Eukaryota > Metazoa > Arthropoda > Insecta > Hymenoptera > Figitidae > Ganaspis > Ganaspis brasiliensis. Next base: position 536,965 of record JAZKLR010000464.1, on the reverse strand, counting down.
CTTTCACCTAAAAAACATAAAAATCTTTGAGGCGCATGAATATTCCCTAAATTTCAATGTGCATAATTTTCAATGTGCATAATTTCAATGTGCATAATTTTCAATGTGCATAATTTTCAATGTGAATATTTTTCAATGTGCATAATTTTCAATGTGCAAAATTCTCAAAGTGCATAATTTTCAGTGTGCATAATTCCCAAATGACATAAAATTTTCCCTATCTTAAAGAAAGTTTTCTTTACCCCAATAAAATTTTTATGTCAAATGGGAATTATGTACATTGAGAATTATGCACATTGAGAATTATGCACATTGAAAATAATGCACATTAAAAATTATGCACATTAAGAATTATGCACATTGAAAATTATGAACATTGACAATTATGCACATTGAAAATTAGGCACATTGACAATTGTGCACATTGAAAATTACGCACATTGAAAATTATGCACATTGAGAATTATGTACATTGAAAATTATGCATATTGAGAATTATGTACATTGAAAATTATGCACATTAAAAATTATGCACATTGATAATTATGCACACTGAAAATTATGCACATTGAAAATTATGCACATTGAAAATTATGCACTTTGAGAATTATGCACATTAAAAATTATGCACATTGAAAATTATGCACATTGACAATTGTGCACATTGAAAATTACGCACATTGAAAATTATGCACATTGAGAATTATGTACATTGAAAATTATGCATATTGAGAATTATGTACATTGAAAATTATGCACATTAAAAATTATGCACATTGATAATTATGCACACTGAAAATTATGCACATTGAAAATTATGCACATTGAAAATTATGCACATTGAAAATTATGCACATTGACAATTATGCACATTGAAAATTATGCACATTGAAAAGTATGCACATTGAAAATTATGCACATTGACAATTATGCACATTGAAAATTATGCACATTGAAAATTATGCACATTGAAAATTATGCACATTGAGAATTATGCACATTAAAAATTATGCACATTGAAAATTATGCACATTGAAAATTATGCACTTTGAGAATTATGCACATTAAAAATTATGCACATTGAAAATTATGCACATTGACAATTGTGCACATTGACAATTGTGCACATTAAAAATTATGCACATTGAAAATTATGCACATTGAGAATTATGCACATTGAAAATTATGCACAATGACTATTATGCACATTGAAAATTATGCACATTGAAAATTATGCACATTGGAAATTATGCACATTGAAAATTATGCACATTGAAAATTATGCACATTGAAAATTATGCACATTGAAAATTATGCACATTGAAAATTATGCACATTAAGAATTATGCACATTGAAAATTATGCACATTGAAAATTATGCACATTAAGAATTATGTACATTGAAAATTATGCACATTGAATATTATTCACATTGAAAATTATGCACATTGAGAATTATGCACATTGAGAATTATGCACATTGGGAATTAGGCACATTGAATATTATGCACATTGGAAATTATGCACATTGACTATTATGCACATTGAAAATTATGCACATTGAAAAATATGCACATTGAAATTATGCACATTGAACATTTTGCACATTGAAATTTAGGGAATATTCATGCGCCTCAAATCTTTGAAGTATTAGAATATTTTTTTAAATTCCTAGTAAATGCATTAAAAATGATATATAATACGCACATCTTTACTTATGTTTTTGAACAAAATGATTTTTAAAAACTTGTTTACGGAAATTTCTTTTTTGTTTATTAAGAGAAACTTAATAAAGGCTGTTTACCAACTATGCTACTATAGTGAACTAGTCATTTTAGAATTGAAAAATTTTTGTTCTAATTAATAATCAACGACCCCAAAAACCCCTAGAATACAATTTTCATTAAAATCCAACAATTTTGAAAAAAAATGTCCGCCATATTGGATCCTCCTTTTTGAATTTTAAAACGTTGACTTCAGATTTGTATTCAGAGACCTTAAAAACATAAATGTACTCATTTTTGTAAATTTTTAATGCTTTTTGAGGTTTTGCCAGAAAAATCGTCAAATTCCCCACTGTGCTCTGTTGAAACTAAAAATGGTTTCAAACGTGTGTATTTTGTTTTAGGACTAGTAGCTGGTGATAATTTAGGTATCCATCAACTTTGCGGCTTTGTGGAAGGTTTCAAAGCCAACTATCCTTGTAGATTTTGTAGTTCCACTAAAGAACAAATCCAGCTTTTAGAAGAGTTTGATGAAAAAAATCTAAGGAGTGTTGATGACTATAAAAAGGATTTATTGAAAAATAATGTTTCTGAAACAGGAGTTGACTCTGAATGTGAATTCAACAAGATATCATCTTTCCGTGTAACATCAATTGGTAAAAAGCGTTTCACTCTGTACGACTTAAATAATAGGCTTCGAATGTTTGATTTTGGTCCAAGTGTCTCTAATAAACCTCCTATCATTACGCATATGTTTTTAAAATGTGTGGACCAGTTTCTTATTTACCATGTATGAGGAATGAAGCAAAACATAGTGAAATTAAACAAACTACTTCTACTAATATGTTTCGTGTCAACTTAACTCATTTCGTTGGCGTTAAAAATCAGTTAAAACCATGTAGTGGATTTAAGGCTAAGGAAAGTATTTTACCTAAATTAGAACTTGGTTCACTTCAAGAATTGTTTTTGATCGACCATGAAAAGTATTTCGATCTTTTTCCATTACTTCCAACTTCGTTAAAAAATGTAGAGGTTTGGAAAGATTCAATCTGTTATCTTAGACAATGAAATACCAATATTTAGTTGTTCTCGGTTACTTATATAATGTAGGGTTTAGCGATCATTTTCATGAGTTTCAAGTTAAAAAGATGGAAGACTGGTTTTGCGTTTCAAATCATTCTCTTTTAGATATACAGTCTTTATATGATCTCAAAACGGCAGACGGACAAAAGTTTGTTGTATTAAAATACAGTATGTAATATATTTATGTAAAATATTTATAAATGTTTTTTTAATATTTAACTAAGTGAAACTTAAAATGTAAGTGAAATTGTTAACACTTAAAATGATACTACGAAATAAAACTTTTTTTCACATACACCTCATGTATTTATTTTCAATAAGAACAAAAAAAGAAATAAATTAACAATGAAAAGAAGAAAATTCTCCCAAATATAATATTTTAAATAGTAAAAAGACTTTAGCAAGTACAACTAAAATAAATTGCTACAAAAACAAAAATAGTTTGTTACATTAGCAAATAATTGCAAACTCATAATAACAAAAAAAATTTGTAGCTACAACTAAATTACTTGCAGGCGCTATATTTGCTGAGATTTTTTGCTAGGAGAACTAATTATTTGCTACGACAACTATTCTTTTTTCTCAGTGCAAGCTCGTGGAGGAAAACTTTTAAGTATAAGTATTGGAAAGAAGCTGCAAAATTTTAAAGAAAATTCGTTACTCAGTGTAAAATATATGTTGCAGATAAAAACAAATTGTGAATCGCTTTAGCAGTACGTGTTGTTACAAAAAGAAGGAATGCAATTCAATCAGGATTCAAAGAAAAGCTTGTAGCTCCTAATCATTCCATCGATCAATATTTTGGCTGTAAAGAATTAAATTTCGAACATATTAAAGAAAACACGATTTCTAAAGACTTGAAAACAGTAATTTTTTCTAAAGATCTGTCGGCTTTTATCAACCGTACCAAAAAAGAAAGACAAGTACCAGAAACACATTTTAAAATTGGTATTAATGAAGGCGGTGGATTTCTCAAAATATGTTTATGTAACACAGGCATATTATACACGTTTAATTAACCTATGCAGAGGGATCTAAATAGCCTATAATTGAACGATCAGAGCATACGAATATTATGTTGTATTTAGTTCCCTAGGGAAATAAAAATTTATAAAAACACGCTGTAGAGGGCAATTATAGAAAGTCTCGCTACTATAATTTACGTCCGGGCACATAATTTCACGATAGTTGATTGGTGAATGTTTTCTAAAAGAACTGTAGAAGCATTAAGCGCTGTTGACGCATGCGTAGTCATACTTAGAGAAACTATAGCTTTTCTGTTTTCAAAATGGCGATTTGATATACGTATTTTGAGAGTCAAGTACAACGCGTGATTTTTCTGAATCGGATTTTTTTATAAAAATGAGTGCTAGTGAAAGCGAGAATGAGCCCATGTTTCAATGTACACCACCTGATGTTCGTGAAGCAGCGGAAGAGGCATCAAAAAACTTGTTGCCTTCAAAATCCAAAGAAAATTATGAAACCACGTACGACACGTTCAACAAGTGGAAACAATCAAAAGGGGCACTTTCTTCATCTGAGACTGTATTACTGGCTTATTTTCACGAACTTTCGCAGAAATACAAACCATCAAGTTTATGGTCCTTTTATTCTATGTTGAAAAGTATGATTAATTTACGAGAAAAAATTGACGTCAGTAAATATAACCAACTCGTTGCTTTCATGAAACGTAATTCGAAGGGCTATCAAAGCAAAAAATCTAAAGTCTTCAGTTCTGATGAAATTCAAAAATTTTTAACGGAAGCATCAGATCACGAATATCTAGCAACGAAGGTAAGATTCAAACATAACCTTAAAGCCGTATTCATAATACACACAGTTGACAATTAAAAATACTTATTTCTAAATAACTCTTATAAATATTTACAATATAATAAGTAATTATTGAAACATAACCTCTATAGTTACTTTACAACACATACACTTGACATTCATATACAATTATTTACAAATATTTTTCTGTTGACATTTTTCTATTTACAAAATATTTACAACTATATACAACTAAATATAATACGATTTTGACATTTATTTACAGGTTGTCTTGATCTTTGGGGTTTATGGCGCATGTCGAGGAGACGAGCTTGTCAAAATTCGGGTTCAAGATATATCAACTCAAGGTGACTTGCTGTTAGTAGTCCTGCCAGATACTAAAACAAGCAAACCCCGATCTTTCGCTATTGGCCCAGATTTAACCGGATATGTGAAAAAGTACCAAGGTTTACGTCCAAAAAATACAAGTAGCGACAGATTTTTTGTAAATTATTAGCAGGGTAAATGTTCAAACCAAGTTATTGGGAAGAATAAAATTGCTAGTTTGCCCAAACAAATTGCAAATTATTTAGAATTGCCTAACTCTGAAATGTACACGGGGCACTGTTTCCGCCGAACCTCGGCGACAATAGTTGCTGATAAAGGGGCTAATATAACAACTCTCAAACGTCATGGGGGTTGGAAATCAAGTTCTGTCGCTGAGGGGTACATTGAAGATTCTGTGCAAAGTAAAGCAAAAATTGAAAATTTAATTTCATCTTCTGGTGAGTCCAGAATAGAGAAATCTACATGTAGGACCTACATGTAGGTCTGACGTCACAATCGGATTTTCAATGGGTGACGTCAGACCTGCATGTAGGTCCACATGTAGATTTCTCTATTCTGGACTCACCATTCAATTAATTTACCTGCTGATAAATCTAACGAAATACCTGAATTATTGTCAAAACGTCAAAAACTAAACAATGAAGAGAATCCTCAACAATCAACGTCCAAAGATAACTCCGTAAAGGATAACAAAATATTTAAATTTGAAAATTGCAGCATTACTTTTAATTTTACTGACAATTAATAATTACTACTTATAATTTACCGAAAATTAACAATTTTTGAATATATAATATTAGTTTAACCAAAATGAAAAATTCTGTTTCATTAAAATTAAAATTTGACAGATAATTTTAGTACAATGCCTATTGGAACGAATAGGTTTTATATGAATAGTTTTGTAATTCGTTCTTAATATGAGAAAAACGACTGATTGTATTAAAAACACTGCAACGTTTTTGTGAAATATAAAAAAGAACACAGTATTATTAACATTAAAAACAGTAGATTTTATTATAATAAAATTGTTATATAATTTATAAAAAATTATATGTAAAGCGAAAGGATTTAAGAATCATTCTTAAATAAAAATATTTACGATAAAAAGACTAAAAAAATGTCTGTTAAATTTAAGGACAATTTGTGATTTGTTGGTTAAATAAAATTTAATAAATAAACAATTTTGATAATAAACGAATAAAACGAATTATATTATATTTCATTATAATTCTAAGTTTGAAAAATTTTTGAGATAAAGTGCATGTTTTGTTATTTTTAAATAAATCTCTTCTCAGTACCTACTCATAAGGTTATTTTTTAGTAATTTTCCAATCATTATTTCAAAACAAGAATTATTTAAAAACATTAGTTATTCTTTTCAATTTTGTTATGAATATTTTTTCTTTGAAGTTGGTTTTTTTGTTACGGGGGGCTTCGCCCCCCGTACCCCCCCCTTGACCCCTTCAGCTATCATCCGTATTTTTTTAAAACATTTTCCTTATGTGAATATATATATATGTTTTTAATGGAATCAAATGAATATTATTTAGTAATAAAAACTGGTGATATGCCTTTGTCACATAAAATATCGTAGGCAAGGCGGGAGATATACCTTTATTTTCTCATGTGATGTGTGCCTCGCACTCGAAAATAACGGCACTCATATCTCCCTTGTAGCCTAATATACTATTATCAATCCAGTCAATTGAAAATGAAGAGATGATAACTAAACGGTCCACATATGATAATGGTATCGCTCCCAAGCGTTTCAAAGATTCCAGTGAAAAAAAAGTCTTTTTACTGTCCGTAGCACCTCGTACACAAGAAAATTAAAACAACGTTTCTTAATTGAGGCATTCTCTGAGCAAAAAGCCATCCTAAAAAAAAAGTTGCCTAATGTTTTGGTCAATGATATGTAGTCAAAAAACAAAAATTTTAAGTGGGTTCTTAGGTCTATGTAATGCGTGGTTGCCATGTTATCAGGGGCCCAATTTTATTGCAGCGTAATTTTCAACTGCCAATAACTTTTAACCGGATAAATGGATTTAAAAATCTTATGGGTGTTTTTTGTGCAGAATTTCCTAAACTTTCAAATAAAATTACTCATTATTTTTATAATTTTATTTTTGACAAGAAAAATGCAAAAAAATGTTTGTTTTTTAATTTTTGACCAACACTCCCCCCTAGGAACTTTTTCATAGCTACCTAGAAAAGATCCTTATTTTATAAGCTTTTCAACCCCCTAAATGCCATTTTGGGAGAGCAAGATTCGTAGAAGCTATAGGTGAATGTGTGTTACAGTACACCTTACAAATTTGCATCCAGTTTTCTTTTATATAGTCTTAAATGATTTTAATGTTACCAACTTTCTATACTTGAACAAAAAAGTGAAAAAATAGTATATATTGTTTTTTCTACAACAAAAAGAACGATTTGTAAGGCGTACTGTAGCACACATTCACCTATAGCTTCTACGAATCTTGCTCTCCCAAAATGGCATTTAGGGGGTTGAGAAGCTTATAAAATAAGGATCATTTCTAGGTAGCTATGAAAAAGTTCCTAGGGGGGAGTGTTGGTCAAAAATTAAAAAACAAACATTTTTTTGCATTTTTCTTGTCAAAAATAAAATTATGAAAATAATGAGTAATTTTATTTGAAAGTTTAGGAAATTCTGCACAAAAAACACCCATAAGATTTTTAAATCCATTTATCCGGTTAAAAGTTATTGGCAGTTGAAAATTACGCTGCAATAAAATTGGGCCCCTGATAACATGGCAACCACGCATTACATAGACCTAAGAACCCACTTAAAATTTTTGTTTTTTGACTACATATCATTGACCAAAACATTAGGCAACTTTTTTTTAGGGTGGCTTTTTGCTCAGAGAATGACTCAATTATGGACTGAATTAAGCATAAGTAAATTCGACATTACAGTTGCAACAGATTTAAAACTGGCGAATATTTTGGTTGGGATAATGGTTCACAGCAGTAGTCATACTTGTACTTGGTGCTTCGCGAAAAGAGATGAGTTTAAGATGAGTTTACCTTTAATTTAAGGTATTAGTCGCATAAATGCTCCCGCAAAACTCCCGCAAAATGAAAAGTACAATAAATAAACTTTTATATCAACACACTTGCTTCCTTGTGACCTCTTCTAATGTAATGTATGTAATTTTCATGATTTTGAGTCATGTACTATAAGTTATCGTGATGTATTGCTGGCACATTTACGACATTTTTCAATGAAACCATGTAAAAATTAAAAATTTTGAATTTTTAAATTATTGTATTTTTTATTCGGCGTGGTCAATAACGTTAATTTTTTTTTAAAGGATTTATATTATCTCAATGTGTAACTTAGTATAGTTTTATTTGAAAATCTGACGACTTGTTTTCATATAAATGAATATAAAAGACATTTTTACATGCATTTAGTGCTATTGCATGTAAAAGGTATTAACTTTGAATTTATATTTTGAAGCTCAGAAGTGGTCAAAATTGATAGGATAGATCTCATTTCATCGAGAAATACCTCATGAATACAGATACAAAGTTTTAAAAAAATCTGACGAAAGTCATTTTATGCGACTAATACCTTAATAATTGAAATGCTTTGTAATTAATTGCTAAAAATTATAAAATTTAATAAAAATGATCTAAAAATCCAAACAGTGGTAAAAAATACGTCTATTGAGGTGCTTAATAACAAAAAAAATTAATCTTATTAATGTTGAAAAATCATTACTTTAACATTTTCCGTTTTTATACTTATTTAATAATATAAGTTATATGTTAATTTTGACTTTATTGTGAAGGGAACCTATTCCAGATGTATTTCTCGCGTACGCAAGACGCCAATTAAATTAAAATATATCGAACCTAACCTCACTTTTTAAGCACCTGTCCAAATATAATGAAAAAATAATTTAATTTTATAGTTTTATAACTTACCTTGATATGAATATAGAGATTTCCAATAAAAGTGATTTTCAGCAAAGTGATCTTAATATTTTTTGTCACATTTAATAATATTTAATTTCATAATCTCATCAGAGAAACCACAATCAACCACAATCAATGTTAAAACCGTTAAAACACAATTTGACCGCGTTTATATTTGGTCGCATGCGCGGACGATTAATGGCGTCTTGGCTATATCAAATTTTATTTTAAATTAGAATTTTTACATAGTAATAGAAATAAAACTTATATTTTAGTAAGTAACATTTCAGAAGCAAAAACGAAATTTTCTTTTTAGACTTTAAAATTATCGACAAATAATTTTTTTAAACGCTTCAGAAATTTGCGTTTTTCCTACGTAAAATTACATCAAGCGTAGACGAGAAATCACATCTACACTCTAAAAACAAGTGTCTTATTTTGTCCACACTTTTAAGACATTTTGAGGTGTCTTAATTTTAAACCATTGAGATAGTGTCTTAAAAATGCCTGTAAGACGCTTTCTAAACGTCTTATGTCTTAAAATTAGACACTTGTAAGACACCTGTTTTTACAGTGTACGCTGCAGGGTCCTTTCATTACCCTCAACGCACAGTGTGATGTTACTCAGGAACGTAAATTTACGCCCTTTGTCGATGTAAATTTACGTTTCTAAGTAATATCACATCGAGCGTCTATGTAAAATTCCATGGTTACTTTTTACAGTGTATATTCATTTAATTGTCCTTCTGTTAATTTGAAAATCTGTTTATTTACAATCTGTTAGTAGTTTATTAATAGTAACATTAATATTAAACCATTATAATTATGGAATTAATTTTATTATTTTTTGACTGAAAGAAATAATTTTTTTATCTTACAGGGACTAACATGGCGCTTTTAAATGCCTGTAGATAGGGTCTAAACAGGGTAGACCGGGGTTTTTCCCTAGGGAAAAAATAAACAGCTGACCCATGCAATTTTTATACGGTCAAACAAATGAATGCATTTAGACCCTATCTACAGGCATTTAAAAACACCTCGTTTGTGCCTTTGGAATAAAAAATATCGTAAGTAACATGGGTTTAAAGTCAGCCATTTGTTTCTTAATATACTTTTTTTTTGTTCTACGTTTGTCATTCATGTGTGTCTCATATTCTTGTTTTTAATGCAGTAGCAGTTATAATAGTAGGACCTTTAACAAAAAGAAAGAGTGTGTTTTACTAAAAGTTGGACTCCATACAATATAAATACTAGGCTCATATTTTAGCTAACTTACATTTACCATGCTGTAGTTTGCTGCTTAATATGTTTATTATTCCCTACTGTTGAGATTTTTAGCTGCCAGTATGATGCAACAAGTTTGTGTTTAGTTGGAGATATACAAAAGCCGCTTAACAGAACTTCCTCATTTATTAAAACTACGTGGTAATGCACGTAATATTTATCACGAAGAAACAAAACTTATTAAACGTTGCGTTCAACATAATATTTATATATATATAAGTAAACTGATCTACATAACAATAAAATTTAATTTGTATGAGCATAAATGACTTTTTAGACAAAAAATTGGCTTTCTAAATAGCATATAAGATTGGAGTATAACATTACAGCAACTTTTCACGGCAATGTTGTGGCCACGTTATATGCTATTTTGGTTTATTACTAAAAAAGGAAAAAGTATATTCTTAATATGAAAAAATTCTTCTGCTTTCGGATTTATAAATGAAACATTAAAAATATTTTCAGAATAGAAAAAAAAATTAAATGACGTTTTCAGTTTCATGGTGTTTGTACAATTTTTTACAACGATAATAGGTTTCTGCACACTTATATTTCAATCATAAAGACTAAAAATAATAAGCTTAAAATTTTGATTAGTTGAAGATTAGATTAAGACACCTGTCTTATACAGATATTTTCATACTGCTGGTTTGGAGACAAAATGATAGAAAAGGTTAAACATCTTTTTAACTATTCTTAACTATGAACTAGTTTGACACATTAAAAAAAATTCTTTGGAGATTTGAATACTTTTTAACTAAATTTCCTGGTTCAATAAGTCCTCGAAGATTATTTTGTTATTACATTAAATTTGAAACATATTGACTTATTAATTTAATGTGGGAGTATAAAAGAAATTTGTATTTGTAACGGTACTGGCGCTAAATTCAAACTTAAACTCAATAAAACATTAGTAAGGGTAACTAAAAATACTGTTAACAAAACTATTCTTTGTTATTAATTTTACTATATTCACAATTAATTGTTGTTTTGTACTTAATTCTACTACTTTTCACAATTGTTTTAATAATATTTGTAAAACTCTCCTGAAGGCGATACGTCAGTAAACTGGCTCTACCTGGGAGTGGTCTTAAGGTCTCAAATAAGGGTGTGTTTTTAGCGGGTCGGCAGAACATCGCCACCCCTGCATAACCCTGTAGTACGGGCTACAGGGTACCTGAAGGCAGGTTTTCACATCCTACGCAAAAAAAAAAAATATTTGTAAAACTAAAAAAATAATAATAATAATAATAAGATTTATTTCAAATAAATCGTATACACTTGTTTTAGACTTATAGTCCATACAACAAGAGTTACCCATATACAAGAATTAATTAATAAAACAAGAATTAAAATTAATATAATACAATCGCGATGTTTCTTACGAATCAGATTATTGAGTTTTTTTAAAAGCAGAGATATGCACGAAGCTTTAGTATTTCTTTAAGCATATTTACAAATTTGTTGACAACGTCGACGTCGCGTCGTCAGAGGCTATAACTGACAGCCAAAAATCTGAACTATTTTTATTGACATTGCTTCTAATATGGTTATAGGCAGCACATATAGATGTAATGTGCAGAGCATTCTCTGTTTCGTATTGACATAATTCGCACATATCTAAAGTATTACTACTAATATGAAATTTTTCATTATCGACATAAATATTTGGGACGATTTTGTTCAATAATCTGAATTGCCCAAAAATCTGTTTAACATATAAAGGTAGTCTTTTGAGTAAGTATGCTTGTAAGCCACTCTTCAGATCAATAGCCGGATAAATCAGTAAGATCTTTGAGCTGCTAAGGTATTGTTTGTCAAGATTAATTAAATAGATTTTGTGTCTATCAGGCAACATGTTTGAATTCCTCTCAAGTACCTCAGAAGAGAGAGCCCCCGATAATCACACCTATCACACCTTTCGAAAAACAGCTTCATCTGAGAGTACCAGTTATATTTTGGACTGTTTGGATTGGAAATCGCTAGAGTTTTTAATTTTTCAAAACATTGTTTAGGGTGACGTGTATCTTGCATATTGTAAATTTTTTTGAGCCATGACAGTATGTATATAAAGTTAGTTGAACTTTCTCAGCAAGGTCCAAGTGATAGGCGCCCCAGACTTGGGACCCATAGAACAACGTGCATAAACAAAGACCACGAAACAATTCATCGCACGTAGACCATGTATCAGCTTTAGAACGATGAATTACTCGCAAGGTCTTACCTATTGCAACATTTGCTGAGCTCACTGATTTTCTAGCGGCGAGAGTCGAAGATACTGAGCGGGACAAGTTCATCCCCAGATACGAAAAACTATTAACCACTTTAATTTTATCGTCTCCAAATTTAAATTAAAATACTTAATTATCCCTATGCTATTTTTCTGAAAAATCATAATTTTAAATTTTTTAACGTTTACCGTTAGCTCTTTTTTGTTGCAATAAGCTTCTAATGCTTCTAACTTTTTGCTTACTTCTATCGGAGTGTCGGGAAACGTAGCAATATCGTCTGGATAGTCCAAGGATAAGATCTCAGTCGTGCTGTTAATGGATAAACCTCTGCAACCACATTTTATGAGATGTGTCTCGAAATCGCTTATATAAAGCGCAAACATAATTGAGCTTAAAACTTCACCCTGCAATACACCACGAGTGACCCTAGCAAAAGGTGTTGATTCATTATCGAGATTAATAGACACAATTGCCGACTCATACAAATTTTTAATTATATTAATAAATTTAGTGCTTATACCGAGCTCATATAATTTTTGCCACAATTTAGTATGAAAAACAGAGTCAAAAGCGCCTTTAAAATCCACAAAAGTGACATAGGCTTTACTACGCGGTTTATTAAGATGGATCTGGATGAGTGCGGCAAGTATAAACAAATTGTCTAAACAGCTTCTCTTTCTCCTGAAACCAGATTGTGGTTCAGGCAAAAGATTTCTGTCTGCTATCCAATAAGTTAATCTATTATAGAGCATCTACGAAAAAATTTTAGTGATACAATTTACAAGTGTAATTGGTCTGTAGTTACTGGGATCGTTTTTGTCTCCTTTTTTATAAATCATGACATAGTTAGCCGGCTCCATCTACTAGGGATTTTCTCATTCGTCAAAATTGTATTAAAATAGTTTATTGTATCCAGTTATCAGGAAGTCTTTTGTAAAAACTGTAATTAATTTGATCATTTCCAAAGGCTTTTCTATCTTAACAATTTGCAAGACTTTTTCTAATTTTATGCGAAGTGATAAGACAATCCAAAGCAGGATTAAAGGAATCGTGAACTCGGGGTACAGGTGTATAGTTAATATCATACATTTATTTAAGATGTCCAGTCCAAGTCTCAATATCCACCTCACAGTGACTATAAGTATTAAAGCGATGTTTATTGAAAGCGCCCCAAAATTCAGCCGAACCTCTGACAGACGCAAGAATTGAGATTGTTAACTTTTCGTATGATTTCTTTTTGAGAGTTAGTAAGTTTTTGTATTTTTTTCTTTAGTTTTGATAAAATAAATGAGCTTCATCGGAAAAATTTGATTTTTATAAAATTCTGATGCGTCATGCACATGTGTTCTAGCCAATACGCAATTCCGGTCAAACTATGATTTTTGTATTTTATTAACATAATGTTTTTTGTATCGCCTCATCCCCAATACCTCAGCCAACCACTTAACAGTTTTCGTCAAGCCATCGTTAAGTATATTTACATCATTAGACAAAGAACATGATAAATCTTTTTTGGACATTGCATCACAAAATTCTATTGTTTTGGATATATCAAAAGTTAGCTAGACCTCATTTTTACTTCATAAGAATTTAACTTTATTAGATTGCATAGCAGAGATTTCAATCGCAATGAGGAAGTGATCAGAAAGGGTTGTTTTCGTTAGTACTTTAAAGTCGCTGATTTCATCTATCACATTTAAATAGCACCACACTAAATCAATTACGCTAGAGCCATTGAGACCAGTGAAAGTAAAACAGGCTGGAAAATCACTGGTAGATCTTCCATTTAATAAAATCATATCGTTTCTTTCCATAAAATCCATCAGTAACTTTTCCATACTATTACCATTTTCTCTAAAGAGCTACACGTCGGTAAGAGTTTAGATTTCGAAAAAAGAGCAGAATCAAGCTGATTTAATTCAGCAACGCGACAATTAAAATCGACGCCAAGAATAAGTAGAAGATCGGCGTGGGCTTGCGTTATTTTCAATAGAAAATCGTCAAGTTTGGTTGAAAAGACATCTAGGTCATCACTAGAAGATAAATATATTAAGCCCAGAATAAAACTAAATTTCTTTTGTACAACTTTTGCAAAAATAAAATTAGTATCAATAAAAATTAGGTCAAGCTTATAATATTTTTTATTATAACAAATTAAGAGTCCTCCCTTAGGTCTACCTCATCCAACGCATCTTGTAGCTGGAGAACAAACCTGCAACAGCTCTCCTGCAAATCCGGGTAGTAAAGCCATTTCTGAAGTCAGCCTCGTTTCGCACATACACCATGTATCGTCCTCCTTGAAATTTTCCTCAAAGTCTTCAAAATTTGAAGAGCTATGCGAGTTCCAATAGACAACCCGTGGATTCCATGTGGTGCTATTCTGAATCTTTAGGGAAATGGCCTGCATCATTCCTCTATTTGATTTTCTCTCATTGTGGTGCGACAAATTTTGCTGATTCTGTTTGCCTTGCCCCACGTCAGTGATCAAGATCCGAAATGTGCTTTCAACTCGATTACTGGATTTGTTATTTTTAATGAGAAACAAATCTATGCCTTTGCTAGTGCGATTCTTATTGCTGTTTTTGGACGTTCTACCTCTTATTTGTTTAAAATTCTTCTGTCGTCTTTATATTATTGTCATTTGTTGTCTTGAGTATTTCCTTATTATTGTTAGATGTTTCTTTCAGTAAGTGCCCGGCTTCCTCATATGATAATTTCTTATCATTGACGATCACGTGCTCTCCTTTAATGATATTATTTATGGCGACATTCTTGAGTTGTCGCGAAAGATCAAAAGTTATATTTTTATTTTCTCTTGCTTCCTTGGTAATAGCATTTGCAATGAATAGTCCTAACTCTCGAAGCTTTGTTATTTTTGTAAACACCAATTTAACCCAGCGTGATGACATAAACTTGATAATTGGACGTTTGCACAACTAAAAAAAAGTAGTACATTTTAGTAAATTAAAGTGTCTGACTTTATTAAAAAAGTAGTTCAAATAAGTGATTCTGAATCTACTAAAGGAAAATAGTTGGATATTTCATAAAAAAAAATTTCAGTGGAATAGTATATTACGATACTAGGCCGGAAAGTTGGATTTCCTGGCAAGCGTGATATAATCTCTTATATCTCGGCTTCGCCTCGGCCTTATATCACGCTTGCCAGGGCATCCAGCTTTCTGGCCGTGTGTCGTATACGATTTTTCTTCGGCCCCAGCCGAAAGTACGTTGAAAAGTTGATAAAAATTTGCAAAAAAAGCATTGACAGTGGTTGACGGATGCTAACTTGCTGTCAGCCATATTTGTTTACTATTCTTACTTTTGCGGCCTGTGTTAGAGCGTTTTACTGGACACCTTGCAAAGTGTCTCGCAAAATGTCCTGGATCAGCTGAATTCTTGTTTGCAAATTCCAACTGCCCGCCCGACTTTTGCAAAACCGAGGCAAAGCCGAGGATTTTGCTTGTCGGGGCGGGCATTAACAAAATTAAAAACATATATTATTCTGGTCTACTTTAAGATTTTGTTATATTAAAATTCACTTCTATTTTGATTTTGTATTTAATTAATTAAATTGATTGTATAATATTATTATTTGAACTTCCTGTTTTTACCTGCCAACTTGTCAGATCGGACAATTATTTATTTTGAGCGATAAACATTAAATGTTCGCACTTTTATTTTACACGCACGAACACTGCTTGCTTCAACGTGGAGTTTTCCACATTATAATGAATCGTCGAGGAGGTGGTCCTGGTGGTCGAAATCGTCGTGGGATTGTCCTGGCAAATGGGTCCGGATGTGAGGCCCGTTCTCTCAAGAGTGCCAGGACCAGAAGATGATCCACTACACCTGATTTACGTTCCTCGGTCGATTGACACTCGATTGCACATTGACTTGATGACGAGGCGTTCTCGGTGTCGGGTATTCTGAACTGGTGTGTTCGACCGTTTGGTCGTATATTGTTTAATACTTAGTTGGAAATTTTTTTGTAAAGATGTAAAAAAGTAAGTTCCGGGGCTCTATTCGTGGCCATTGTGCCTTATCAGGTGAGCTCCATTATTAACTTTTTTATTTTAATTGATGGAGTCGGTTCTCCGACTCTCTTTCTTTAACCTCATTTTACTGATTCTAGGATCTGAAGATATACGGAGGTGATGAATTACGCCCTCGTTATTAGGCTGCGAGAACATTTGCGATTATTACTGGCTTTTTTAAATACCTTATTGACAGCTTCTTGAGCCTCTTCTGAAAGACATCCTATTGGTAATCCTGCTGCTGTTATTTTACTACTTCCATGAAATATACTTTATGTACAGATGGAGGTATTACATACCATGGGTATAGCTCTACAATAAGATTATGAATTTCGCTAGCATATTCCTCAAACTTGTCGCAGTCGATTTTAAAACCACTTGCCATAGCCTGCAAAATGTTCGCTAATCTTTTAATCAATGATTCATCAATTCCGATAACTTTCCCAACTACTTCAGCATTGGCAAAAAATCCGCTCGCTGTGTTCCCATCATTAATCGTGCCATGACCTTTT
Source organism: Ganaspis brasiliensis (assembly GCA_037103525.1). Classification (NCBI taxonomy): domain Eukaryota; kingdom Metazoa; phylum Arthropoda; class Insecta; order Hymenoptera; family Figitidae; genus Ganaspis; species Ganaspis brasiliensis. The sequence goes on along the minus strand of JAZKLR010000464.1, from coordinate 520,031 downwards.
TTTAACTACGTCCACCATTATAGACAATTCTGACTTTAATTGATTTTGTATTTTTTGCTTTCTTTCCTGCTTCAAAACCTTATCACTACCTTCAGCAGGTCCTTTTTTAAAGTCCAAATTATACGCAATATGCAACAGAAACTCCATAGAACGTATCGAACAATGTAGAGTAGACAGCCCAAACTTATAAATTTCCTCTTTGCATGTTAATTTCCTTACAATTTTCAAGTTATTCCTAACTTTAGGACTAGCCCCACAAATGTTACACGATTTAGTAGATTTTTGATCAATTAAAACATTGCACACCTTTCCATCAGTCATGGTACAATGAAGCTTATGAGAAACTCGTATTGTTTTACCTGTTTGTAACACTATTGTAGGAGAAAGTTGATCTATTTTATTCCAATAATAGTTGTATTCTTTTTAAGTATTTTCTGGCGTATCTTTCATAAACTTAAATTTGATAGGTCTGCAATATCTTATAGAAGATGGTCGTTCATTTTGACAAATTACACCATCTTTATCTGAAGATAACTGAAGTGGAACATAAGAAATGCAAAAAACGGACTTATCTGTTAGTTCTTCTGACAAACTATTGTCACCATTTAAATCTGTAATATCATTACTTTTTTCTTCTAACCACTTCTGTTTAAATGTTTGCTGCCCAGAAGATCCATCCAATTCGCATTTTCCTTGCAAAATAAAATTTTCATCCATGACGTTTTTAACCTTATTCTCATCTAATGAAATTACTATTTTATTAGCGGTATGATTAAGTAACGATTGCATTTTAACATTTGCTCCCTTCTGAGTAACAGTAGTCTTTTCAGGATATCACTCTTCTTTCTTTCTAATAAGCAGGATTTCATCTAAAACTGGTACATCTGCTTTGTCAATCTTTAGTACTGAAGCAACTTTTACTATTTGTTGAGGATCAAAATTAGAACGCATTTTTGCACAGCGTCTCCTTTTAGTTCTATCTAAAGAATTTTCGAAAGATACTCTAGGACGACTGACATCATTATTTTTCCATTTCAAATTTCCATTAACATTTGGTGACGTACTTTCTTCAAGAGAAATGGCTAAGTCTGCTCTGTTGCTTGATCAGAGACGATTTGGAGTATCAAATTTAACTTTAATTTTTTTCATAAAGATTTTAAATTTATTAGTGAACTTTTGTTAGGATCAGTGCACGCTATTCCATTTTCGTTCATAATTAGGAAAAAGTTTTTTACAATTTTTTCCTTTATCTGAGTTATTTGTTTATAATCATATTTATACTTTTTAGGGTTCCGTACCGTAAAACGGAACCCTATTAAAATCACTATGTGTATCCGTTTTCGCACCCCCTCTAACTTCTAAACTATATGAGCTAGAGTCTTCAAATTTGGTACACATATGGGCAAATCTCTGGAACTTTTAACTTTTAGATGTCTCATGTTTATAAATTAATTATGCAATATATGTGAAAAATCTAATAAAAACAATTATTTACACATGTAAAGCGTGTTTTTAAGTAATGAATTATGTTAGTTTTTAAATTTTTAACTGCACTTTTGAAATTAAATTTTGTTGTGAAACATTGAAAAACGAGGAAACCATCATGGTGACTTTAGGTACTTTTTTCAATACAAATTGATTCTCTTAGTTAATACAACATAATAAAATAATATGACAAATACTTGAGTTGAAATAGATATCTTAAGAATAATTTTTAAAGAAATTAGAGAACAATGTGTTTCAAAATAGCAGAGTTATTTAATTTTAAAATCCTTCCCCGGATATTGAGTCAGAACCGTAACGGCCAATATTCTTCCAAATATTTAAAAAGCACTTAATTACAATTGCATCTACTTTACACGAAATGAAAGCTTAGAACTTACCAAAACCGTGCCCCTTTGAAAATAAGGAGTGCAATAACTTATGTTTAAGTTATTTGAGAATATTAATTGTGAAATTGACAGGGAGCAGAGTTATGTCAGGACCGTAACGGGACCTCTACAACTAAACGAAGCTTTTAAAAATAATAAATCTTGCACGCACATTTAAAGAATGATTTTTTAACGACTGATTTTTTAATTCTTAAACTGCTAAGTTCACTCTAAACTTTAACCCTTTTTATTTATTACATCAAAGAAATAAAAATGTAGGTTATATTAAAAGTTATAAAATTCCAGCAAAACCAGGAAGTTTAGAACATGCGGGCTGAAAAAATAAGAGAAAAAAGAAGAACAGAAATTTAAAAAAAATAAAAAATCTGAATATTTAAAAAATGTTTGACAACAAGAAAGGTTAGAAAGGCTATCTTTAAAACAGTGTTTAATGGGTACTCTTAAAATTTTATAAATAAAAGTCGCCTGCTGTTTGAAAGTAAACTATAATATATTTATTTTTTAAATTTTATTAATCATAAGTTAAAAAAAATCAGACTTTTTCACTTTTTTCAATGGTAAAAATATAGTGCATATTATACTGGGTCTAAATACATTTTGCATTGAAGAATGTGCAGAAATAGCAAATATTTTAATGACATTAGAAATAAATAAAATAAATTGGTTTATTTAATGATATAAACGGGTAACTATGACCCATGATATACAAATATTGGTATAAATAATCAAACGATTTAGCCGCTAGGTACAAGTAATTCGGGAAAATATATACATATAACAAAAGATTTGAATAAGGTTAAAGTACATCAGGCCAGGCTGTTGACATGGGATAAAAAAAGTTTACGCAACAGTGTGACAAATCCGTAGAGATTACTATTAAAAAAGTCCAGTTCGCCCCTATAATAATTCGCTCTTACACATAGTCTGCAAAAAATCGAGTTTTTACCGAAGTTTGTTTTGCGAAGCGGAACATAAAAAGGCAACACGACACGCAATGGCCTTTGTGGTGCAGAAAAGTTTATGGACGACAGAACCTCCGAACTACGAATCGAACCATTTATAATTTTAAAGAAAAACAGTAAATCATTATACATGAATCTGCACTCTAATTTAGGGATATCCAACAATTGTCTCAACTCATTATAATCATGACTCTGCACATCAAATTCAATGTGCAATTGATAAGCTGCAAACCGCAGGAACCGATTCTGCACACGCTCAAGTCTCAGAGTATGGAGACTGTAATAAGGACACCATATCACAGATCCATACTCAAGAACAGATCTTACGAAAGAGAAGTACAGAACCCTTAATGCAGACAGATTTCTAAAGTTCGTGGCATTACGTTTAATGAAGCCAAGTGATCTAACCACTTTGCCCACAGTATCGGAAATGTGTTCCTCAAAGGACATATTATTACAAAGTTTAATATCCAGATCCCGCACACTTAATACACGATTAATAAGAGCACCATCAATGGAATAGTCATTCCGGATTATCTTTTTGCTTCTAGAAAAGGTAATGCACAGGCATTTTGGCACATTTAAGGACATTCCATTCATGGTACACCACCTGGACAGATTAACCAAATTCACCTGTAACTTTTCACAGTCATCGTGATCAGATATAATTCTATACATTTTTAAATCGTCCGCATAAAGTAAAACAAATACAAATTTAAAAACAAGATTAATGTTTGTGAATTTAAAATCGAAACAATATTTTAAAAATTTATATTAAATATGAATATAAGAAAAACTTAAACATACCAAATATAAACAGAAATAAAAAAAAAAAATCGAAAATAAAGGAAACAATAGATTATAACCTGCATAAAATTTTCTTATTAAAAAACAGTAAAAATATAAAAAACCTCGAGAATCTTAAAGTTTCAATTATCAAATCTAATTCTAAAAAAAGATCTTAACTTGTCTACAAATTTTTATTGATGTGCTATACAATTTTTTTCTCTTAGTTTTTTTATGTCAAAGGTGAACAGTACCAGAAATTTGCCCATATGTAATTTTACCTTGGATTTACGAAAATGATATGGAAAACGCGATTCGAGCTCATAAACATGCCGAAATGCAGCAAAAACCACTTTTTTGCCCTAAAGTGCAAAAAAATTACCATGTTGCCCCCCCCCCTCTAATCTTCCAAAATATTTGACTTATGATGCTGAAATTTGGTACGCGTATGTAAATTTACGTGTAGATTACAGGAAAATTATAGAGAACTTTCGTAAAGGTGGTCTTCATAATGTTTCCTAGCCAAAAAGTACGATTTTTTAAAAACAAAATTTGAAAAAATGACCATGCCCCCCCCCCCCCTAATCTTCCGAACTATTTGACTTAGGATGCTAAAATTTAGTACACATATGTAGTTTGACGTGTAGATTATAGAGAAAATAGATAGAAGTTTGTTAATGATCGTCTTTTTAGAATTTACAAGCCAAAATTCATGTTTTTTTAAAAAAAATCAAAATATAATTGGTTAATTCCTTATTTTTTTAAAACATATTTAAAAAATGACCCTGTCCCCCAGCTGCAAAAGTTTTGGCTTATAGTGCTAAAAATTAGTACCAATAAAATTTTATTTAGTGTATAATAAAAATTATCTTTAAAACTGGTATCCTAGTGGAAAATTTTAAATCTCGACCTCATATAATTGAATAAAAATTAGAAAAGTACGGAACCCTTCGACTTGATACGAGTGTAACTCGTACTTGCCCGATTTTTTTGTATATTCTCCATTATTACATCTAATTTCCTATGACTTTGATCTTCATTAATCCACAACCATGTGCACAACTTTTCTTGTTTTATTTCAAATGCAGCAATTTTAGAAGAAACACTCAATAACAATCTTTGTTCATTAAATCAATGTACGCTCTTGTAGAAAACGTGTTATGTTGTACCAAATGAGTGCACGCAACAAGAAAATAGTTTATTTTTTGCGAGAGAGATTGAAATTCAGATCACTATCATTTTAAATACATTTATTTTATATAACACATAATATGTCGTTTTCATTTAATATGAGTTCAAAGTCAATATATTCCGTTATTTTCAACTCTGAAAATATAAGATTTATGCATGTTAAGTTTAAAAAAGTAATAACCCAATTATCAACTTTGCCCATAACTAACATAGCTGGTGAAAACTGAATTTTGACCACAAGAAGTGAGTTTTCGCCCACTGTGTGACGGTTGCCAACCTTACTACGGCATCCAAGACCTTAGCCGAGAAAGCTTTTCCGTCTGAACCACCTCACAGTTCCAGGAGGATGTTCCCCTCTAATGTCGGTCGTGCACCGACTAGCGCCGTCTGTCCAGAGCCAAGATTCTTTTCTGAGATTGCCTAGAACAGAAGCATATATTTGTTCCCTGACAAACCCAAACCAAGACCGTCGGATTTCTGGCTTTCCTGGATTCGACGGCGATTCTCGGCACCTTCTCCTTAGCCTCCTTCGGCTTCATGATCTTTGGGACCTTCACTCTCTCGGCTAAGGTCTCCATCGGCTTGCTCTTTGTGGTCTCTGTTGCGGGGGAGAGCGCTTCTTCGCAGCCCGCTTGCGTCTGTCGTATTCCAAGACCAGGCTTTTCGTCGCTTTGGCCTGGAAGCGTTCCCTAACCTTTCTCCTACACTGTCGTCCTCCCTCCGTTTCCTACAGACCTTTATAGAAGGTTTGATCTGCCTTATCGGCTTCCACGTGCTTCACTTTGAGGGTCGTCAACCAGACTTTGAATTTCTTTAAACCAGCCTGGATGTCGGCCGCCAGGTTCCTTTGAACCTTCTCCAGAAAGATATCCCGCTCTTCCTTGCGCAATTAAAGGCATTGTTCCCGGTCTTCTGCGCAAGAAACTATGTTAGCTGCAGTGGTGTTACTAAAGACACTGCCACAGCTGTTGACTCTTGTCGCACTACCTCGACTCGACCTGCTGTGACCCTCCACCATCAAAAGGTTGAGGTTTTCAATTGGTTTTCACCAATTGAAAAGCACGTAGGTTGGGCGACGTTCGCCATATCCCTGGCAGCTTCAAGGCAGATTTGGTAATCCTATTGCCATTCATCCATCGGCAGGGTGAACACCTTAGATTGGGTCGGTGTCTTTAGTCAGACCGGACAGACTCTGTCCGCAGTGTTCGATTCTTTCTAGGATCTTAATTCATCCACTGCTACTAAGGATGGTTAGCCCCCATTCTGGAATCCGAATTAACATCATCCTCACAAGTAGCTAGTGCTCCAGGTACAAAAACGGCGAGTATATGAGTTAACGAGGTTTCGTTCGTTCTTCGGTGCTCTCTTTTTAATGATTTTTTTAATATAAAATATTTGTTTTCTTTTCACAAAAAATATATTTTGTAATTAAATAGAATTTATTGTTTAAATTATGATTACTACTTATAAAATTGTATTAATAGATAGTTAGTAAATTTAGATATTCGTTTAAATTATAATTTTCTTGAAGTAAAATAAAAATTCATTTAAATCAAACGGTTATCATTAGAAGAAATGGTTTTCTTTCAATTAATAACATTAGCTCTTTCCTAGTTTTATATTTTACAAAGTATTAATAAATGTTCTGCTTTTGAATTTGTTTAAACTGAAGTTAACCCCTTCGGCGGTATGACGCCAATTTAACGGCCAAAATTGGCGTCATACCGCCGAAGTGGTTCAGCATACAAGTTTCTGGAAAATTGTATATGTATTAATAGCATTTAAGGTTACTTTTACGAAAAATCGTGAAATAAAACTTTCAGTGTCTGCTTATAATTATAACATATTTTAAAGAAAAGTACATTTACTGGTGTCTCTTCACTCACTTGCGCAGTTATCCTATTTTGAATTAACTTTTTGTCTGTTACATACATATTTATGCTGACAACCTCATTTGAGATAACTTTACCTTTACATTCTTCAGAAAAACAATTCTACCAACCTTACCTGTTTCAATTTTTTTAGACGTACAGTTTCTTTCTAAAGCGAAGATTAATACCCTTTGCAGATAGTCAAATCCAAGTTTAAACTTTTCTCTGTTTTCGGAACTCGTGAGAAATTTTTTCATGGATACCTGAAGGTCTTCCTTGAAGGAGGCCAATTCAGTTCTGCTTGGGTCACGACCCCACTTGCTTTCTCATTGAATCTAATTGTTATGAGTCTGTGGTCTGACAAAGTGTCTTCTTTGGAGACATTCTAATCATACAATCTCTCAAACAGTTCTCAAGCCTATCGTAGTATCCAACCATTCCCTCCTTTTATGAATGTTGGCTCATTCTCATGATTCAGAATCTTTAACCCAAAGTCCATTAATAAATTTAGAAGTGACTTTCCTCTTTCGTTAGTATCAGTGCTACCCCATATAGTGTGATATGCGTTGGCATCACAACCCAATATCAAAGGTAGTCCTTCTCTATGGCAGTTTTTTACATTTACCTCCATTGGTGGAGACGATCCTGTGTCTCCTGGAAATAAGCTGTAAGAATTCCACGATTTTTAGCGTGATCCCACCTATAGCCTGACTCACCATCGGTACATCTATGTTCATCCATTCGCGAGAGTCAGAGTCTAGGCATTTTACAATGAAATTCTAGATTAGCACCTCTCCAAATCTAGGAAAACATATTGATATTCACATGATATTCGTGAAACTGCGAGTAACATTGTAAGGTTAGGTTAAGTCGATAGTGGCGCACCGATGCATTATGGTATATTCATACGTATAGCATTCAAACTTCTAGGAAACCTGTCAACCATAGTCTAGTGTCTAATATGAACACAGTATTTTCTCTGGGAAGGCATAAGCGAAGGTCACATTTTTCATTAGTGAAACCCTTATAGTATCTTTTATCCTTTTTTTTTTCTTGGAACCCCTTCTGTTCGCCTCCTCTTTTCTAACAATTGTCGGTTCTTTTCCTCTTTTTTCGTGGTTTATCTTCTACCCAACCATATTATACTCTTTCCCTTAAATTGCACCAGGGAAATACTTTTTCCGCTTTTCCATTGAAACTTTAACTTAGAACTGAAATTTTATTCGTGCAAAAGCTTAATTTTGGAGTCCAAAGAAAGTACCTAAGTTTAGTACTTCGAACTCCTACCAAAACCCGGAAATTTTTTTTGAAAAGCGTGCCAAAAATCTGTTTTTTTAAGAATTGCTGAGTCCCATTGCATTTTAGCGTCAAAATAGTTATTACAAAAAGAAAAATGTATAAAATTCTGTGCAATTTAAAAAAAAGATCGCTTTAACTACAAAAATGAATGAGATACGACCTCTAAAAATATCATGTTTTTTCGTGATTTTAGCCAAAAATCTGTATTTTTTTAGTTTTTCGTGTACCATTTTGGACTTAACTATTTTTCGAAAAAGTGGTTTACAGTAAAGTTAAAGCCTACTAAGTTCTTAATAATTAAAAAAATAATGTCATAACCCTATTTGTGTCCAAAATACAGCTTGTCAAAGTTGAACACTTTTATGGATAAATAAGAGTAGATCTATTTTTTGCGCATTAATAAAATGTTTTTCTGATTATTGCAAAGTAGATTTATAAAATGGTTACTTTAAGATTACTAAATGGTGCATTTAACTAAAAAACAATTGTCTATTTTTAAAATTTACTGATTTGTATTATCAATTTGGAAAAAATAAATGTAATGTAATTAAGACGAATAAAACTTCAGTTTGAAGTTACACAGAAAAAAATGTATTCAATGTATTTCAGACTAATTAATTGTTTAAACTAAAATTTATCTAAAGACTAATTTAATGAGAAAATAGTATTTTAAAATTAGTCATTAAAGTCTAAGAAAAAAAAAACTAGTCCTTATAATGGCTATTGTCTTGTTTTGAGAAGTTTATATTTGGACTCAAAGCTTAATTCCAGTTTTCTTTATGACTAGTTTTACGACTCAAGTTAGATTTGTTTAAGGATTTCTATCATCAGCTAGTTTTTATTCCGATAGGTCTATTTTATATTTCACCTAAAAACTAGTTGCTTTTTGTCATTGAAATAATACTTTTTTTTCAACTTATATATAAGTTGAAAAAATTCTTATTTGACAGGACTAAAAAAATTTCTTTGTTATTGATAAGATATTTTAACTTGATCTGTTTTATGAAATATGGTTTACATGATTTCTATTATTTCCTACTTTATCAGCTTTTTAAAAACGTTTTTACGCTTTCGAAGACACTTTTTAATCTTACATAATAAATTATTCATTTTATGTCGTTTTGAGCATTTTTGTTCTGAGAAGATTTTATACTTCGAATATTGCTTGCTATCCCTTCATTGAATATAAAACTGTAAAGAAAGAAAATGTAGTCTGCATGAACTGAAAAGTAAGTAATAATATATTAATTCTTCATGTGTGACCATATAATATATTAAATTTGAAGCAAGAATGGCTTTTCGGTCAAAAATTCTTTATTTAAAAATTAATATTGACAATATGTCGACGATTGGGGTCGGTACCGACACATCTTCAGGACAAGTTGTTGAAGGGGAACTACCCCAAATTAATTCTTATTATATTAATAATAACATTTTATAAAAAACATTTTTTTAAAAAAGAATAACAAAAATTTCCCTCTAAAACGAGGAAAACAAAGTTGCCTGGACCTCGTCAACACAGAAAACACACATCGACATATTGTCATTATTAATTTTTAAATGAAGAATTTTTGACCGAAAAGCCATTTTTGCTTCAAATTTAATAATATATTAATATTACTTATTAAAGAAGTTCTATCGTAAATAGAATTAACATTACTATTTTAATGAAATTTGGTCCACAGTTAAATTTTTGATGCCTCAAGGTACTTTTGAAAAAATATATATATATATAAATATTTAAATATCTCTATGACAAACTCGATACCTCCATGTAATACTGTTCTATCTTTGAGTAGCTCTTAGTAACGTCCTATCTCAATTGTTTTGGCTAATCTTGTTTGCAAATTTAATTACTTTCAATTTTTTAAAATAGTGATTGATTAAGAAATATTGTTAATAAAATCTACTTTATATATATTTATTATGAGTTTGAGTTACAAAAAATGTTTTAATTAAATACTCACATAAAAAAATTAAAGCAATAACAGATTTAAAGTAGGTTATCAAAAAACTTGAGATATCCATAAATCATCCATAAACCACGTAGCTCTTTAGGGGGGAGGGGAAATTAAGCTAAAGGCTACTCTAAGAGGAAAAAATGGCGCTAATGTATGGAATACTGTGCTACAAAGGGGGCGGGGGGGGGGGTCAAATTTAAAAAATTGGGCTACGTGGTTTATGGAACACTCCTTACTAAGAGCTACTCAAAGATAGAACAGTATTACATGGAGGTATCGAATCACTTAATTCCTATAAGACTTAATGTAAAATGTTAAAAACAAAATCGCTTATAACTTTTTGAACACGTACCTTGAGGTTTCAAAAATTTAACTGCATCATTGTAAAACCATTATCTACCAGTGAACAAAATTCGATTAAAATGGTAATGTTAATTCTATTTTCGATAAAACCTCATTAACTACATTCCATTTCTTAAAAAACAAATTCATTTATTGTTATGTTATAATGTTTAATTTGTTAAAATAACTTTTATAATTTTTTCAACTTTTAGATTTTCCCAATTTTTTATTTCATGCGGGCTTTAAATAAATAACAAAAACTTCTATTCAGTTTTTTCTAAATTTCATTATCATAATTTTTCGCTTGTAATTCTCACCGAACTGAAAGTTGCGAAACTAACTGTAAACATTCCTCCAGCTCGAATGCTACAAGTCTGAGAACATTTTATCATCAACACTATGAGAAGTTTTTGGGATTTTGCTGACATTTTATACCATTCTGAATTGTAACTATAAATTAAAATAGATTTAAGCGAATTTGATACATATGCCATTTCTAAATTTATTTTTACATTTATATACGTTTTTATGTTTGAAAGTAACAAAAAATTTTAAATTAAAATTTACTCACATGCAATTGACTATATTCTCACTAAAATTCATTAGCTTTTGACCTGGCAGAAAGGTAAAAAAAAATTCGACTATTTGGCCCATGATAAATGGGAGAAACATCATAAGTATATCTGGTTTATCAAAGTCCATTATTATCTTAAATAAATCATTATCTTTATTAATTGTTGCACTTTCTTCATCTACTATATATATATATATATATATATATATATATATATAAATAATTTAATTAAAATTATAAAAATGTAAAATATTTACCACATATCCAGTGATGCTTATTATCATCATAGAGAATCCAGCATGAAAATATAACAAGGTGGAAAAGACTGAATTAAGCCTATTTGTGTATCTTGTTTTATAAAAAATTAAAATAATCTAATTAGCAGTCATTTAAAACTTCTCGTTCATTCAAACAGTATTTTCCAAAATATATAAATTGCGTCATAATTAAAAGTATATTTTTTTAATAAGTGATAGTTACATCAATTTTTGAAACTTCTTACTCTAAATTACTTTGATGCAGGGAAATACACAGCAAAATCTTTTTCCTTATTTCTTTTTCTAGCAGAATTTGACTGTTTTCTCGAATATTCAAAGAACATTTTTTAATTTTCAAGATATTTTCTAGTCTGTACCTAAGAATTACATGTTAATTACTATGTGATTAGTCACAAAAGCGATCTAATTTGTACCTGATTTCAATTTCTTGTGTTGCATCCCGAAAATCAATTTATATGTCTAAAATTGCAGTTTCTTAAAAAAGCTACACATTCTTTTTTTTTAATAAAGTGATAAATTTTTTTTATAACTACATAGATTTTGATAATTAATTTTGCCTTTTTAGCTTCGAGAAAAAACAAGATTGGAATCATATTTGTATTAGATTGCTATTATATGACTTAAAGTATTTTCACTTATAAGCTCAATCAGCCATAAAATCTTAAAATGTGCTTCGGAACAATTAGTACCCTAAAACGGCAAACATTCCGCAAACATGTTCTACGTACACAGCGTACATAGAGTCAACAGTTAAAATTGTTGTTACAAGTATAGTAAAGGTTATGTGTTCATGAATTAACGTTGGATAATAATATTTTTGTTCATCAACAAAATATTCAGATTCATATGTTCTTATTCTCGTCCTTGTCTCATTTGAATGTTTAATGGTATAAAGTATTTCAGGAGTATAAATCCTACAGATATACATTATAAAGACTAATGCTTGTCCATAAACTATAAAAAGTGTAAAAAACATTTTATTACAATTTTTTTCAATATTGTGTAAACTATTATAACTGCAACATTAAATTGAGAGTGTCTTTTATTTATACTCTCCTATACTTTAAACATATTAATTGGCACTTGCCTTCGTAGGTTAGTGTCAGAAGTTTTCCCCTTTCAGTAAACTGTTTTAAAATATTAAACTCAGCTTCATCATCAGACACTAGATTCCAATCTGATTGAATTTGATCTAAAAGTCTTTGCATCTGTTAAAAAGATTTTAAAAGTGTTACAAAATTTAATATTTGATAAATTCATTTTCTATAAAAATTGGAGAGCAAGAAATATGTATACAAATACATATTAAATTATAAATGCTGAAAAGGCGAAATATAATAATATTCTTGAAAGACATACTTGCTTCGTTTTAACAATACAATTTATAGTTCTTAATCCGGAGATAATACAAGAAATAAGTGCAGTCAGTATTTTGACTATATTCACAAAGTTAGAAGAGTTTAATATTCCAAAAATCTGAAGTTGCAAAAATCAGTTGACACAATTAAAATATTTGTGCTGCATGAAAAATACATTAGTAGGAAATGACAGAACATAGACAACATTGCTGAGCAAAATTGACCCAATATTGCATGCTACTAGGACTATTGAAATATTTGTGTTGTATAACAAATACATTTAAAAAATATTAAATAACTAATTATATACATGCAAACAATATTTTTATAAAAATTGAATTGCTATCAAAGAAATTCTCTAAGTTTTCTTTTAATTTTTATAAATACTTTTTTGGAACACTTAATGATTTTTTTTTAAATAAAAAATATTTTGGGTGGAAATAAATAAAGCATAGAAACTTTTTTGTTGATTTAAAGAAATTTTTTCTCTCAATGAAGTTCTTGGTAATTTAAAATCAATTTTTTCCGCATGAGAGTTTAAACAAAATTGTTATACTGCACCATTGTCAAAGTCATGGTTAAATTGAGAAAATTGCAAAAAATACACAGGACAGTTTTTTGTATTTTTGACTGATAAGGCCATAGTCCAATCAAGGACATTAGAATTTTTATAATTCGGTACAGACTACTGTCAAAGATGTTCATCCTCGGTAAGTCTTAAATAAACTAAAGACTGAACTGCTTGTTAGTAACAGAAGAACATAATTTCTGGGAAAATAATCCTTTATTCTATTTATTATTCATGCAAAAAGCTTTCCCTCTTTCCTTTTATTCGTGACAAAACGACATCGCACAGAGTCTTTACTTATAATTATCATCTATTAGATCGTGTCTCCAAGTCAAGTATAATTAAATATTCAGAAACTGTAAATCAAACTGCGCAAAGCTAAAAATCTGCCAAGTCCTTCTGCTTAAAGTTCAGACCTTTAGAAACAGTTATTGATTAATCTTTAGTTTTAATTCTGCAGTCTTCGAAGACAGTTGTCTTTTGCATGCTGATTGTACGCGGCCCTTATGAATTTCGATATACTTTCCGACATCATTTATCATGTCCTTTTTTATATGGATTTTATTAACCCCTTTTCCTCCCACTACACTTAAGATTGACTCAACTTTGACAAACGTTTCCTCAAAATATTAAGTATGGCCTTTATAATACAAATAGAATTATTAAGTTTAAACGATTTAAATCTATTTAATTAAGATGAATTTAAGCTCAAGTAAAATAATAATTAATTATTGCTTATAATTTAGCTACAATATAATTTGAATCAATTCAATTAGAATAATTTTGAAATATAAATATTTGAAATTTTAACAAATTAAAATTTTGATAAATTGATATTAAGTTTCATTAAAACTTAATCATTTAAAATGTGTATAATTTAAAATGTTGATGCATTAAATTTATAATCGATAAAAAATTTAATTAATAAATGTTTAGATTGTTACGTTCGGAAAATGTATGTATTTAAATTTTTATCCCCACCCTGAATAATTTGTGTCATTAAAAAAATTCGGCGCAATAATGACTTCTAAATAAAAGTTGGTTACGCTCTTCGGAGTCACGTAGTCACAGTTGGAAACTGTGTTTATTATTTAGGTGGTTTCGTGTTACTCTTACTTTTAAGTATTAGTTGCTCAAGAAGTAAAGGATATATTTTGGTAGCTCGTATTTTTTTGGAAAAATTTATCAACTAGTAATTAACACATTTGACCTTTAAAATCTCATAATATATTTTGTAAAACCCCGTGTTTTCCCTTTACAATTTTCTTACATAAATCTTTACAAAATTAGTGTTGGAACGATACTTGTATTTTTCTTGTACTAACTTGCTATCGTTGTAACTTAACTCTACCGACCAAGAAAAGAAATGGAGTTTCTTTTTAATCTTTCGGCGGGCTCAACCAAAAATGGAAAAATTATAGTCCATGCACAATTTTCACATCACACCCAAAAATAATTGTTTATTGTGATAAAAGTTAATATTTATTGTCCTTGACTGATTTTATGGCACCGTAGCTTTTCTCCTTTCTTACTTGCCGGTTTTTGCTTATAAATTGGTCAAATATCTTTACAAATAATTTTAAGCTATATTTTTTTAACGTCTGCTAGACTTAACTAAATTTTTAAACTTGATAATTTTGGGTAATTTACCTGAACTTATTTTGCCAAATTCTACCCTTATAAGTGACCGCACCCAAGTCCAGTAACCGCAAGACGGGCGAGTGTAATTGTCGAGCCAAGTTCGTGTCGATTCAAGAATTGCAAAATTTTCATACGTGAAATTGATTTTATTGTTTGACCCAAGCCTCCAACACTGGGCGGAGATAGAACAGGATATGTAAACAGTTTTAATTGGTTCTAGAAAGTCGGCAGATTTTAGGATGGGGAAAGAGAATTCAATAGGAAATGCAACCTGACTATTTTGTGTTGCTGAGCGGATGCAAAAATGCTACGTCGGCAACATCTAGGACCTTCAGCCAAATGCAGTGAATTTATTTCAATTAACTTCTTAGTCAATTAAATTGTTAATATTCTCAATAACCTAATTATTCAATCTTTCAAACAATCAATTATATTAATTTTTAATCACCAATCAATGATGTCTGTAGTTCAAGCAGTTGATCAATCGATTTTCGTGATTAATCAACTCTTGAAAATTTAAAGAGAATATGTATCGAGAATTCGACACAAGTCTTAATTTTTCACTGTAAAGGCATAGATTTGTTAGGGTAGGCCACGTGCTCGATGTCAATATAAAGCACGTGGTCCAGCACAGCATTGCAATTAGGAGTTAAACGTAGAAAAAAATTCAACATGGCCGGCTAGGTTAAGCATGGGTCATACATGTGTGGGTGTATATACTCTCTTACGGTCATCAGTCACTCGCCATGTGTGTGTGCATACAGAAAGCGTTCAGCCTGCACTCTTGTTACCAGGGGTGCGAAGAAGAAAAAAATAAATAATTATATGCTGTGTTTCTTTTCAGCTTAGAATTAAATTATTTAAACTTTTAACATTTCTCAATTTAAGAAAATGATGATTCCTGGCCATCCCATATGTATGTAGATTTTCTAGATAAGAAGAAAACGCCCTGAAAAGAAAATTATCTTCATTTCCTTATTTTTACCAGCCGGTTTTAAGTCATTGAATACATAAATAACGATTTATATCTTGTAATTATCGGCGTTTTATTGAAAAATTTTCAAAGAAATCAGGACCTTTAACTCAATTACTAAAGAAAGATATGTCTTTTAAGTGGGACAACAAACAAGAAAAAGCTTTTAAAATGTTTAAAGTTAAACTTTGCGAAGAACCTTTATTAATAAGATCTGATTTTGATCAACCCTTTATATTAAATCGGTTTTTTTAATCGGTAAAATTGTATCTCAAAGCTCAATAAGAAGGGACAAACCATTTGCTTACGCTTCTAGATCTTTAAATGAGCTTGAAGTAAAATACAACACCGATAATAAAGAAGCTTTGGAAATTTTGTATTCTGTTTTACATTTTAGACACTTTCTGTATGGTAGAAAGTTTAAGATTGTTTCAGATCATAAACCTTTGCTGTGGTTGAAAAACTTAAGCTATCCTTGTTCACGTGTAACAAAATGGAAACTTAAATTACACAGGCACACAAAAAATAAAAAGTGTCATGTACTTTTAACAAGACCTCACTACCCCTATGTATTTTGGTGCCCTGAACATGAATCTGAAGTCAGTTTTGCTCCATCACGTCAGGATTTTTTCCTAACCACAAAATCAATAAAATTGTCCTTTTCCCAGTGGGCAAAAATCCATGTTCGTTTTAAAAACGTTTGAAGAACGTTTTTAGAACGTTTCATGTCGGCCAAATAATGTTCTGGGACGTTATTGGAACATGGATGTTAAAATAATGTTCCAGAACATTATTTGGCCGACATGAAACGTTTTAAATAAGTTCTTAAAACGTTTTTAGAACGAACATGGATTTTTGCCCACTGGGTTTGTTCATTAGCATCTGAACTTGACTTATAATTAATAAATGCCTAAGACCAATAGAAAGCTTGAATTATGACCTTTAAATTGCTTTTTTTAACATTGTTCTATGATGATTTTTAACGAAGATATATGTTTTACAAAAAATAATTTTTTTTCATAATTCACTATTCACGCGTTTTTAACCCGGCGAGCGTAAGGTAGGGTAAAATTTACCCTGTGAAATACTTATTCCTCAATAATTTGAATTTGGCATGATGAATTTCTCTGTAATTTTTAATAGCTGCACATGTCACGGTAACGAAGCAATAACGATTAAAAAAAAATTTTTTTTACATTTCTTATTGTTTATTTATAACAATTGTGAACACACATACGCTGACTATAAAACACACCAAGAGTTTTTTTCTTTGTATATTGTAAAAAAAAGTTTAAATCATTAGGTTTAAAAATTGTAATTGTTTACTAAAGGGTAATAATGTATTTTACTATTGTTAAGATTAATTTTTCAATTGTTTAAACAAATTTATAGAAATTCACTTTTCTTTATATTAGTTTTGGCATTGTTACAATCTCGCAATAATAAATTGGTTAAACAAATGGAAGATTTATTATAACATTAATTAATGACATTTATAGGCAATATAAAACAAATATGTTAAAAAATTTCCAAGATCTCAAGCTTTTTTTTAATATACAAATAGAAAATCTTTACAGGGTAAAAAATACCCTACCTTACGCTCCGTGTTACAAAGTTTCACCTTACGCTCGCCGGGTTAATATTATTTTAAAAAAGTCATATGTTAAGTAAAATATCATAACTTCGTTAAAAATCATCGTAGAACAATTTGTAAAAAAGCGGTTCAAAGGCAAGCTTTCTATTGGCCCTAGGCACTTATTAATGTTAAGGTAGTTCTCCGGCAGTTATACTTGAAAAAATTGATTTTCTTTAAATTATGAGAAAACTTTATTTTGTATGTGCCTTCTATCTGGTTAAAATTTCTTGCGATGCTCAAAATTGAGATATTCAAATTGTAAATGTCAATTTTGTATGGAAAATGATAAAAAATAGGAATTTGGAACATGAATATCTCAATTTTGAGCATTGCAAGGGGTATTGAAATTTTAACCAGATAGAAAGCACATATAAAATAACGTTTTCTCATAATTTAATGAAAATCCATAGAAAATCGATTTTTTTAAGTATAACTGCCGGAGAACTACCTTAAGTCGGGTTCAGATGCTAATGAACAAAAAGTGCCATTTTATTGATTTTAAGATTAAGAAAAAATCCTGACGTGATGGAGCAAAACTGACTTTAGATTCGTGTTCATGGTATCAAAATACAGTAAGGTCGCGGTAAGTGTCCACACATCGGGACCAGCGATTTCAGTAACTGTCCATTCCTTAAGCCACGCCCCAGAATCTTTTCGGGGGTTAAAGCAGGAGCGTAATCTGCATTCGAGCAGGTGGGTTTTGAAATTGTTCAAAAGCCTCGTGCCGCAGCAAAATAGACAGCACTGACTGTAGTAGTAGAGGGAGGGACACTTTCTGAAACATGCTCCGGGACACTTGCTGAAATGGACAGTTACTAAAACGGACACTTACCGAGACCTTACTGTACATAGCGGTAGTGTGGTCTTGTTAAAAGTACATGACACTTTTTATTTTTTGTGTGCCTGTGTTAATTATCATGTCAGCGAAAACAAAGATGACGAAGATGATACAAATTTTGAAGATAAACTCGAAAATAAAGAAGAAGACTTAAATTGCTAAGAAAAAATTGACTATGATCTTTTTAAAGAATTATATAATAAAGACGATCATTCTGATTCGAAAAGCAGTAACTAGAAGACAATTGAAGAAATTAAATCAAGGAAAAAAGTAAATAAAAAAGATTTGGGTAAGTATGAAGAAAATATAGATTGAAAAAGTGTTCGTTAATTGAAAAATGGAAATTCTAAGTTAAGCAAACCAAGTTTAAATGAAATTCGAGTGAATAAAAATATTAAATCTGTGAAAAATAAGTCAAGTTGGTAGGGTCGGAAAAAATTTAGTGAATATAATTCCTAAATTTGTAAATATTGAATCAAATGAATTAAAAAGTGATCGAAATCTAGTGAAAATAAATCATAACTTTATAATAATACAAAATCAAGTAAATTAAGTGGTGACCGAAATCTAGTGAGTAATAAATCTGAATCTATGAATATTAAGTCAAGTGAGTCAAGTAAAAATCAAAATCTTAAATCGGGTACTTAATCAAGTGAAATAAAGAAAAACCTTAAAAGTGAAAATACGAAATGTGTGTATACTAAGTCAAGTGAAGGAGAAATTAATACCGAAAATCTAAAAATTAACTCAAAGAAATCGTATTCTGAAAAAAAATAAATGTGAAGAACCATAAATCGAAAAAAAAGTTCAAAGTCGGAGTAGTATGAGAAATCAACGAAGTCAAAGTAATATACATTGAGAGAATTATATCTGTAACGATTACAGAACTGCTATGGTACTGCTCGGAAGAAAGACCACTTTCGGTAAATAGTAAATAAACTGATCTTATAAAAAAAACGAGAGTGTCTCCTACTATTTAATGTTACAGAAACATAGAAATTAACGTACGTAATGTTCAAATTACAGAACAAAATATATTTAACGAGTATTAAAGAGTCTAAGAAAAACTTATGTTATAACTTGGAAAAAGATATAAACTCGCTGTGATATGTTACAGAACTGTTTTGTAATTTAACCTGTTAACATAAAAAAAATTGTTTTTTTTAGTTAATTCATGTATGTAACTCGCACGCAACCTACATTTATTTGCAGATACACACTATTGCTTATTGATTTATTTATTTAGTGTACAGTGTACGGGTAAGCAACCCATTAAAGTTAATAATAATACAATTTTATTGCTTACAAATATATTTTTTTTAACTATTTTAAAACAAATTTGCATCACTCGACCGACACGATCTACAGTGGTCTGAGAGTCGAATCTAGCTGGCCAAAAGTCAAAAAATTGATGTCTTCAAATAAATTTTTCTTTAATGATTTTATGATCTATTATATCCATTGTGTTTGATTTAGAATATTTCAGCTGTTAAACATTTTTTTATTGATGTATCATGGTCTTAACCGCATCAGCCTCGCTTATAGTTGATTTTGCCGCAAAACTCATATCTTCAATTATTTGCAGCTAGTGACCATTTAAATTAACATATTTAAATAATAAATGGTAGGAACTTGCGGTGTATCTCCATACCTTAGACGGTTAAAAAAACCTTGAGGTTCAAATGTTGAGTTTAAAGGATGATTCGTCATTCCAGATGTAATTGGTTTTTGGCCAGTGAATTATAACTTGTCATTAAGATATATTATAGACCTTTTTTGTATAAATAAATGGTAGGAACTGTAATGTATTTAACTCAACATTTATTAGAATACATATTAAGATATACAAGTAGATATACAACGTGCAATCATTCGCCAGAGGCATTCGTTAACTGAACTTAACCGTTCACGCGCGACGCATGTCTTGAGCTTAAGGCTAGTACACAACTTCTAGTGATCTTTCTAGTAATAACCAAATATCCCTATATCGTACATATATAACAATCCTCCACACTTAAATTAAAACTATTACTCTTACAGATTCATTTTAATAATAGGTTTGCTTATTCTTGTAGAGCGCCTTAATCCAAAATTTGCTTTAACATTATTTTTATACACATCGCTTTTTCTTGTCGACTCATTATTGTCAAACAACGCTTTATTGTTTTCTGAATTACTCAAACTATCTGGTGTGCGAACATTGTTATTTTGTCGAATTTCGAAGTCTTGATTTTCTACAACAACTTGATTTTCATTGTGATTTTCACCCGGCAAATAATCAATATTTTTGCGTCTAACTTCGCTATTATCTACATTCTCTTTCTTTACAAATGGCGAAAGATTACAGGGGCGAAGTTGATCCGTATGACGTTTCCAAATTTTATTGTCTTCAGTACGCACAATATACTTAACCGGACTCAATTGTTCGCAAACTTGTGCTTTTTTCCACTCTTCAGCCATGTAATCTTTTGCCATAACAATTTCATTCTTACTAAACTCAATTTTTCGATTACCATTATAAAATCGTTTTTGATCTAATTGTTTTTGACAAACCCTTTCGACTACTTCACTTTTCAATAAATCAAATCTAGTCCTAAATTTCTGTCTACATTGCAATTCGGCTGGACTGACCCCCGTCGTACAATGCGGCGTCGATCGCCAGAAAAAAAGATATTTTACCAAGGCTTCGTGACTATCGTTTTCAATTCTCAAAAGTTCGAATTTACTTTTAAAAGTTTTTACAGCATTTTCTGCTGCGCCGTTTGAAGCCGGATGGTATGGAGGAGTTTTAATATGGCGAATTCCGTTTCTCGTTGTAAATAATTTGAAAGTGTTTGACGTAAAAGTTGGACCGTTGTCAGTGACAAGTTTAAAAGGCAAACCCCACGTCGAAAAATATTCCTTAAATGCTTTAATTGTACTTTCGGCCGTAATATTTTTCATCTCTTTAACGTCAACCCATTTAGAATATGCATCAACTATAATTAGATACATCTTTCCTGCCACAGGACCCAAGAAATCTGCGTGAATTCTGTGGTTTGGTCCATCCGGCCAATCCCAAGTATGCAAAACAGCTCTTGGTGGATTAGACGAATTATTCAAACAGGGCTCACAGCTTTTACCTATTGACTCTATATCTCGATCTATATCTGGCCACCAAATATACGATCGCGCTAAGCATTTCATTTTAATTTTACCCATATGCGAACTGTGTAACTCTGCTAAAAGTTCCTTACGCATTGACTTTGGAATTATTATTCTGTGACCCCATAAAATGCAATTATTTTCAATTGACAATTCGCGACTTTTATTTGCATATTTATTTAAATTATCTGGTACCTTTTTTGGCCATCCCTCTAAAATAAATTTTTTAACAACTCTCAGTTCAACATCTTTTTCTATTTCGTCTCTAACAACTTCAACCGATAAAACTTTAATGTCATTAGTAATAAAATTCAAGTATGAATGATCGTCAAATTCATTAGTTAATTTTTCCGAATTGTCATTAATGGGAAACCTCGATAAACAGTCGGCACTCGCATTATCTTTTCCGGGAATATGCCTAATCTGATAATCATAACCGGCCAAAAATACAGCCCATCTTTGCACACGAGCTGCTGCCATCTGAGGTAACGGTTTCTTTTCACCAAATATGTACATAAGCGGTTTGTGGTCAGTTTCCAAGACGAAATGTCTGCCATAAACATATTGGTGAAAAACTTTCACACCTGTTACCAAACCTAAAGCTTCCCGGTCTAATTGCGAATACCCAGTTTCCGCTTTCGTCAAAGTACGCGATGAAAATGCTATTGGTCTTTCCCGATTACCTTCTACTACGTGAGATAGCACGGCTCCTACCCCATGAGGAGAAGCATCTGCTGTAATCTTAATTGGTAACGTTGTGAAATGGTATTCAATGGTCAAAACCATTTCAATTAATATTACCATTAAAATATATTAAAATTAATAAATAAAATTAATAAAAATAAAGTATTTAATAATAAATTAATAATTAAATATATATATGGAAATAAAAAAAAATATTGCGAGTGATGGGGATTGATCTCTCGACGTGTGGGTTGGAGGTCGTTGCTCTTGGCCGCTCAGCCATGAGAGGTTGAATGGGCCGATTTTAGAGAAAAATAAACAGAAAAATTAGCAAATGTAGAGAAATTAAGAATTTAAATAAAATAAATAATTAAGTTATGAAAATAAAAATAAGATATTTTATTAATTATTAGTAAATAAAGAAAAAGAAAAATTTAAATAATACCCTTACAATGCCTCCCCTAATTAATTATAGATCTTAAGTATTAAAGGTATTTAAAATGGCTTCATAAAATTTTTTTTTTTTGAATAAAAAAGAAAGTAAGTTTGAAATTCGCGTTGAGAAAAGTAAGGTTTTTATAATAAAATAAATACTTAAGATTAACAAATAATGTAGAGTAGAAGATTACTAAACGAAAGAATAAGTATAAATAAAGTAATAAGGAAAAATAATTTATTTTTAGAATGCCTTTGTGTGATAGAGGTTCTCAAACCAATGCACACCATTTGGATCTGGAGCATTTAAGAGGGGTATTAATTAGATCAAAAATTAGGGGTTTTAAAGATAACTTAGAGTATGCCTCTCCATTCAACAGGAGGAGATGTAAAAGAAAAAACAAAGAAATACAAACTAATTTATATGCGGGAAAAATGTCAGAAGGAGATACATTTAAAGTCGCATCAGAAAGGAAAAATTTACCGAAAATAATTGATATTACGGTTATAAAAAATCACAAAATAATTATTTTAAAAGAAAAACTTTATACGTTTAAATAAAATGTTAAAATTATTAATGTCTGATAATTTGATTTTATTTCCTCCCTTAAATACGAATAGTATATATTTGATTTTTTTTAATTTAATATTATCCAGGAAGATACAACATGTTTGCTAATAATTAACAAATTTCATAAATGTTAAAAGAAGTATCTATAAGTAAAATGTTATTAGATTTTAGATGCTGATGTTTGTTATCTTTTAAAATTTTTTTTTATTTTTTTTGTTAATAGAATGGAATGGTTCGTAGAGTATATTAATGGAGAAAAATTGGCAAATTATGAAGATAAATTTTTGTCAAAAATCCTTGACCATAATACTTACTATGATATAAAAATAACATCAGCAGTTAGTCCATCGGAGTTTCATGGAAAACCAATAAGGTTTGGAAGTGATTATTTAAATTTATTAGAGCAAATGGAGAACTTTTATCAATGGGAACCAGAAAATTTTAAAATCAATATACCTTTAATGTTAAAATTTGATGAGTTACCGGTGGCATTTTATGATGACCAAAGTGGTTGTGGAAGAGGATATATTGATGATATTAATGATAATGGAAGTGTAAAAATATATGATGTTGATGAAGATGATATATATACAGTGAGGCATGATCAAGTATATAGATTGCTTTATAAATTTATAACAATTCCAAAACAAATCGTTTCACTGGCTCTTAACCAAATAAAGCCAAAAAAATATAATATATGGTCAAGGATGGAATGCAGAAAGTTTAAATTAAAAATTATTAATAAAAGGATATATTTTAAAACAGATGAAATGAATAGACATACGCACTTGGGAGTTGCTCAATTGAGAAATGAGGCTATGACCTTGAGAGGGTTTCTTTTGCAAAACAATTTGGCGGGATTTTCTCATGAAGCTAGACTGTATATTGCGAATGAAGAAGAAAAAAATTATCAATTTTTAGATATACCATCATCGGATGATGAATCTGATTAAATTAGATGATTGTTATTTGAATTTTAATAGTTTATAAATTATTGGTTTTTTATGGTTAAATAAATAAATGATTTTGTTAATTTTCAACAAAAATGCATTTATTTACGGGAGGCATTGTAAGGGTATTATTTAAATTTTTCTTTTTCTTTATTTACTAATAATTAATGCAATTTTCTTAAATATAAATTGTGAATTTTGAATTTATTTCTTGTAAATGTGCTAATTTTTAATTAAAAATTTTCACATTTAGGGGGGGCATTGAAATGGTATTCAATGGTCAAAACCATTTCAATTAATATTACCATTAAAATATATTAAAATTAATAAATAAAATTAATAAAAATAAAGTATTTAATAATAAATTAATAATTAAATATATATATGGAAATAAAAAAAAATATTGCGAGTGATGGGGATTGATCTCTCGACGTGTGGGTTGGAGGTCGTTGCTCTTGGCCGCTCAGCCATGAGAGGTTGAATGGGCCGATTTTAGAGAAAAATAAACAGAAAAATTAGCAAATGTAGAGAAATTAAGAATTTAAATAAAATAAATAATTAAGTTATGAAAATAAAAATAAGATATTTTATTAATTATTAGTAAATAGAAAGAAATATAAGAATAATTTAAATTAGTTTAAGTGTAAATAATAAGGATTTCGTAAAAATTATTAAAAAATTAATAATAAATTAGAGAATAAGTTGTTTTTAATAAAATAAATTACAGAAAATACAAAAAAATAACTAGTTAAATAAGAATTGTGAAAATTTAACAATAAACAACAAATATTAAATTGTTTATTTAAAAATTGTAAATAAATACTAGAAATATTGTTTGAATTTTAATAAAAATACAGTCAAATGATGGGAAATAAAATAAAGTAAAATAATATAAAATTAGAAATTTAATAAGTTAATTATTCTTTGAGAAAATAAATAAATAAGTAAAAATTCGTTGCAGAATGTTCTAGAATGTTCTAGAAGCTTTTAAAATTGTTTACTTTCCGGTTTTATTTTGGAGGGAAGAATAATTATTGGTAAAAGGGATTGTCCAAAATAAATAAGAGCAAATTAAAGTAATAGAAACAGTTTGCGCCAAAAATATCTTAGACGCGGGAGTTATTTGACTTTTAGCATTTCCGGGGTCAATAGTATATAAACAGGCGATTTTACAAGGGGGCTCTCTCTTCCTCTTCTGATATTATCTGAAGGTGAGGTGCTGCAGAAAAATATTTCGATTAGAAATATTTTTCAAATTACGAAGAAATTACTATTCAAACATTCAAACATTCAACGTAGTTCAAACATACATTATTGGATCTCACTGTCTCTTGACAATGTGTATCTTTTATATTTATTAAATATTAATTTCGATTAATATTTAAGAAAGACACAAATTAAATATCCCCTGTTTTGGAGCTTTGTATGTTCTTAGTTAACATACCGGGTAACCATCCAGGATTGTTTAATTTTAAAAGATTCCTTGTTGAATGATATAGTTTCAATAAACAATTTAACAAAAAGTGGAGTGTTGTGGGGAATGGCCGAGCCATGCTCATGACATGTACCAAAATTTTGTTAAATTAATGATTCCCAGTCCTCCGTGTAATGTTAGGATTTGCTGTAGGTTTGGCGACAACCAACATTCTGAGCTAAAATAATAAAATTTAGGTTGTCAATAAACCATATAAAAAATATATATATATATACAAAGAAAAAAATAGATTAGGGCATAGCTTTATCCCCAAAAATTAGGGTCTGTAGGTAGGATTGAATAAAAAAAAAAAAAAATAGAAATTTGAGATTGAATATAAGAAATCAATTAATGGTAATAATTTGTTTTAGATTTGAAAAAAATATAGATTCCTTTGAGTAACTTCTGTTTGTCTGGCTAATCAGTATTTTTATTTTGATAAAGTAAGTTGAATATAAATAGATACAGTTTAAAATTGTTTGTTTTGTTTCCTAAAAGACATTTAAATTCTCTAATTTAAAATAAAATAAAAATTTCTGATTTCTTAAATTATTAATTTAGAATAAATATTTAAAGTCATTAATTATTCAAAATTTATTATTTATCTAAAAGATTTAAAATTAAAATTTTTATAATTTATTAAAATTATTTTTTTTTATTTGTTTAATTAAATGTTGATTGTTCAGGTGAGTTGAGGAATCTGTGATGAAGCTTGATATAAATTTATAAATATTAATAAAATCAAATCTGAGATTCCTAATAAAATCAATTTATTTGAACGATAAAAGAAATTGTGAGAATTAGAAATATTAAAATCAGAATAAAATTAAAATAAAATTTGAGAAATCAGAATAAAAGAAAACAGGTGGCTAATTTCACGTGTAATTTCTTATCTAATTTATGGATTTAAATGTCCATTATTTGAACTTATGTCCTTTTCTCTCTAAGATGCCTTGTCTTTCTTCTGTTTAAGTACAGATTGCCGATTCCCCGGTTAAGGAAAATAAGAGAGAGAACGATATATGCTTCAGTTGGATCATACGGCATTAATACTTCGCTCGAAATTAATTTTTCCTTAATTTTTTCAAAAGCCCTTTCGCAATCCGTAGTCCAATTCCACTTGTAATCTTTTCTGAGAAGTTTATACAATGGACTTAAAGTTTCTGCAAAATTCTTAATAAATTTTGAATGATAATTCACCGCCCCCAGAAAGACTTGTAATTCTTTAACTTTCGTTGGTCTTGTTATTTGTACTATCGCGTCTACTTTACTCTTTGCAACTTAAATTCCCTCTGAACTCAATTCGTACCCTAAAAAAGAAACTCTACTTTTTCCAAATTCACATTTGTCCTTTTCTAATTTTAAACCTGCATCTTTTAATCTTATTAAAACTTCATTTAGCCTCTCATTGTGTTCCTCAAGTGTTGCTCCGGTAATTAAAAAATCGTCAAAAAATACAACAACCCCCTCTAAATCCTCTACCAATCTCTCAATTTCTCTTTGAAATATCCCTGGCGCTGATGCGATTCCATAAGTTAAAGTATTATAAGCAAATAACCCTTTATGTGTAGAGATCGTTGTTAACAATTGTGAAGTTTCTTTCAACTTTAACTGTTGGTACGCATGCGACAGGTCTAATTTCGTAAAAATTTTACTTGGTTTAATCTTCGCGAGCAGATCTTGAATCCTGGGTACCGGATATCTATCAATTTTTAGGTTAGGATTAACAGTGACATTATAGTCCCCACATATTCTTATTTTCCCATTCTTTTTTACAATAGGAACTATCGGTGTTGCCCATTCAGAATTATCAACCGGATAAAGCACCTTTGCTTCTACTAATCTGTTCAATTCTGTTTCGACTTTATCTTTTAACGAGTAGGGAATAGGACGCGGTTTATAGAAAATAGGTTTTGCATCTTCATTTAATTTTAATTCGAATTCACCTTTATTATACTCGCCCATACCACCTTCAAAAATTTCTTTAAATTCCGTTAAAATATTTTTAATTTGTTCAATCTGTAAATATTCAATTTTATTAATCTTTCTCTCATTTATGATATCTTCATCAATAATTTTGAAAACTGAAATCCACTCCCTACCTATGATCGGTAATCCATTTCCCGGTAATATAAATAATTCTAACTGACTTTGTTTATTATTAAGCTCAACGTTGACATTTACTTTTCCTATCGGAATTATAGGAACACCAGGATAACTTTTAAATTTTCTACAAGTCATAATTAATGGTAACGATTTTAAATTTGAATTATTAAAAAATTCCTGTGAAAATGCTGTAATTGGTGATCCTGTATCAATTTCAAATCTAAATATATTATTTTTAACCTTTAAATCAATTACATACGGTTTGACAGTATTTATAACCTCAAAATCGTTTTCGCGAATAGCATACAAATTATCAAAATCACTAGCCCAATTTTCCTGATTCTGATCTTCTTCTAAATAATTGTGTTTAACATTTTGCTTTGCTTTTACAAAATTATCATTTTTCTTATCATTATACTCAACTTTTTTATTAAATTTACAAACTGCTTTTAAATGTCCCTGTTTTTAACATAAATTACATTTATAAGATTTAAATTTACACTCCGATGAACAATGATTCGGTTTACCGCAACAATAACATTATATATTTACATTACCTTTATGTTTCTGTTTAATGTTAAACGACTTCTTGTCGCTTACGTAGTTTACACTTGCCACATCACTTTTCGACGACAACATTGTTGCAGCTCCTTTGTTGGCCAATTCAAAAGATGTTCCCAGTTCTACAGCCTTTTCGAAATCCAGATCCTTTTTTCTCAGCAACCTTTTTTGAAGAGCTTCCGAACTGACTCCAAAGACGAACTGGTCTCGCATGTTATCCTTTAGATTCGCTCCAAAATTGCAGTGAATAGACGCCATCTTGAGGGCTTCCACAAAAGTTTTAACATCTTCTCCATCCTTTTGGCGGCATTGTTTAAATTTAAAAAGTTCGAGCATTTCATTGGGTGTTGGCTCCATATGATTTTTCATTATGTCCGCCAGCTGCGCATACGTTTTTGTGCTTGGTAATTCTGGTGCACAAAAATTACGCAGTAAGGCGTAACCATCCTTGCCTATCAAGGTTATGAACAAAGCTGCTTTCTTTTCATTTTTAACATCATTTGCCAAGAAATATTGCTCTAACCTCTCATGCCACATAGTCCAATTCTCTGCTCGGGAATATTCGTTTATGGACACGATGCTTGTCGCCATCTTGATTTCCTGGTTTTCCAACAATCTTTGATTTAATAGTTGTCCTTCGCGGTTTATTTGCTCCCTTTGATTTTGCAATTCCGCTTTTTCTGCTTTCACTTGCTTCCAATATGCCTCTAACTTTTTTCTTTCAGCTTCTAATTGTTCCTGATTCATTGCACGGCACTATAAACTCATTTTCCAGCCACCATGTGACTCACTAAAACTTTACATTAAATCGACTTTTTTCACTTACTAAAGATCCCTTTGATCCTTTTTAACTTAAATATCAATTCACCATTGTCCTCGTCGCCAATTGTAATGTATTTAACTCAACATTTATTAGAATACATATTAAGATATACAAGTAGATATATAACGTGCAATCATTCGCCAGAGGCATTCGTTAACTGAACTTAACCGTTCACGCGCGACGCATGTCTTGAGCTTAAGGCTAGTACACAACTTCTAGTGATCTTTCTAGTAATAATCAAATATCCCTATATCGTACATATATAACAGGAACCTTGTGGCCTTTGGTCTTTTTGTAAAAAATTTATTTGAATTTAGGAAGTTAATTTAAATTTTTATTTATTCTTCTCCAAATTTCGATGCATTTTGCTACGAACGTAGCTCATCAGGACTATAACAAAATCATAATGTCAAACTTACAATCGTCAAAAATCTTTTTTGTAGATATAATATAATAAAATATGGAGTATTTAACAGTTCGTTTTACTGTTTGTAAGATATTTTAAGAAATATTCCTCTAATGTTAAACCTATTATTTAAAAAAAAGCAATGAAGGCAACTTTTTACAGTATTTGTACACTACAAAATTCAAGATATCATAAGTTAGAGCTGCCGACAACTGCCTAAAAATTATTTATTGAAAAATGTTCATTAAGACGTTAACTTTCGATGAACATAAATGATTCTTGACACTTTTTGCCACCTTTGGAAATATTTGTCTTCAAATCGGGTGGTTCGCGACGTTGTAGTGCACGAACGGACAGGCATAGATGCGGCGCACAGTGGTCTGAAACCCGATTCTAAACTATTTAATCAAAAACGTGTTGATAAAATTTCGAACCACTTTGTTTCTAGCAGTTTTTGTGGTCACTGATTACGAATCTAAAGTCAGATTTCAAAAATTCAAAATGGAGGATCCAAAATGGCGGACGAAAATGAAAAATTTTTGCCGAAATTTATAAAACTTAGTACACAGGAGTTTTCGGGGTCGCTGATTCCAAATCTGTGCACAATTTTCCAAAATTCAAAATGGCGGATCCAATATAGCGGACAAAAATTCAAAATTTCTGCAAAAATTTATGAAACATGGTATATAGGGGTTTTTTTTATATAGGGATTACGAATCTATACATAATCTTTCAAAATTGAAAATGGCGGATCCAATATGGCGGACATTAATTTTAAAAAATTAGTGTATTTGGATAAAAATTACAATTTAGGGCTTTTTAGATCAGTTATTTTCAACTTTGAAACACTAACTGCAGATTCGTAATCAGCAACCTCATAAAGCCCTAAACCTAAAAAATTATTAAAATATACTATTTTATTAAAGGATTAAATTTTTCAAATCTGACTGCAGGTTTGTAATCAGCGACCCCAATAAGCCTTAAATCCTAATTTTTAATCAAATACACAAATTTTTTCAAATTAATGTCCGCCATATTGGATCCGCCATTTTTAATTTAAAAAAATTATGTATAGATTCGTAATCTGCGACCCAAATAACCCCTATATACCATGTTTCATAAATTTTTGCAGAAATTTTAAATTATTGTCCGCCATATTGTATCCGCCATTTTAAATTTTGGAAAATTGTGCAAGGATTCGGAACCAGTGACCCCGAAAACCCCTGTGTACTAAGTTTTATAAATTTCGGCTAAAATTTTGAATTTTCGTCCGCCATATTGGATCCGCCATTTTGAATTTTTGAAATCTGACTTGAAATTCGTAATCAGCGACCACAAAAACTGCTAGAAACAAAGTGGTTCGAAATTTTATCAACGCGTTTTTGAGTAAATAGTTTTGTCCGGCTAGAATTGGGTTTCAGACCACTGTGCGATCCGAGAAAAGAACGGAATTACGATTTTATTAGATTTTGTTTTGATTTGACAACTTCAATCATCTCAGATCGTCTGCTGATCGTCAGACCGATCAATCCGACCGATTTATCGAAATTCTAGTTTTAAACAAAATTAAAATTTTAACATTAATGATATAGAGCTCAAATTATTATTATTTTGTCCGCCATATTGAATCCGCCATTTCAAATATTTAAAATCCGACGTTGGATTTGTAATCAGCGAGCTTAAAACCCCTCGAGTAACGAGTTTCAAGCAAATATTTCTACTTTTTAGACTTTTTGCCAAAAGTTGGGTTTTCTAGCTCACTGTGTCGCGCTATGCCAATCACGGTTGGCCTGAACCAAATTTTAATGAACATTTTAGTAACTCTAAATATTTTTGTGGATTCTGAATCTATTTTGTTTAAATTTATTTGAAAATAAAAAAGGAAATTATCGGTGGAAGGCTTTTTGAATAATTCAATTTTTTTCTTTAATTTATTAAAAATCGAGATTTGCAGTTATGTACCCCTGATGAGGCTCATTTTCTTCCTGTTTTATGCACTTTCTTAACAATGGAGTATAGTATAAGGGTTTTCTAAGGAGCCAGTAAGATTTAATAGCTGTAAAAGGTTTTTAACTTGTTAAACAGTCTACCGTTATAAAAAATATTTTATCGAACTAAATATTTGACCTGTAATTTGTAACATATCTACAATAAATATTAAAATATTTTTTAAATATATTTTAATGACTTATGAATCATGTTAAATTATTAAAATGTTTATGCAAAATATATAAACATGTAGCTTCAGATATGTGAACTATTATACTAACACACTGCACGTAAAAGTGTTTTAGAATAATTCGGATGATTTTCAGATACCTTAGTAAATTGCATAAGTAGATTGGAAATCAAAGTGAACAGATTCCATGGCTCGTTCACTGAAAAATCTTAACACTTTTATGTGCAGTCTGTCAGTATAATAGTTCACATGTCTTAAGCTACATGTCTATATTTTTTGCAGAAACATTTTTATAATTTAACATAATTTATAAGTCATTAAAATACATTTAATAAATATTTTAATATTTATTACAGATTTATTACAAATTACAGGTCAAATATTTAGTTCGATAAAATATTTTTTTTATAACGGTACACTGTTTAACAAATTAAAAACGTTTTACAGCTATTAAATCCTACTGGCTCCTTAGAAAACCCTTATACTATACTCCATTGTTAAGAAAGTGCATAAAACAGGAAGGAAATGAGCCTCATCAAGGGTCCATAACTGCAAATCTCGATTTTTAATAAATTAAAGAAAAGAAATTGATTTTTTTCAAAAAGCCCTCCGCCGATGATTTTCTTTTTTATTTTAAAATAAATTTGAACAAATATAGATTCAAAATCCACAAAAATATTTAGAGTTACTGAAATGTTGATTAAAATTTGGTTCAGGCCAACCGTGCAATCTCAGATATTCGTTCACCAATACGCCCAGAACTTCTGCAGTTTCGGTAGCCGCGAATCCGCGAAACTGCAGAAGCTCTGGGCGTATTGGTGAACAAATGTCTGAGATTGGCATAGCGCTGCACAGTGGGCCAAAAACCCAATTTTAGGCCAAAAGTCTAACAAGTAGAAATATTTGCTTGAAACTTCTTACTCGGGGGTTTTTGGGGTCGCTGATTACAAATCCGATGTCAGATTTTAAAAATTTAAAATGGTCGATCCAATATGGCGGACTGAAAATATAACTCAGGTGAGAATTATGTCCATTTCATGGACATTTCGCTTCCAAGTAAGCAAAATAATTTGCTTCCTCATTAAGGAAGCAAGAAATTAATAAAATATAAGTTGATTAGGGAAGTTGTTAAAAAGAAATTTTTAATGCAAAAAAATGTAAAAAAATGAATTATTTTACGAATTCTTGATCAATTATAAAAGTTATATAGGTCAATCGATTCTTTTTGAGATAAGGAATATGATTTTTGTATTCTTTAAGTTGTATTTTTAGAATGAAAAAAATTTTTGTCAAATAACGATTTTTTTCGATGAAAAAAGGTGCTCAAAAAAATTTGGTTGGGTATTTTCAAAAATCCCTGTGTCCAAACTTAGATATTCATATAAGTCATCTAAATTTTATTGGAATCCGTTAGGGAGCGTTCATAAATTACGTAACGTTTTTTAGGGGGGTGGGGTCAATCAGTTTGTTACGATCAGCAGAAAAAATGGCGCTAATGTATGTAACGACGTGTTACATGGGGGAGGGGGGGGGGGTCAAAATTTTCCGAAAAAAAACGTTACGTAATTTGTGAACGTTCCCTTAAAGCGATCTCGAGATATACACACACATTTGCTTAGGAATGGAAATTTACGCTTTTTAGATGAAAATAAGTCAATTTAGACTATTTTTCGAAAATCGAAAATCTTAACGATTACAAAGCTTCCTCTATGAGGAAGCAAAAAGTCTATATATTTGCTTGAAACTTCTTATTTGGGGGTTTTTGGGGTCGCTAATTACGAATCCGACGTCGGATTTACAAAATTCAATATGGCGGGTCCAATAAAACGGACGAAAATGTAAGAAACAGCCTGTTTTACTTGAAACTCGATACACGGGTTATTTTTAGTTAGTTAATTATGAATCGGATGTCAGATTTTGAAAATTCAAAATTGTCGATAAAATATGAAGGATCTAAAATTTTAAACATTATAGATTTCTTTGAGATTTATTATTCGAAGGTGTTTGAAGTCCCTAATTTCGAATATAATGTTAAAATTTAAAAATTTAAGATGAATTTAAAATGGCAACATCATACGTTGTAAGGAGAAGTTTTTGTCGGAACCATTTTTTTATAACCTGTATTCTCGAAAAATTTTACCTTTTCCAAATTTTTTGAATGTTAAGTATAAAAAAATTAGTTTTTTGATCTAAACCTGAATGTAACATCAATAACCAATTTAGTTGTACATGTTATTCAGAAATGTTCTCTTGTTTATATTGTTCGTAACAAAGAAAGTAAGTAACTTTTATAAATATACAAATTTCTTTTTTTAATAATTGTAATCAAAGAAAAAAAGTGTCTTTTGAAACTGTGATATTTTTTTGAAACTATACTGCTGCCAAATGGAGTAAAATGGATTTATTATCAAATCACTTTGGTAAAAGTTAGTTTCATTATCACTGATGACAATGTACTTTCTCTTGATTGCGTATTCCAAAATCGACTTTTGACCAAAAATCGGGTTTCCTGGCCCACTGTGAAATTGCGGGTTAAAATTATTTTTAATTAGTTGTAAAAAAAATTGTATACCGCAAATATTGGGTGAGTTGGGGTTATTCCGAACAGAATTCCTAATTTTCACGAAAGTTTTTTGTTTTAAAAGGTGCTTTCCGTTTTCTTTTGCATAAACTTGTCACTACACTTCCCTAAAATAATTGCATGGGTTACACAGTAAAAACAAAATCTGAAATCGAATTCACGCTTACTTTCATTTTTGACTTATTTTAAGTACGAAACTTTATTTAATAATTAAAATTAGCTTAAAATAAGAATTAGTGCTTCTCTTACTATAAAGAAGCTCGTTATTTGGCTGATTTTTAATTCACTAGTCTTAAGAAAAAAAAGACGACATTGACTTTTAAAAAGTCTGTACTTGAACTAAATTTCAGCCCGACAAATATTAAAATGATAGCTGTGACGTCACAGGACCCGCAAGCAGACAACACAAAATTGTGAAAACGCCATAGCGTGGTTACGAGATTAGCGAGGATTTGCATCGTATTTGTCGTCTCGGGTTTCATGTTTATTATTTCGTTTATAAGAAGCAGTGATACTTTTTAAGAATAGAATAAGTGCATCAAAGTGATTACTTGATTCTACCAGAAAAGAAGCTATAGATAAGTGTAATTTTGTTTTAATCATTACAACCACGGATCCAAGGCCACAAGTGTTCTTCACAATTTATATCTTTTATTATTGTATTATAGTTTCAGGCGTGGATCCAGAGAGGGCACATGTGCATGCCCCCCCCCCCCCCAAGAAACATAGTGAGGGTAGTTGGTGTTTAAACCTCAACCCCTGTGAAATTTTGATTTTTTTGACAAATCTGAGCAAACATAAAATCTTTTGTGAAACTTTTTTTTGCCTTCGCCTCCTTGGATCCGCGCCTGAAACTATAATAAAATAATAAATTTCTATTCGCTATTTTCATATAAAGAAATGTATTTTTAATGGCGAAAATATTCAAAGGGACCGTTCTCAAAAACGGCTTCGTGGATTATTTTGATTTTTGTAAGAAAAGATTCCATTTTCCATAGACTATCACGAGGAAAAAAAAATTAACTGAGCAAGGACTTTTAGGTTGAGTCTGGTTAATGATAGAACGTCCAAGGCTGCGTACTGCCGGTAGGACGCGCTTTCACACAGTAAACGTCCTTCCGGAAGGACAATTCATTTTTGTGAAAAAATATATTAATTTCATATAATCATCATCATCATCATCATCATTATCATCATAATTCATCATATTTATCATCAAAGGAATTGAGTTTATTATTACTTTTGTAAATATTGTTATAACTAACGCAATGGCGGCCGGTGGTAAATGGCTCAGGCGCGAGTCCCTCGGAAATCGCTCTATAAAATCAATATGAAGCAGATAAGTATAACAATGAATATATGGTTTTTTAGGTAATGAAACAAGCTTTCAGATGACGTAAATATCGATTTTTTAAATTTATGTACAAGGGCTAGGTAGTCTTTTTAAAAAAACGAAAACATCCTGGCGGCAGTACCGCGCGTCGTCTTTTTGTGACTAAAAATTATGTGAATTTTTGGAAAATTTAACTT
The DNA here is from genome assembly GCA_037103525.1 of Ganaspis brasiliensis. Lineage (NCBI taxonomy): Eukaryota > Metazoa > Arthropoda > Insecta > Hymenoptera > Figitidae > Ganaspis > Ganaspis brasiliensis. The sequence goes on along the minus strand of JAZKLR010000464.1, from coordinate 484,417 downwards.
CTTTTAGCTACCAAGCTTCGGGGTTTGAATTTACAAGTTCCATGTTTACATGCGCTGAAAGCTTGATTCTTTACCTTTCCAACCATATACACTACTTTTTGTTTATTTGAATCCATGTTAATTTTATAACACGTTTTTGTACGTACTCGCGGAAGGCTTTTTTGTCCTTCCGGAAGGACGTTGGACGTTCTATCATTAAGGCGCACCGTGCCCGACGACCCGGTAAGAAGCGTTGAATAAAGAATAATTAAAGTTTCTAGGTTTTACCTGAATGTGCAGAATATTGAATTCTTTTGAATAGTCGAATTTTCCATTTTCAAAAAAGACTAACTGGGAATGAAATATCTAATATATATATATATATATCTCTTTAATTAAAGTGTTTTTGAATTCCACTGAAGCGAGCATATTTCCAGTTCGAACAATTATCTCGAATTCATGCATAAAATATCTATTATTTTTTTTTATTCTTTACAGAGTAATAAATATTTAGAAAAGTCAATTGATTTTTTGGTACATCTATTCTCTAATAGAATTTAAAAACGTGAATACGCTTCTGATTTCCAGAATTTACTTTAAATATTTAATGTAATCAACGAATTATTTCATAACCTTAAAGCTATAAAATTAGAATTGTTTGAATATTTTCTAAATTCAAATTAATTATAACTAAACTAGCAAATTAAAGTTTTTCGGTTATGTTATCTTGACAGCTGATATACTTTTTGAATTTTATGAATTATCGTTTTATAATGACTTTTTGATATTTAATGTTGATTCTATTTAATCAATAAAAGTACAAAATGCATATTTTTATGTTTTAGTATTATAAATTTAATTTTTAAAGATTTACTATAACTCTGGGAATTAAAAATAATAAAAGTTTTTATTTTTCCATCTCCATCTTGGAGTTCTTCAAAATGGAAAATTCGCCTATTGAAGGGGATTTAGATTCTGAATTCTTTTCTATTCCTCTATTCTTACCGGGGATTTTGACAAAATTTAAAAATTTAGAAGTAATGTCGAACAAAATTTTTTTTAAGAAAAGTGGATTCAATATCCACTTATCCAACATCCAATACAATTCTAAATAAATTTTTTATAATTGCTGTAATTGGCTTTAATCTCGCCACTCAGGACTCTCTTTCTTTCTCTTCATCATTCAATCACTATTTAGCCAGACTACTTTCAAAACAACCCTTATTAACAGAAGAAAAATTAAAAATTCCGACATCATTTCCAATGTTAAGGTAAATGTCCCAGTTACGGGACGCTTAAGGGTCTTATAGTATATTATGCACCAAGCGTCATAAGTGCGTCTTTATAGTCGAGCGCAGATATTTCCAACGAGTTGCAGGCGAGAGCAAGACCGAGGCGAAGCCGAGGTCGCTCGAGCCGGAGACAAGTTTGGAAATATCGCGCGAGACGAAAGACGCACCTATGACACATGGTACATACGAATCTTTATGCAACAAAGGCGTATTATGGTCACCCTACGCTACCTATGCCGGTGCATGCTAAGTTTTTCCATATAGCCCAGCAGGTCAATAAAGTAACCATTACTGCCCTAGGGTAATAATGGATACTTTATTGACCCGCGAGCAGGTCAATAATGTGACCATTATTGCCCTAGGGTAATAATGGGCACATTATTGACCTGCGAGCGGTCCATAAAGTATCCATTATTGCCCTAGGGTAATAATGGGCACTTTATTGACCGCTGGACTATAAGGAAGAACTTAGGATGCGCCTATATAGGTAGGTAAAGTGACCATAAAACGCCTGAGTTGCATAAAGAATTTAACTGTTCAAATATATTATGTCAAGTAGGTTTTTCATTAAGAAAGTTTGTTTATTCTGAAAGATAAACTCATATTCTACTTGTTTATTAAAAAATACTAACATTTTTGGCAATTTTAAGGATTAATTTAACAATAATATCAGTCCATTGCATGTACCAATAGCTGTCAATGAAAAAAAAAGTTGTCCGTCTGGCCAATTTTAAAAGTCCCAATAACTGGCAATGCAGTGGCGGATCCAGACTTCGTTTCTGGAGGGGGTTATACATGAGACAGAAAGAGACAACACTATATTGTTGTCTCTCTCTCTCCAATGCAAATCTAAGTTAGCTACAGGGGGGGTCATGACCCCCATGACCTCCCCCCCGTGGATCCGCCACTGTAGCAATGGTTTTAAAATTACCATAAAAAGTATTTAAGTATTTACGGAAATTGTTTTATTACTAAAATGATAGAATATTTGGTTTTGCAAAATTAAAGTTAATAAAACTTTGCATTTACAAATAAAAAAATGTACATATAATGAAAATATTTATATAGTAGCTTTGGTGTAACATTTAATTATAAGATTTTAGATTAACATTAACATAAGATAAAAAATAATTGCCAATAATATCTATCACATTTATTTTTTAATTGTTCTCAGTCTTTTCCTTTGCTCTGCTAATTTTTTAATTTCTTCATTTATTTTTTTCTTTCTTCTGAAGCTATTTTGTTTGCTAGCTTTTCCTCAAGCTTCCTCTTTTTGTTCTCTTCACGAGCATTTTTTCTATCATCAATCTCCTTTCTTTTACGTGATTTTTCTTCTTCAATTTTTATGTGATGTTCTTGCCATTCTTCTGAAGTTAGTACAAAAGAACCTTTTTTTCCTAATTTTCTAGTTTTTGGTTTGACAATACTTTCTGGCCAAGTCAGTGCCTTTTTGAAAGGTGATAGAGCCTTTGGTTGCACTAAAAAATAAATCATGCTTTATTAATGGCACAATCATAATGGTAAATACTAAGTTATAACTAATAATGTAAAGCAATTCTTGAAGTAAATTATTTTTTAATTAATACAAATTTATAATTAAATTGTTATGATGTTATTAAACCTGAATTATTGTTCGTTATTTGATTTTGAATTTCTTGAAGCACAGGTTTTTTAATTATTTTTTCATTTGACTGATTCGCGTTTTCATCTAGTCTGTTCACACTTAAGTCCAATATATCACAGATAGTTGCTTCATTATTAATTACACGGTGTACCGTCTTAAATACTGTCAATAAATTAAGATTTTGTTTATAGTATCAACTTCCTTAGTAAATAATAGATTTAAATAATTCAGATTATTAAATTAAGTAATTTACATTACCTCTCGCCATGTCTTCATCAATATCATTCAAAATTCGCTCACTAGGAAAACTTTTATTAGAACAATTAAAGCTTTTCTTTAGTTCAATGACACGTAAGTCTAATAAATCACAGGCATTTTGTCCATTATTCAAATCATTTTGTGAAACTAGAAAAAAAATTGATTGAAGTTATTAGCTTTACTTTGGTTAATGGAATACTTTTATAAAAATTATGTTTTAATAAATTCAAATTACCTGTCGTTGCGACTTCATTAATTACACTTGAATTTTTTTCATCTGAAAAACTTTCATCAGCAAGATTTTTAGATTCATTACAAGTGTATTCAACATCCTCAGGACAGTTTTCAGCTAGAAAATAAAATCATGGCTAAATATAATATTTTGCTGTATATAAACATTAAAAGATTTAAATTCAATGTAAAAATGAACAAACCTTGTGAAAATGAATTTAAATCATGAGATTCTAATATTGGTTCTAATTCATGTTCTGATACAAATATTATTTCCATATTTTCAAATTTAGTTTCTGTGCTATCTATCGAAGGAGGCAAGGAAAACTCTTGTTCAAGCAGATTTTCAGTTACATTAGAGACATCTCCTGATAAAAATATGAATTTTATTGCAATTTAAATAATTTGTGGAATTTTGAGACGATACAGAACACACAAATTTATTCCTGTCAAATTGGTCGAAGTAGATAAAAAAACTATTCGTCTATCTTATTTTTAATAACAATAGAGACTCATAAATTTTTAAGAAACAGTTTAAATAATTGGTGCGATTTTGTAAACAATATACAACACAGACAAAACAGTTTAACTCATACCACACTGAATTTTCATGTCCAACCAGAATTTAAAAAGTCCTTCGTTTTTGATATTGGAAATTTTGAAAGTTCCCGTCGCTATAGCAGTTTTAAAATCATGTAAATTTTCTTCACTTAAACGACTTTCAAAAAAAGTCAAATTCTTTTTGGTTTCTTCTTGTCCTGTACTATTTAAAGATGAAAAATCACTATTTTGATCTAACAAATCATTTTGCGTAGATTTGTTTTTCTTATTTAAAACATTAAAATTCACACTTTCTGAACAGAAAGGTAAAAGGCCACATGTTCGAAATCCGCTTTTAATTATATTTGGTAAATCTTTTATAGCATTTAATGTATCATTTAAAATTGGAGCAAATGATTCTCTACTCAATTTTTTTCCTCCATTATCAGTGCTAAATTTATCAACAGACTTTTTTCATTGAGATTTTAACGGATGAAATACAGCCACATCCAATGGTTGCAACAAGTGTGTTGCGTTAGGGTATAATGCAATTAATTCGATTTGATTCGCTTTGCAAAATTTAGATAACTTTGGTGTCAAATGAGACACATGCCCATCTACAAATAAAATGGCAGGAAATTCAATATTGTTTTTTAAAAGCCATGGGTAAAATTGTTTAGTTATATAGTTATAAAAACTGTCAGCTGTCATCCAACTCTTTTCGGTATTTCCAGCCATCCAACCTTTTGGAAGACTGTTTGTTATACTAGCAGGCATTCTTTCATATCAAAAAAGTATAAATGGAGGTAGCATTGTACCATTAGCATTTATTGTAAATAAGGTTGTAATGCTTTCCTTCTCATCCCCGTGTACAACTTTGTAAACTGACTTTGATCCCTTACGAGCAAGTACATTGGCTCCTTTTGGAATTAAAAAGAATGCACTTTCGTCTAAATTAAAAACTCTGGATGGGTCAATGTCCAATAAATTTAATTTTTTTAGATGCTTCTCTACTTCACAAAACCAGCCCAGTGATGCCAGATGGAAGCCGAAAGCTACCCCCTCTCTAGTGCCTCATGCTTTCGTTGTTTCTATGTGTGCGTCGCGTGTCGGTGAGCAGACGCGATTATATCGCAAAGTCGATTCGATTATCGATGCCATTTCGCGCGAAATTTCAAACGCATATTGAAATAAAATTAATATACAGCAAGTAGCGTACAATATTAATGAGAGTTTTGCGAATAAAACTCAAATGAATTAATTTTGAATGATAAATCCCTAAAATATATGTATCTAAATGAAGAGTAAATCGAAATATAAATTAAAAAAAAAAATTATTTATTAAAATTTGAAAATTTATTCCAACCAAATTTTTTATAAAACAAACTATTAGCTTTTGAAAGTAAGTCGATTTAATAATGTAATGAAATAAATAAAATTCAAGTGACGGAATACAAAAATTAAATTAAAATAATTTAATTTTTCTTATTTTTATAATGATTATTTATAATCAGTGAAATATAAAGAAATACATAGTTTACACTAAAATTGAGTATAATGAATAAATATTTATTTTAATTGTATGTAATCTTTACGGGCTATAGCCCGTAAATATAAATTGTTTAAAATTTATCAATTTTTATTTTTCTTGGTTTAAACTTTTATTGGTAAAATTTCAATCAAATCTAAATTTAATTAATCCAAATTTCAAGTAATAAAAATATTAATTAATTTTTTCTCTAAATATGAATTAGTGAAAAATCGGTCACTAAAATTCAAATTAGTATTAAGGTTCATAATTTTTAGTCAAATTTCACTACTTGAATCAGTAGATTTTACATTTTTACTAAAGTTTTGATAAAAAATGATTAAAAATTAGTAGGAATTTTGACTAATTTAGATTAAGGGAATTATTTTGAATTCATTATTATTTAAAATTTTAAAAAAATCCTTTTTTTGGTTAATTTTTATTAACAATTTACAATTTTATTTTAACAATTTATAAAATTGTTAATAAAACAAATAAATTCTTATAACTACAAGAAATTGATATAAAATATAAATTCTAAATATATTGAAACGAAGACCAAGCCGATCACTAAATATTTTATTTTAAAAATGATTAATAATGAGTGAATTTAGTGGAAGAAAAAATTTTAAATCAATTCTTTGTATATGCAGCATATTTATAAATGAATAAATTAAAAAAAGATTCAAAAAATTATTCATCGATAAATATAGATTGGTATTCAGCCAATCTCATTAAAACTTCTAAACGTAGTTTTATAATTGCGCTTTTCTTAACTACTAAAATTTCAATGATATCGTTTCCAAGATACACCACGAGGAGGTAACCAATCGAGTATCTCAAACAAAAAGGAAAAAAAAATATTTTAAAATTTAAACAATGAATTAATTTAAAGCTCACAAATAAACTGTACTATAATAATGATACTGCAACATCGAAGGGCGAGTTTAAATTCAAGTAAGTCTTTCACCATCACAAATAAAGAACCTAAAGAAAGGAAAACACAAAATTAATTATTTTAAATTCTGAAAATAAAAATTATTATTATAATAATACTGAACATCGAGGGACGAGATTTAAGTGAGTCCTCTATCCTCTCACATAAAAAGAACCTAAAGTAAGAAAAAACACAAAATTAATTATTTTAAACTCTGGAATTAAAAATTATTATTATAATACTGAACATTGAGGGACGAGATTTAAGTGAGTCCTCTATCCTCTCACATAAAAAGAACCTAAAGTAAGAAAAAACACAAAATTAATTATTTTAAACTCTGGAATTAAAAATTATTATTATAATACTGAACATCGAGGGACGAGATTTAAGTGAGTCCTCTATCCTCTCACATAAAAAGAACCTAAAGTAAGAAAAAACACAAAATTAATTATTTTAAACTCTGGAATTAAAAATTATTATTATAATACTGAACATCGAGGGACGAGATTTAAGTGAGTCCTCTATCCTCTCACATAAAAAGAACCTAAAGTAAGAAAAAACACAAAATTAATTATTTTAAACTTTGGAATTAAAAATTATTTTTATAATACTGAACATCGAGGGACGAGATTTAAGTGAGTCCTCTATCCTCTCACATAAAAAGAACCTAAAGTAAGAAAAACATAAAATTAATTATTTTAAACTCTGGAATTAAAAATTATTATCATAATATTGAACATTGAGGGACGAGATTTAAGTGAGTCCTCTATCCTCTCACATAAAAAGAACCTAAAGTAAGAAAAAACACAAAATTAATTATTTTAAACTCTGGAATTAAAAATTATTATTATAATACTGAACATCGAGGGACGAGATTTAAGTGAGTCCTCTATCCTCTCACATAAAAAGAACCTAAAGTAATAAAAACACAAAATTAATTATTTTAAACTCTGGAATTAAAAATTATTATAATAATACTGGCACATCGAAGGACGAAATTGAAGTAGTACTCTATCTTTCCACAGAAAGAACCTAAAGTATAAAAAACACAAAATTAATTATTTAAAAATGTTAAAATGAAATTAATAAAATAATTTGACTTACAACGATTATTACAATTATTAACTTTTGTTCCTAGATCGCGGAAGCCTAAAAGTTTTAAAATGGTGAGTTTTTTCCTAAATTGTCTCATCACTACCGGCAAAAAGTGTTAGTTTTTTCTCTTTATTTTTAGCATTCGATTTCTCGTAAATTGAACTATTCATCAATTCTAAATGATTATCTGTAATCTGCATTGTTTTTGCAGTTTGAGAATTTGCAGTTAATGAAGATCTAATAACGCACATCGAATTCATTGAACTGTCACTTAAACGATTCCTTTTCGGAGTTTTGACATCTTTCAAAATTGAGAAGGATCTCTCTGCCTCAGCATTAGAATGTGGAAGAGTCCGAACATAGTTCAAAATAGTTCTCAAAGAAGGATACGTTAATTCTCCATTATCTTCTGAAGAAAGGCATATCTTTATCCACATATCATCAAAAGATAAGTTACATAAGTTTGCTTTTTCTTCAGAAGCATTTTCGAAAAAATTGTACCATTCTTTTTGAACGTCTGATTGAAGAGGCTGCGGGTTTAAATTTTTGCAAGCTCTCCAAACCCAAGGAAACGTATTCTGTCTATCACCGTATAATGCCTGTCGTGGCTTGAAGATCGATACAGATGACAGAAATTCGTCATCAAAAGGCAATCGTTTTACAATTTCATTGCTTGCAGTTATATAAAACTGCAAACAATTTTTAAAAACTCGCGAATTTCATCTTCATTTAATTTCACAGCCCCACAAAAAAAAAGTGTCATGTACTTTTGACCGGAATACCTTAGCCCTATGTATTTTGACGCGCTGAACACGAATCCGAAGTCCATTTTGCTCCATCACGTCAGGATTTTTTTCTAACCTCAAAAAACATGTCGGATTTTGAGAGGTAGGCGATTTTTTAAAAAAATTTATGGATTTACTTTAAACTTGGTATCTGGGGGTTTTTTGGGGGCACGCATGCATTCTTCCCGCAAGTCATTTGCTCGACTCGACATTTGATCGAACGGCATTCGATCGACTGGTCATTTCCTCGACTGGTCATTTGCTCGATTCGACATTTGCTCGACTCGACATTTCCGCGACTGGTCATTTCCTCGACTGGTCATTTCCTCGACTCGACATTTGCTCGACTCGACATTTCCGCGACTGGTGATTTCCTCGACTGGTCATTTCCTCGACTCGACATTTGCTCGACTCGACATTTCTGCGACTGGTCATTTCCTCGACTGGTCATTTGCTCGACTCGACATTTCCGCGACTGGTCATTCGATCGACTCGACATTTCCGCGACTGGTCATTTGCTCGACTCGACATTTCCGCGACTGGTCATTTCCTCGACTGGTCATTTGCTCGACTCGACATTTTATCGAATGGACATTTCCGCGACTGGTCATTTCCTCGACTGGTCATTTCCTCGACTCGACATTTGCTCGACTCGACATTTCCGCGACTGGTCATTTCTACGACTGGTCATTTTCTCGACTCGACATTTGCTCGACTCGACATTTCCGCGACTGGTCATTCGATCGACTCGACATTTCAGCGACTGGTCATTTGCTCGACTCGACATTTCCGCGACTCGACATTTGCTCGACTCGACATTTCCGCGACTGGTCATTTGCTCGACTCGACATTTCCGCGACTGGTCATTTCCTCGACTGGTCATTTGCTGGACTCGACATTTTAACGAATGGACATTTCCGCGACTGGTCATTTCCTCGACTGGTCATTTCCTCGACTCGACATTTGCTCGACTCGACATTTCCGCGACTGGTCATTTCCTCGACTGGTCATTTTCTCGACTCGACATTTCCGCGACTGGTCATTCGATCGACTCGACATTTCCGCGACTGGTCATTTGCTCGACTCGACATTTCCGCGACTCGACATTTGCTCGACTCGACTTTTCCGCGACTGGTCATTTCCTCGACTGGTCATTTGCTCGACTCGACATTTGCTCGACTCGACATTTCCGCGACTGGTCATTTCCTCGACTGGTCATTTTCTCGACTCGACATTTGCTCGACTCGACATTTCCGCGACTGGTCATTTTCACGACTGGTCATTTGATCGACTCGACATTTGAAAGAAAGGTTTTTTTATGTGAGTTTCCTCTCTATTTTGTAGTAGTTTGTGGTTTCTATTTATCAAGCGTTCTTCGTGTGCATAGTGTTGAATATATTGAATATAATACTCCTGGCTCCATCTGTCGACAATATATTCAACACTATGCACACTAAGAACGCTTGATAAATAGAAACCACAAACTACTACAAAATAGAGAGGAAACTCACATAAAAAAAACCATTCTTTCAAATGTCGAGTCGATCAAATGACCAGTCGTGGAAATGACCAGTCGCAGAAATGTCGAGTTGAGCAAATGTCGAGTTGAGGAAATGACCAGTCGAGGAATTGACCAGTCGCGGAAATGTCCATTCGTTAAAATGTCGAGTCGAGCAAATGACCAGTCGAGGAAATGACCAGTCGCGGAAATGTCAAGTCGAGCAAATGTCGAGTCGAGCAAATGACCAGTCGAGGAAATGACCAGTCGCGGAAATGTCGAGTCGAGGAAATGACTAGTCGAGGAAATGACCAGTCGCGGAAATGTCCATTCGTTAAAATGTCGAGTCGAGCAAATGACCAGTCGAGGAAATGACCAGTCGCGGAAATGTCGAGTCGAGGAAATGACCAGTCGAGGAAATGACCAGTCGCGGAAATGTCCATTCGTTAAAATGTCTAGTCGAGGAAATGACCAGTCGAGGAAATGACCAGTCGCGGAAATGTCGAGTCGAGCAAATGTCGAGTCGAGGAAATGACCAGTCGAGGAAATGACGAGTCGATCGAAAGCCGTTCGATCAAATGTCGAGTCGAGCAAATGACTTGCGGGAAGAATGCATGCGTGCCTTTTTGGGTCGCTGATTATGAATCTGAAGTTAGATTTTCAAAATTCAAAATGGCGGATCCAATATGGCGGACGAATTTTGAAAAAATTTGAAGATTTACTTCAAACTTGGTATCTGGGGGTTTTTTGGGTCGCTGATTACGAATCTGAAGTTAGATTTTCAAAATTCAAAATGGCGGATCCAATATGGCGGACGAATTTTTAAAAAATTTGAAGATTTACTTCAAACTTGGTATCTGGGGTTTTTTTGGGTCGCTGATTACGAATCCGAAGTTAAATTTTCTAAATTTAAAATGGCGGATCCAATATGGCGGCCGAATTAAAAAACATATTAAGATTTACTTGGCGGCAAGAATATGGCTGATGAATTTTTTTAAAATATTAAAATTTACATAAAATTTGGTATCAAGTGGTTTGTGGGGTGACTGATTGCAAATCTGAAAACAGATTGTCAAAATTCAATATGTCAGTTCTGAAGTATATAATTTTCCTTTATTCCTTTTTATGGTAGCGCACTCTTTTGTTTTCAAAAGATCTGTGTAGCGGTTTTCTCTTTAAGTTCACACTACCTGGTACAACATCCCTTTTCAGCATCCAGCAAAAGTCGGCCATCATATTTACGCCCCACCTTCCTTGATAACGACGTTCCATTTCTTTAAGGTCTTAATGAAATCGCTCTCCCTGTTCCTGACTGTAGTCTCCTAAATTTTCGGGGAAGTACTTTAGATGTGATTCTAAGAAATGTAGCTTCAAGCTCATCAAGCATCCTTGCTTTCCGAAGTTTGTTATCATATTATTTGCCATTTCTTCCCAATTCTCGCTTTTGTTATTCCCCAGAAAATTTTCAACAATTAGTTTAAAACTAATCCATGCATTTTTCTCAGTTTTACTCATGTTTCTGACAAATTTCTCATCTTTTAATAATTTTCGAATTTGTGGGCCATCAAAAACTCCCTCACTTAGTTTGGCATCAGAGACCTCAGGGAATTTTTGTTCTAGGTATTTAAAACATTTTCCATTTTTATCTAAACTCTTAACAAACTGTTTTGCTGCTCCTAGTTTAATGTGCAATGGTGGAAGCAATACCGTTGAGGGATGAATCAATGGCTTCTTAATGATATTTTTCGATCCTGGTTTAAAAGATTTTCTTTTTGGCCATTCCTTTTTTTTTGTAATGATTCTTTCTATCTCTACTATCCCACAGACACAAAAAACAGGGCGTTTTTGTGAAACCTGCTTGTTGTCCAAGCATAATACTTAAGATCTTAAAATCCTCACAAATTTGCCAGTTATGTTCTTGATATTTTATTTTATCTAAAACTAGTTTTACAGATTCATAGCTTTCTTTAAGTTCTGTAGAATGAGCCATAGGAATCGAACCATAAATATTAGTATTATGAAGTAATACTGCTTTTAAACTTCTTTTAGAAGAGTCTATGAATAACCTCCAATCTTCATCTTTGTATACGCCAGGTTTTAATTGATCCATTAACCCATTAATGTCAGAAGAATATACCAATGACTGCTTTTTGTCTTCTGTAAAATATTTTCTGAATTCCTTTTCCCTATCGCGATAAAAGGAAGATGTAGTTCCTTTCGATAGCATTTTTTTCTTCTTAAGAACTGATGCAAGATATTCTGCAACATCTTTTGGTAGTTTTAAATCTCTGATGAGATTGCTGAGTTCTTCTTGTGTGAACTTTTCAGGTATTTCTTCTTCCTGTTTACCAGTTGGAATGTAATAGTCATCTTTGTCATCAATACTCATGTCGTCATCTATATCACTAAATACATCTTCTACTTTTGAACAGTCGATTTCAAAATTTTTTGAAGAAGGTGTATCACAAAAAATTTCTGGTTTTGTTACAGTTGTCACATCAGCGTACAATATTTTTCCTTTATTCTTGTTATTATAACCTTCTACATTGGTCATGCCAAAGTAACAATCTTCTTGTTTCAATGGTTTTTTCCACAGCACTGGTTTTTTAAATTTAAAGTACTTATCCTCCTTAGTATTATTCCAACGAGTTAACATTATGTGACAGGATAAGCAAATTTTGTGTGGAACCCAATTTTCATTTTGATCGGCTATCTCTAAATCAAAGCAATCTTTGTAAATTTGTCTAATATAGTCATTGATTGGTTTACAATTCTTTGGAACATCGAACTGTCCACATATATAACAAAATGCATCTGCATTGCTATTGCATATGTGTTTTGATCTTAATGCTTTAAAATTAATTTTTGAAGCATTTGAAGTTTTTGTGTTGTTTTGATTTTGAAAAGCCATGATTTATTGAATAACCCGCACGTTAGGGTTCCTGGTCCGATCGCAGGCGAGTCCACCGTCCTAGGGTGGCCTACTACATTTATCGAAGCAGCAGGATTTAAATTGTGCCAAAGCTCAATAAGAACGTTAGACATAGAATGACAATGATATGTCCATCAGGAATAAGATGCAGAATGGAACAATGTACTTTCTTATTTGGCTTCTGCACCAAACATATCCAAACTGTTACCAAGGAATATTTTATGATAAAATTGTAATAGAAGTCATATTTGAAAATGTGAGAAACTCGCTTCGAAATCACACTCAGCAACTTAAAAACCTGAAGATACCAAATTTCATAAAAATTTCGAAAATATGACGTCAGATTCGCAATCAGCGACCCAAAAAACCCCCAGATACCAAGTTTAAAGTAAATCTTCAAATTTTTTCAAAATTCGTCCGCCATATTGGATACGCCATTTTGAATTTTGAAAATCTAACTTCAGATTCGTAATCAGCGACCCAAAAAACCCCCAGATACCAAGTTTGAAGTAAATCCATAAATTATTTTTAAAAATCGCCTATCTCTCAAAATTCGACATGTTTTTTGAGGTTAGAAAAAAATCCTGACGTGATGGAGCAAAATGGACTTCGGATTCGTGTTCAGCGCGTCAAAATACATAGGGCTAGGGTATTCCGGTCAAAAGTACATGACACTTTTTTTTTTGTGGGGCTGTGTTTTCCATCATCAATTAACCCTTGCAAATAATACCTTGTTTCATCCCCTATATCTATTTCTGTTTCTGCCTTTTGATTGTTAGGGTCTGAAAAGTTTAGGGACCGAATAGTTTGAAAAAAATTATTTGCTGGAAAAACCTCTCTTCTCAAAAATTTACTTATGATCCACAATAACAAACGTGTTGATTGTGGCTGTATTTCTTGAAGCATGGTTTCACGTTTTTGAAAAAGAGCGTTATAAACATTGAAGATATTTAGCGCGTACTTTAAAAACATACAGTAAGCTAAAGATAAAGGTTTTTCCATCAACTCTCTTAATTTTTTTCCACTGTCAACATTTCTTTTCTCTTCTTGTTGGACAACATACAAGAAAGTGATGATTTGTTCCCAATATTCTACTATTGCCGCAATGCATTGATGACGGACGAGCCAACGAGTAGTTGAATGCATTGGCAATTTTTTAAACGAGTTTCTTCCTAATCCTTCTACAATTTCGTGATAAGTGTCAACTCGTTTTGGACTTGCATTGGTAAAGGAAGGTATCCGCGTAATTAAAAAATCGACATCTGGAATTTTATCACACGCATTTTTTACTGCAAGGTCGCAAGAATGATCCACACATGGAAGTACACATAAATTAGGACTTTTTGACAATAGTCGAGTTTTAAATGAAGATACTCGTCCCGTCATAACAGATGCATTATCGCACGTTAAGCCAACAATGTTTTTAAGGGGATTTGCTTTTCGATTAAAGCTTTCTCAAAAGCTGAAAAAATTTTTTCTGAAGAACAATCACTGGCATCTAGTTTAATCTGTTGCAGCAACTCTACTCTAATCGACAGAGTGTCTAAATCTACAAATCTAGCTAACACTGGTAACCACTTTTTCTGAGTTATATCACTCGTTTCATCTACATAGACTGAAAACTGTTGATCGCGTAAAACTTTTGACAAATTATTCGTTATTAAGGGACTAATAACCTTGTTTGCCACATTAGTCAGTTTTGTACGACCTAGTTTTACAGCTTGTAAGACAAGGGGATCAATACTTTGAAAAAGTTGTATTAGAGATGAAGAAAGCGTTATTGGAACATTATGCTCAAAAAAATATGTACTTATTTCAATTTCAGCTTTTTTTACTTTGTCTTTAAAAGACATTGAAGAAGAATTATTTTCTGAAGAATGGCAATTTTCACTATTATTCTGATCAGCTGCTGCAACTTTATTATTAGAATTAGCAGAATTGGTAGTTAAAATAATTGTACCATTTCTATCTACAACTACACCATGAACTTTACCTTTTTTAAAAAGATTAAAATTTTTAACATGTTTCGCAGTTTGTTCATGATTTTCAATATGTGATTTTCCCGATTTAATCATTTTATTGCAAGCTTTACATGAAATTTTAGTTTTGTCTTCTATTTTAACTACCCATTCTTTCCAATCAGGATACGAATCAAACCAAGATTCTTGAAATCGCGTGGGATTTTTGGGAAGTTTTTTTGGCGGTTCAGCATCATTCTTAGACGAATGTTGCCTTTTTTCTGCCAGTTCTGGGTTCATTTTAGAAATGGAAAATCAAAACAGTTATTTATAAAAATAAAATAAAACTCACCATTTGAAACTTGAAAAAACTCGATGTACCTTAATTCTTTGAAGAAATCCAAAGAACCTCGCGCGTTAAGAAGAACAAACAAAACCACTACATTTTTTCAAGGAAAGTTTAATCAAAACCACAAAATAAAAATACACTGGCACTACGAATTCTTATTAGAAACAGTCATAAAACTGTAAAAAACAGAAGAAAAGCTAAGAAAACCAAACGATTTATAAAACTGCTAAAAGTTAGATCGCGACCGTTGGCTCAGAATGTAAACAAAGCAGTCTTTTGTTTTTATCGCGGGTTAATTTTTGTCACATGATCAAATTTAAATTTCTATTCACAAATTAAACTGTTTCTATTGAATTTGTATCACTCTTTTGTACTAACTGTATTTTGATTATAAAGTGAAATAAACTTATATTTTTTAAGGTTGTTTAAGTCAACAATTTAGAAATATCTATACATAATTAAAATTGTCACTTATAAAAAATAAGTATTAAAAGAATATTGAACGGATTTCTTTTACAAAGAATATCTTTATAAATCAAAAAGAAAATTTAAATTTTGAAGTATGAAATATACAAGATTTATTTTCTACAAATTATAAAATTAAAAGCGATTGCAAATAAGACACAACTAAAATTATATTTTCTGAGTACAATACTATTTTTAAATTAAATTTTAATAATTAAACTAAGACTTTTAAAATTTGCAAATCATTATTAAAATGTTAACTTTTCTAAAATAAATATTAGTAGAATATTGGACTGATAAACAACATTTTTATAAAGAAATTTTTTTTAAATTGAAATAACAATTTCTAACTACAAATGATAAAATAGGATTTAGTTTTATTAATTACACATAAAAAATCCCGAGTCTGTGAGTACAACTTCGATAGAAATCTAACTACAAATCATTATTTATTTGAAGTAACTAAAAATTATTTTCAATTTTGGAAAATAATAAATATAAAATTTTATTATTACCGTATCTAAATTTGTTTTTCTTTCCTTAAATTCAAATTTGTTAATAAATTTGATTATAATATTATCAAATTCCTTTTTTAGAAACATTTTTTTATCTAATAATTATTAATATAGTTTTATTATTATTATTATTATTATTTGCTTTAATTTTATTACTAACAATTTGTTACAATTAATTAAAAACTATATTATTATTATTATATTATTAATTATGAAATTTCACTGACTTTTTAAGAGATAAAATTAAGTAAAACAAAGTATAGTTTATAATTAATTATTAATTTTTAAAATATATTTTAAAAAAGGAAATAAAATTGAAAAAAATTGTAGTTATAATTAAGTGTAAGAAAGTAAAATTTTTAGTGCTATATAATAAAAAACTACACCGATTTATGTTCCCTGCAAAAAGAGGCCCTGTAATAAAATTGTAAACTATATTAAAGTTATAGGACACAGATATTAAGATTAGTAATAATAGTATTATAATTATAACTATAATTTTATAAAAGGTGGATTCTTGAAATATTTTTCTATAAATAAAACTTTTTAAATGAATTTATTAATAACATTTCATTTATCAATAAATACATTTAGAACTAAAGGAATAATTCCTTGAAAATAAATTTATTATTAATTATGAAGTTCAACTATTTTTTTAAAATCAGAAAGTATAGATATAATTATAAAAATATGTAACAACTTTTTATTCGCAGAACATTATGTTCACTGAGCTAAAGAGTTTCAGAATTGTAAAACTCCTTTAGAGATATAGATTTAAAAATAAAATAGCAACAAAACATAATACCACTAATTTAATAAAGGTTCAAAAAGAATTTCAAAAGTTTCATAAAATAAACACGTAAATCTTCAGACAAATTCGCCAATTTAATACAATTTTATTATTTATCAATTTGCCTGAAAATTCAGTATTTATTTTATAAAATTGTATAATATACCCATACCTTAAAAAATTATTTATACTATTAAATTTGAAAAGTTTATTAATAAACTTTTAATCAACAATTTAAAATTTACACATTTTTCTTAAGAACCGAATTTTCATATAATAACAAATATATATATTTATATAACATTATATAAATAATGTGTGACATTATTAATTTAAGAATAATATTCATTTCACTATAATAAAAGTTATAATTATATAACTGTTAAATTATAGAAAGAATTAACAGAATTTAATAAATGTAAGTCATCTATAATTTTCTTGCAATTAAATTTAATACATTTTAAATTAAAACATTATTACTTTTATAAAAACAGTTAAAAATAATTTAGTGATAATATATAGTGGATTTGAAATACAATGATACAAATACAAAATATATAATAATGTATAATTGTTTAGACTATTTTATTAAGTCTATATTATTATATTCATTCAATATTTCTCAAAATAAAATATTTTTAAAATGTAAAAATTATATTTTTATGACTAATTGTTTGTAAAAGTTTAATAAACAATTAGTACTGTTCAATAAATATTACATTTAGGAAATAATATGTTTCAAATTTCGATCCAATAAACATAACCTCTAAGTTGAGTTTCTGCTGAAATGTGAGAAATACGAAAATCGAGCAGATAGCCCGAAATACGAATCACACCGATACGCGACGCACACATAGAAACAACGAAAGCATGAGGCACTAGAGAGGGGGTAGCTTTCGGCTTCCATCTGGCATCACTGAACCAGCCTTTAAGCACGTCCTCAGTAACTGATGCACGATTCGTATTTAAATTCTGACATACTCTTAACGTGAGATCTGGATGCCTGCGCAAAAAACTTTCGTACCAGTGTCGACCTGGTCTATTGTTTTTAAACCCTTAAACAGAGGAATAAGAAAAGGTAAAACACCTCCCACCTTAAATGAAATTGGTAAAATTTGAGGTTTTTTTACATTGCGTTTACCACCCGATTTTTTAACTGCTACACGTGCACCTCGAAGAGCTGATTTAATAGTTGATTGTGCATCTGCGCCTACTTTCATTGCTGCTTTCGCTGCTGTTATGATTTTTCTCAATGTTGATTTATTCTTTCTATTTTTTCGCTTTTTTTTCATCTTTTTCTTTGTTCTAATTCCCATACCAAATGTTGATTTTACCTTCATTGCGCTGCCTGTTGTGGAAGCAGCAGCTTTTTCACCAAATTTTGCGTCGGTAGCACGTACACGTTGCCAAGCTTTCTTTGCAAGAACTTTATCTGCAATGTTCCTTGCTTCTATATTTTCCCTATTTTTTGAATATGAAATATCGTGCTCTTTGCAAGCTGCGTCAAGAGGGTTTATTCCTGGATCACCTTGTTCTACTCTTTTTGCTAATTTTGTCCCTGGACCACAATATTGGTATCCAGGAATATGTAATTCTACGGGTAAATTGTTGATAATTCTATTCAAAACACCTTTGCCACGTTTGATAGTTTTTTTACAACTGATTGGGTTTCTCGTTACAGGCATATTTATACTATCTTCGAAATACTTTTCAATACTGAGTGAAAAAAGTATAAAAGGGAGGTATTTATACTTATTTGTGTCAGATGACTGAGAACTTTTGAGGAAAGTAGTAAAAAAATATATGACAGCAATAGTCAATTATCCAATCGATTCACAATCATTTGAATACTCAAGGCAGCCAATGAAAGTCCCCCTAAGTCAAAGTCTAATGTTGATCTTGCACAATGAATGAAAGACTTGATGATCGACACTAGTTTTTCAACATCACCGAAGAGAATTAGATACGTGTTTACTAAAGAGCAACTTTTTATGAAATGACAAAAGACAAATAAAAGCATTGTCTTTATAGCTTTTATCTCAGTGTTTATTAAGATGGAGTTTCAAGCACAGTCTATTAAACTACCTGTTTTTAATTTTGACACGCTTGCTCAAAAGTGTGATAAAAAGCAAGAAAATCGTCATGGTGATTTACTACCGAACAGTGTGCGTGCGATATTTTGTGGACCATCTAATTGTGGTAAAACAAATGCGTTGCTTGCACTATTAACACATCCAAACGGTTTAAGATTTGAAAATGTATACGTCTATTCAAAATCATTATATCAAGCAAAGTATCAATTTTTAGAAAAAATCTTACAACCAGTAGATGGTGTTGAATACTTTGCATTTAATGAGCATGCAAATGTTACAACACCAAACGATGCGCGACCTAACTCAATATTTATATTTGATGACGTAGCTTGTGAAAAACAAGACAATATCAAGGCTTTCTTTGCTATGGGTCGACATAAGGCCGTTGACTGTTTTTATCTTTGTCAGACTTATGCACGCATTCCGAAACATTTAATACGAGACAATGTTAATTTGTTAGTTTTATTTAGGCAAGATGAGATGAATCTTTAGCACATTTACGATGATCATGTAAATAGCGATATGACGTTCACGCAATTTAAAAAAAATTTGTACTTCTTGTTGGAAAAATAAGCATGATTTTATTGTAATCGATAAAGATCGTGAACTTAATGAAGGTAGATATAGAAAATGCTTTGATTGTTTTATAAAATTAGATGAGTAATACAATAAAACGACAGTATAATTTGAAACATTGAACAAACAACCTGGCCTCTAGACGAGTAGAAAGTTTGAGACAACAAAAAAATATTCTTGGTGAAATTGCTAAAGCAAGTGAAGCAATTCGACGAAAGCATAGATTATTAAAATTGGGTAGAGAACAAATTGAACAATCTTTGAATGATACTTTCAAGCCAATAGTTACACCTATTCAAAAAATAATTGATGACATTGAAACAGTAAAGCATATTCTACCAACAAACGTGGAAACGAAAAATGAATATAAACATGAATTGAAACATGAAGATTTTGATCTCAATAATCTTTTAAATAGTGACAATGCAATGTATGCAAGTTGGCAAATAAAAGATGATGATGATGATATTTCATTTAGGACAGCATCTTCAGATACAGATAATACAGATATTAAATCAACAGATTTAAATTTACCGAAGCCTTTAAAGAAAAATCTCATAAATTTATATCTGCAATTATTAGACGACAAAAAGGGGAAGGACGTAGACAACCTATTTGGTGTTAGAAAATTATCTAAAGGAAAATTAATGTTTGGTGATTCATTAATACATTTGGAAGATAATAACATCTCAATTAACAATTTAAATTATCCAGCTACTAAAGGTTTACTTGAACTTTTATTTAAAAAAATACCTGATGAAAAAATTAAAAGCTTAAAAGATCGTGAAAATTATAAAAATATGGTTATTTCAACAAATGCTCATAAAAAATATTACAAAGCAGATGGTGCTGTTCGTGATAAAAAGTGTTTAAAATATCAAAACTATATAGCAGCACATTCCGGTACAGGCCTAATTCCAGAATATATGGTTGATCGCAAGAATAAAAATATTGATTATGTTTATTGGGATGATCCCAACGAATTGGTTGATCGTTTAAGATTAATTTTAGCATCTCAAGCAGCCGGTAATCCTAGCCATAATAATGAGATATTATCAATTATAGAGGAATTACGAGAAGCTAAAATCATTTATTAAAAATTATAGTTTGTTAAAAATGTGTATCATTTGCAAGATGAGCATCGACGTATTCGGACGTAAGTTTAAAAAATCAGAGACTCCTCATCTTGGTCTACCTGGAATTGGATTCAAAATCACCGCTGACGGTCATTATGACATGGAAAATAAAAAACTATGCAATGTAGCTGATGCTAACCAACCGAATGATGCAGTGAACTTGAATCTTGTTAAAAATATTGTACAAACTGAAACCAACACCGTTAATATTAAAATAGAAACTTTAAGAACCAACATACTTGACAATAGTTCAAAAATTGAAATATTAGAAGATTCTATAAAACAATTTTTTGAGAATCTCAAAATCAATATTGATAAAAATAGAGAGTTGTTGTCTATCAGAGAAATAATTGCTGAAATATATAACCGACTGAATACTCTCGAACAAAATAAAAAATTATAAAATGGACATTAAAAAACTGCAACTGGTAAAGGAATTGCACAAACCAGCAAGAAAGAATGATAAACGTAGAAAAGTTGATGTTCGAGGCATTGATGAGACCTGGCAAGCTGATCTAGTTGAAATGATTCCTTACGCAAAAGAAAATAAAGGCTTCAAATACTTGTTAACGATTATTGACATTTTCTCCAAATTTGCTTGGGCTGTTCCTGTAAAATCCAAGGAAGGTGAAGATGTGATTGCGGCAATGGAATCTGTTTTCAAAAAAGGCGCATACCGAAAAATTTACACGTGGATAAAGGAAAAGAATTTTATAATTCAAAATTTGAAAATCTTATGAAACATTATAATATTAATATGTACTCTATTTATTCTAATTTGAAAGCGTCAATCTGTGAACGATTTAATCGAACGTTAAAAATTAAAATGTGGATACAATTTAGTCTACGTGGTAATTACAAGTGGATAGACATTTTAGCTGATTTAATTTCTTCCTATAATAATACAAAACATCGAACTATTAAAATGAAACCAAAAGATGTAAAAACTCAAAATGAAAAAAATTGCTAATTAATATTTTCAAAAGGAAAAATTTTACATTAATAAAAAGAAAAATTAAATTTAAAGTAGGAGACAAAGTACGTATAAGTAAATTTAAACACATTTTTGAAAAAGGCTATACTCCAAATTGGACTACAGAAATTTTCACTGTAAATCATGTAAAAAATACTAAACCAGTAACATATCATCTTAAAGATTACCAGGAAAATCTAATTTCTGGTAGTTTTTTTGAGCAAGAACTTTCTAAAGTTAAAAATTCAAATATCTATTTAGTTGAAAAAATACTTAAAAAACAAGGAAGGAAAGTATTTGTGAAATGGTCAGGCTTTGATAATACTCATAATAGTTGGATAAATGAAGGAGATTTGTAATTTTTGTACATTATATTTATTATTAATAAAAACTGTGTCTCTTACATAAGCACTCTTGTTTCTTCATTATCATTCATTCTACAAATTATTTCACTCACTTTTTCAGATAAATAACGAATATTAAATGTAATTATATCAATTAACAATGTTTTATAGTCGAAACCTTGTGTATAAACATATTTTTTTTCCTAACAGTTTAAATAGTTTCTTATAATTTAATTTTAAAAAAAGTTCTTTTTCTTCTTTTTTACTAACATTCTTTTTACGTTTTAGATTGTCTGCAATAAAAATTACAATAAAATTATACAATTCTTTTAATCTTACATGACTTAATTCTTCAAATCGCTGGTCTATACATGGAACGAGCTGCTTTAAAATTTCAAAGGAAGTCTGCTTCATCATAAAAGGATAGTAAAAATTTCTGTCCCTTTTATCATTCAGTGCTATTGTATTTTCTCCATGTAAAGTTCCAAATTGTATATGAAAATTGACACATTTTATTAACTGAGTAGTTTCCTTGCCGTTAAAATATTCTGAGGTAAAACTAATATGTTTTTTAAAAATTATTCAATCTTGACTCTTAAAAGAAATATTGCTTCGTGGATGGCTTGACACAAATCTTAAAACACTGGTTAACTCTCCGTTGGGTGTAAATTCAGCTCCTATTGTAAGTTGTTTTGTAAATGAAGAATTCAAGTTAAATAAACTCGAAGAAATTAGTTGAGTTTTTGGCATACAAGTCATAGTTTTACAAATTCAAATAAATTTTGTTTACCTCCCAAATATTTTAAAGATAATTTCTGTTTCACAGATAATTCCTTTAAATCTTGTAATAACTTATCGTCTTCAGAAAACACCTCTGCAATTCTCTTTGGTAAAAATACAGTAAACTGTTTTTGAATTTCTGCAACGACTCCAGGACCAAATTTTGTATTCACAAGTTTTATGTCTGATATGATATACTCTTGATTTACAACTAACTCATTCATTTTTTTTGTTGGCAAATAGTGTTTGCCTAAACCAACGCTGTTCAATTTATTGAAACTCATTTTATACTGATATTTAATTTCTCAAAATTTCTTATTAACGTACGAGAATCTTTTAAATATTGCACTAAGTCTTTTAATTCACGTATTTGGTTTAAAAGACGGTTTATTCGACACTCCAATTTTTCTTTCTTCACACTATACACCATTGAGTAAAACTTTATGAATGACGAAAAATTTCTCGAGTAGTCCTCCTTAAATACAGAAAGATTACTCATAAAAACATTTTACAACAATGAAACTACAACATTACTCACAAAAAAAAAAATTCCTTTAGTAAGAATCACTTGCTATAAAAAGAGTTGATAGACACTCCATTGCGCAATCAATAAAAGAATTTCACCTTTCTTATTCATTGACAAAGGACTGAATATAACTATAACAGGATATATAAATTACATAAATTTCATTTTTCTTCTCACGATCATAGGAATTTTATCACAATTACTCATATCCCTATCACTCAAAAATCCTAATTTCACAATTACGTAATCACCGAAATCGCAATTATGACTCATCTCACACGGATACACGCATACAGCCTAGCTTAAAAACATATGCACTAACACACGTCTATCCAGAAACCCCTCTGTTTAACTACTGTTGTAAAATGCAAAATATATGTAACATATATTTTTTATATTACGTGTTCACATAATCCTTTATATAAGAAATCAGCAAGCTATAGGCCTGTTACGCTTTTAGCTGTTACGCTATTCGTATAGCGTATAGCGTTCTCTATCTTAAGATAGAGATGAGAAGAAGAAGAAGAAGAAGAAGAGATGAAGATGACAATGAAGTAAAAGTCGTTGCAAAATGCAAAATATATGTTACATGTATTTTTTATATTACATATTTACATAATATATCTGAATAAATAGAAATTGTTTGAAAATTACTTACTTAAATTCTTAAATTCTTAAATTTTAATTTTTTTGGCTTCGCACAGTGTTAAGATCTCCTTTTTTGAATATCTTCTGTGGAGAAATGAGAAAACTTGAAAATCCTTTTGTGTTTTGTTTATATTGAAACCGGAAACCCATTTCACGAAAATAATTTAATGGGGTTTGTATCGTTATTAATTTATTTAGCTTTAAAAACGAAGTGAAATTAACCTTATTTTAAATGAGATTTTGTTCAAAGTAAGGATTAAAGTTAATCACTTAAAATTCCTCACTATTACGGTTTAATCTTAAAATGTTTGCATAATATAAATAATATATTTAAACAAAATCCCACTCAAAATTAGGTTAATTTCACTTCGTTTTTAAAGTTAAAGAATTAATAACGAGACAAAACCAGTTAAATTTTTTTCGTGAAATGGGTTTCCGGTTTCAATATAAACAAAATAAAAGGATTTTCAATTTGTCACATTTCTCCACAGAAAATATTCAAAAAAGAAAAAGGAGATCTTAACACTGTACGAAGATGAAAAAGTCACAATTTAAGTATTTAGGTGAGTTATTTTCAAACAATTTGCATTTATTCAGATATACTGGAACTTCCAAATTTTGATAATATTTTTCTTCTTTCTCCATGAAAGTATTATTTATATCCAATAATCAAAACTTTAATTTACTCATTTAGCAATAGACTGTTAATAGTATATTACGTTCCAGAGGAAGAAGGTTCCAAAATTCTGTATTGCGCGATAATATGCCCAAGGCAAAGCCGAGGGCATCATGTTGCGCATTTCAAGGCATTAGAACTTTTTGCCAGTGTAGCGTATACTACTTTTCTTAACATCCGGTCAAAAGCACGTTTTAAAATTCACTTCAACTTATTAAAAGCAATGTAACAACGTTCCAGCTGACAAAATTGACAGCCTGATTGCACTGTCATATTCAATTGTTGCGCGCCTCTGTCGGAGACTCGTGAAAGTTTGATGCCTGCCCGCCATTTGTCAGCATGAGTAGGTGACGAGCGACGAGTGTTGCTGGTCGGGGAAAGGCATCAAAAACAAATATATATAAAAAAAAATATATATAAAAAACAAATAAAGCTAAACCTGCCTCGAATCGACAAAAGAAGTAAAAAATTATTTTAGTCGCATTTTAACACAAAATCAGAGACATATCCACACTTCCTTTAAATATAAATATTAAATAAATTTAAAGAAAAAAATTATTATTTTTAAAACTCGCGCAATATATTCGCTCCTGGCAAACTGTTTTCACTCCCGATAAACTGCATTTACTCTCGCTGTTCTAGTGGGCTCACGTGTACATCCAACAATGAGCAAATCTTTGGCTTTCCCATTCGAAATCGAAGCCGAATGTTCCTAGTTTCGATCAGGGGGTTAAAAACGATTTTACAAGAAGCTTGTATTGCATCTCAAGCTATCTGCTATCCTACTCTCTAAATTTGAATCAGTGAAATATCACTAGTGAATCAGTGCGAAATAAGCCACTGATTTGATTCAGTAAAAATTTCAATGGAATTTCACTGATTCTCAGTCAAAATGTAACTGATGGAATCAGTGAGGTTACTAAATCAATTAGTAAGATATTTGACTGAGCATCAATTAAATTTGATTGATTCTTAGTCAAAATCTTACTAATTGAAATCAGTGGCTTATTTCGCACTGATTCGACAGTGATAATTCACTGATTCAAATTTAGAGAGTAGTATACCTACCTTTTTTATCTCTCTATCTTAACCAGGCATGTTTCCAGACAAGCTGTTTAGGGGGGGGGTCATATATGAGACAGAAAGAGATAACACTATAGTCAACAATAGCGCTATCTCTCTCACTCTCATATAAAAGTAAGTCTTCTAGGGGGGGGGTCATGACCCCTTGACCGCCTCCCTGGACACGCCCCTGATCTTAACGGTGTTCCGCAGCCAAAGTTTAAGAAGACGTTGGGGGTGGCTCCCAACGTTTTTTTTCCTAAGTACGGTCCTGACTTCCTGAAACATATGGCATAGTGTAAAGATGTCTGCATATGATCATCTCTACCCCTCACATCATTGTTTATGAAATATGCCAAAAAGTCCCATTTGTACTTCTTATCCCAAATTGACATCCAGTCATGAAATCGTTACGCGTTTGATGTGTTAATTTTTTTAGTGCTGTACAATTGTCAGGACGAGTTATTTTTTTTCCAATTTGTGTACTGTTTGTGCACAAGTAATTAGTGAATTTTAAATACGAGTGAGGACCGTACTTAGGAAAAATACGTTTGGGTCAACTCCCAACGTCTTTTAAAACTTTGGCTGTGGAACACCGTGGCTAACTACAATCTTTGTCTCTATGTCGTAACGGACGAACAGCGTAACAGCTAAAAGCGTAACAGTCCTATAGCTGACTGATTTCTTATATAGGATTATGTGAACATGTAATATAAAAAATACATGTTACATTTATTTTGCATTTACAATGACTTTTACTACATTGTTGTAAAATGGGTTATTCATAACCCTAGTTACCTCCCGTATCTTGATACATTAACACTGCAGACCAGAATAAAACACTTTGCTTGGGAATGGTACTGTTAAGAACGTTTTTTCAATTGACAATTCGCAATTTATTCCACTGCAGATCTAAATCGTCTAATTTTTCGTTATTTGCGAATTCCCAAAAAAGAAGGCAACTGTTGGAATTTCGGCTGAACTTCATTTAAAGTGAAAGTAATAGTCTATACAAACCCTTGAATTGCTTTAAATCTTGTGGTAAACGTTTGCACATTTCACGACATAAACGTTTAACATATTTAAATATACGCCACCATCAAGAAACGAATTTTTAAGTATTTTTTTCCTAAACAATATCAGTATACCACACAAATCATCGAATAGAGGGCAAAGGTCAACATCGTCTCTTGGAAATACTAAGGCGCCTAATTTCACAAAGGATCGGTTTCACTAATTTGAGATACAAATAATTTGAATTGTCCTGCAACATTTCATTCATCAGTCTATCAGAATAACATTTTTCTTTGTTGAGGACTAGAGAAAAATGGGTTTTTAGTTCCAACCAATTTTCTAAAATAACAAGTACACAATTGCACCGTGCCAACCATCTTTTATTAAATATACTTATAAACTGTCGGAAACGTTTATTCCGTTTCTTATGAGTTGAATTGGGATCAGATACGTTTAAGGTGTTCCATAATACTTTATACTCTATTCGACGCTTTGCAGAGTGACTAAACCAATTAAATACTTCACGAAGTAAAAAATCTACAGATCCTGGAAATTCTTCTGATACTTTTGATGAACAATTGTCTAATGAATGGAAAAGACAACTGTTTAACTGTAATGCAGAATTAGTCTTTTTTAAATATGCGTAGACAGAGTTATATTTTTCCCACAGACTAGATCCTCCATCACTCCCAATACCAACAATATTGGTTTCAAAAAGACCAACTTGTCGAAGAAAATTTATCACAGAATCGTATAATATTTTTGCTGTACTGGATTTTACAGGGATTGCACTGGATTTCATAGGTATTCCGATATCCTTAATAAGCTCTGACATCATGCAAGGTGCTATTGCATATTTAATTATATTATCACACTTCGTATGGTGTAAATTAAAATTTTCCAAATTGCTGCCTTTGCCAAAATCAGCTACAATTGCACAAAGATCATCGACACTTCTCATTGCTGAATGACAGGCTATATAAGCCGATATCATTAAGTCCATTTTTTTGTCTGCTTCACCGAAAACAACTGCATGGTGCTGCGTGATTTTTTCCTTGACATTAAGGTTGGTTATTTTTTCTAAATGTTTTTTGGTTTCGGAATGCTTCTCAAGGTCCGTGACATGAGCCCGTAAACTTGTTTTACATAATTTACAAACAGCTTCATTGAAGCTATCTGAACCTGCCTTTGTCAACCAACCTGCAACAATCAATAAAATAGCTATTACAATTTAAAATGACAGTTTTAGTTTTGTTTTCTTCAAATTAAGATTTTATTTCAACGGTTTCTTAAAAAGCTTAAAAAGTGTTGGGTATGCAATGAAATTTGTAAAATAAAAAGTTATTGTAATAAAAATATAACACAGAAAATAAAACTGATACGATGACAAATTTATTTTTTAATATACTCGTATGAATTTATTTAAAATAGCGAATCTACATATGAAACTATATTGCTTTTATAGGTAAGAAAGTATTTTCATATAAGGTTAAATTTCTTACTAAGTTTAATACAGTT
The DNA here is from genome assembly GCA_037103525.1 of Ganaspis brasiliensis. Taxonomy (NCBI): domain Eukaryota; kingdom Metazoa; phylum Arthropoda; class Insecta; order Hymenoptera; family Figitidae; genus Ganaspis; species Ganaspis brasiliensis. Next base: position 456,295 of record JAZKLR010000464.1, on the reverse strand, counting down.
GCTTAAAATTAGGATAAATACCATAATCAAGTTCAAAAAGTTAATTTTTATTATTTCATATTTAACAATGACAAAAGTAATGATTTTGAATATTTTGTTAAAAACAATAAAAACTTAGCATGTGTATCAAATATACTCTTTTGATAAATTCAGAACGCGCAAAGTCTTTTTCTTTATATCAGATTTCTCGTACCCATTAAAAATAAGTCTTTATGATATTTAAAACTGTAAATTTATATAATTAAATAATTCCAAAAATGTACTTTAAAAGTTTTTATGTACATATCGTACATATATAATTTAACATTGAATGTTTCCTAACCTACAAATATCGCAATAATAATATAAAACAAATATATTTTTGCGTTTTCAATAATCAATAAAAAAAAATAAAATGTTTGAAAAGTACATACCTTTTGTCCAGGGTTTCGTCTCCCATTCCGAATTGTATTTTCGAATTTTTCCGTTTATTTTACCCATTCTTGTGATCACATTCATTCAAACGAATCACAGTTTTTGTTCAATTTCCATAAACAATAGCTCATTTTATTCTCAGAAAGATTGTTTACAATTATGTTCCTTAAATTAATTAAAAGCAATAGTTTGTTTAAGACTTTAACAACAAATAAAATTTTTATTTTTTATATTTTTTAAACAAAATATTACTGAATAAAAGCTGAAAAACAGAAATTTCAAGATTGTAGTTTTATTTTATTATAAAACAAAGTTTTAGTTTGAGGTTATGTTATGGGTTTAAATCTCTGTAATTATATATTTATTGATTTTATTAATTTATTTTTTTAATGTAATGTAAGTATACTTACTTTTATGTCTAAATATTCTGCGTCATCAGCTTTCGTCAGAAATTTTTCTATTTGATCAGACGTCAAAACTTCCGATTTCTGGGGAATCTAACTTGTATTTTTTTCCTTCAGAAATGCTGACAGTTGTTTGTAATTCTTTATGTCAATATTGTGTTTGTTGTTTATTGTTGTTTTAAGCATCGAATAAATCGACCAAAGTGTGTTAGGCTTGTATTTCTGTTCCAATTGGTGAAAATATGAGAGTAAAACTGTTTCCGCAAATGATTGAGTTCCTTGTTTTTTACCTCGTAACAAATGTGCCATAGGTCGCTTCATATTTTATTCTCGATTTATCTGGAATCAATTCTTGAATGGCATTATTTGCTTCTTCAATTAAATGGGCTGGAATTTTACAATCTCCCATAATTTAAGACTTGTTTAGAAACTGACGACAAATTACAAAAAGGCTGATGACTGCGCTAATCTAACTAACCTGAATGTAGCTGCATTTGACATGTTGTTGTCGGGGTTAGTCTCGGCTTGCTAAAAGCCACATTCTTCTTGCTCTACATCTTTAGAAAGTAAACAAATTCATGCATGTACGATGAAAAAGGTGCTAAAAAATTGTTGATTAAGTATTTTCAAAAATCCTTGTGTCCAAATTTAGATATTCATGAAACTAATAAGTCATCCAAATTTTATTGAAATCCGTTCAAGCGTTCTGAAGATACACAAAAAACGCTATACACACACACACACACACATACATCTGGACATTTGCTTAGGAATAAAAATTTAAGATTTTTAGATGAAAATGATTCGATTTAGACTATTTTTGGAAAATCGAAAATCTTAACGATCACAAAGCTTTCTCTATGAGGAAGCAAAAAGGAAAGAGTAAACACGCCAAAAACGAAGATTGATACGGAAGAAAATAAATGTTGGAAACTATTGAGTACGAAATGAATAAATCTTAAGAGTAATGCAATTATTTGTAATAATATGCAAGGAAAATTATTACGAGAAACAAGTGCGATGAAAGGCACAGAATTTTGTTAAGGAATAGTTAGTCTTACGAAAAATGAACAGGAAAAGTGAAATAAATTTTTGGAGGAAAGATTAACGCCACCAGGAGAAACTCTAGTGAACAACACATTAAACCGACACAGTGAGTTTAAACCAATTATTATGAAAAGTCAAAACAACCAAGATTTTCTTTTTGGGACGTATTCTAGAACAAAAAAGAAGATATTACAAGCAAAAATCAAAATCATTCATCGGTCCCTTTTTGAAAAATTTGATTTTTTCTGTAAAATCGTGTAATTTCTTGCTTTAAAATGTTTCCTTGTAAATAATTATCAAGAAAATGGGTACAGATATACAATATAAATATAAATTATATATTATATTATATATTTATTTATTATAATTATATTAGAGTAGTATATATTATATTATATAATATTATATATTATATAATATATTAATTAAATAATTATTAAAATTTTTATTTGAAAGCGAGAAAGTACATTATTTTTATTATTATTAAATTATTAATATATATTATATATAATAATAAGATAATAAATATAATATATATTATATTTATTCTGAATAAACTGAGCCCATGATGTTATTTTAAAGATAATTTTCTATAGAGTTTAAAAAGTTCATTACTATTGTTGCACAATTTTTTTCTTAGTTTTTTCCTAAAGCTAAAGTGAGTACAAATAAAATACAAAAAAATTAAATAAAAAAATTAGGGGAAAAATATGTTTTAAAATTATAATGAATTAATTTTTTCAAAGTTTTTGCAAAAAATCTTTTAAAAATATTTTTCATTATAATTTTGAAAAATTATTTTTTTACTTTTTATATTATTTAAATTGTTTGCATTTTTTTGTACTCATTTTAGCCACAGGAAAAAACTAAGAAAAAATTGTACAACAACAGTGATAAACTTTTTAAATTCTATCAAAAATTATCTTTAAAATCACATCAAGGGCATATAAAAATCTATATTATTTCAAAAGTTATTTTAAAATGTTTAAAAACACCGCAATTTACAAATTTTTTAAAATAAACTTTTTTAAAGTAGAAAAAGTGACTTCATCATGGGCTTGGTTTATTCAGAATGTAGTTAGTTTTAAACTGATTACAGATAAAAAATTTTATTTTAGAATTAGATACAAGAAAAATAGAATAATCTGAATCACTCAAATCAGGTGGCCACATACTACTGGCCGGTACTGTAATATATAAATATATAGTATATAATATAAATTACAATACATAATATTAATTTAATAATAATAAAAATAATTTACTTTCTCGCTTTCAAGTAAAAATTTTAATAATTATTTAATTAATATGTAATATAATGCATAATATTATAATATAATTATAATATATAAATATATAATATAATTTATATTTATATATATACATACATCTGTACAGATTTTCTTGATAATTATTTACATGGAAATATTTTAAAGCGAGAAATTACGGGATTTTACAGAAAAAATCAAATTTCTCAAAAAGGGACCCATGAATGATTTTGATTTTTGCTTGAAATATCTTCTTTTTTGTTCTAGAATACATCCCAAAAAGAAAATCTTGGTTGTTTTGACTTTTCATAATAATTGGTTTAAACTCACTGTGCCGAACACGTAATCGATACGTAAGCAGCAACTCCTATAAAACAGAGATATTATTATGTTTCGCAGAAAATCAAAGATAAAATAATTAAAGGCATGAACCGTATGTTAAAAGAAGGGATAACTGAACCCAGTAAAAGTGATTTGTTAAATCCAAGTGTGATGATTAAACAACAAAATGGTACATACAGGTTATGTTTGGATTTTAGAAAAATTAATGCCTCTACGCGAAAGAACTTGTACCCAGTACCTTTAATGTCAGAAATCTCGGACATGCTGAGATCTGCAAAATATATTTCAAAAATTTATTTGAAATGGGCTTACAATCAGATTCAGATATTAACTAAATATTAACTAGATATTATTAATTAATCAGATATTAATAATTACCCATTTCCAAGAACCAAAACAAGTACATTTTAGTGCATACCGACTTATTTATGAAAAAGGACGAAATCATTTCAATCAAAAAAGCAGACGGAAAAACGATCAAAGCAAAATTCAGTCATAAAAGAAATAACAAAAAATGTTGGTATTAGACATTCGTTTACACCAAAGTATTACCCACAAGCTAACCCCACTAAAAGAACGAATAGATCCATTAAAACTGCAATAAAAGCCTATTTAGATAAAGAGCAAAATCTGTGGGATAAAAATATTAAAAATTGTAATTCGCGTTAAATACGGCAAAACATTCTTCGACAAATTTCACTCCAGCGTTTTTGAATTAAGGTCGCGAATTACAACCGTTTCAAACATTAAAAACTGAATTCGAAAATACGGATGAAATCGAATTCCAAGAAGTCGACAATAATGGACTGAACGATTAAGATGGTTACAGGTCGTAAAAGACGAAGTGTTACGAAATTTAGACAAAGCGAACGAAAGACAACAAATTATTATAACGAAAATAGGCGGAAATTAGAATTTCAACTAGGCGACTTAGAATGGATAAAAATAAATCTTTATCGAACAAAGGCTTGGGAATATAAAAAAAAATACGTGAAAATGTTAGAGAATTGTAGAAAAGGACAGAGACACTAAGACTAAAATTTTTTTATTCATTGACAAATGAAAAGAAAACCAGACAGATTTAAAACAGTAAAATACTAATAGACAGATAACAATTTTCCTTTCTCATTGACGAATGAAAAGAGCAGACATAACAAAATTTATTTTATTTCAGATAATGGCACGATTTAACGATTGGAAAGAAGAAGTCCTAAAGAAAGTAAACAGAAAGAAAGAGGAAATCTAAGAAGAAATAAATTGAAAACTAAAAAAAGTAAAAAATTACAAAAAGAAATGTCGGAACAAGCAACGCAAACGAACAACAGAGATGCCAACGACCGTCACCAAACGCTTGTGCTGCGGTATCTCTCCCATTGGTTGAAGAAAGCGCGCAGATTTAAATGACTTTAATATGATTAAATTAGCATAGAGCATTTAAAAAAATTTGTACTACTAGATTTATTGTTTTTTTAACACCTTTATAATTATTCTTAATGAAACTTAATTTTATTTAATTATTTTAAGGTTAAAATTTGTTAACAATTATTTTGAAATTTTAAATTTCAACCTTATTTTTACATTTTTAAAATAAAAAATTTCAAAATCTAAAATTATTATTGTACAATACTTTATTGAAAAATGTCTGAATAAATATTGAAAGTTTTTTCAAATATTCATTAAATGCACATTCGAGAAGACTTTCAATGGTATTCTTATTGTGGGATTCTTGTTTGTTGTCATTTTTGTGTTAAAGGAAGATAAAAACTTTTCCAGCATTTGTTTCAGAATATATATGACGTGTCCAACCAATTTATTGGAGGCCTTGTAAGTGAAATCTGTTTTCTGCTTCCTTAGAATATCACAATTGTGATTATTCAATTAGTTTACTCTTTTTCTTAATCTAACCTAAAAGAATTAAAACAACTGTCTAACAGTTCTAAAATTCTCAGAAATTTAATTTTCAATTTAACACTTTTAATAATAAAAGTTTGTTATATTAAATGAAAAATGGATTCACAAGACCAATAAAATTTAAATGATTCTTGTAGTTGCTGAAATTCTGATATTTTTTATGTAAATGCACAGAAGAAAAATTCTCAAAGAATTAGGAAGACTGTGCACACAAAATGAAAACAAAAAAAACAGAAAAATGTTATTAATTTTCCAACTGCCTGGCTAAAAGATTTGAGATTTAAAGATTGGCTCCAGCCGAATAAAAAAAACTCAAGGTTAGCATTTTGTGCATTTTGCAAAATTAATTTATCGGCAAGTAAAAAAGTTTTCGTTAAACATTGTTCGCGTGCGAAACATATCGCAAACAGTCTTGCTACAAATGAAGTTTTGAAAGCGTGTTTAGCTACAGAGACATCAAAAATAGTTACAGAAAATGACGAATTAAAAATAAATATAAAAACTGCTGAAGTAGCTTTAGCATCCTTGTTTGCATGCCATAACGTTCTTATCCATATGGTAGGAATTGTAGTAACTCTTTTAAAAAAAAATATTTAAAGATTCAAAAATTGCTGCGGGGATAGAATTAGAAAGAACTACATGTACTCAAATTATAAAAAATGTTTTAAGTAAAAGGGAGAAAAAAAGAACGGTAGCGTCTTTAAAAAATACAAATTTCTCGGTTTTGGTTGATGAAACTACAAATACGGATGAAACACTTTTGTGCGTTTTGGTTCAGTATTTGACTCCAGAAAATAAACTTGTCACTGATATGTGTGATTTAATAGAATTGGATGCGACAAACTGCTTAGCAGAAAGTATTTATAATTCTTTTAAAAATAATTTGCAAAAAAAAAATATTCAGTTAAAAAATATTGTTGGTGTCGAATGTGACAATGCCTCGGTCATGGTTGGTTGTAAAAATTCATTTTTTCTAAAATTAAAAGCTGATTTCCTAAATGTAGTTTTAATAAATTGCATTTGTCATTCGTCAAATTTAATTGCGAAAGACAACTGCAAAAAACATTTGCCACGTTACTGCCTGCAATTGTTATCAAAGATTTCAACTTATTTTTCGCGAAGTGCAAAACGTGTTGCTCTTTTGGCTGTAATTCAAGGTTTTTATTCCGGTGAATCAAATAAAATTTTGAAACTAGCTGCGACAAGATGGTTATCTCATTTACACTGTACCCAGTTAAAAATTTTGTATGTGGTCCCGCGTGTGTTACTGTATGGGTGCCCGTATGGCTGCGCAGTGGCTTTTTTGGTCTTGTAAATGTGGTGTGTAACAGTTACTGCAAATTAATTATTTTCTTAACAACATTCTTTTTGTAGATTCATTTAAAAGCGTTTAATAGATTAAGGATCCTGTAAAAGAACACATACACATAGGATCCTATATACAGTGTTCCCTCGGGGTCGTCCACATTTTCTCCAAAACTCAATTGTCATAATATCCATTTGACCGAATTTTATTTATCCCAAATTGCATTTATCAGAAATCTCATTTATCTAAATACGCATTTCTCGGAAATCTCATTTGTCCGAAATTGCATTGATCAAAAATCTAATTTGTCAGTAATTTGAATTATCTCAAATCTTCTTTATCAAAATTATTCCGAAATTAAATTTCTCAGAAATCGCATCTATTCGAAATTGTATTTATCAGAACTCTTATTTGTGAGCAATGTCATTTACTAAAAATTTTACTTAACAGAAAATTCAATTATCAGAAATGTCATTCATACAAAAACGCATTTATCAAAAACCTTATTTGTCCGAAATAGCATTTAATAGAAATCTCGTTCTGGGTGAGAATTTCTCAAGTGGACCTCAAATTTCCAAAGGTTGAAATTTTGTAATGCCAATACAGGAAAAGTTTGTTCTATTATAATTATAAACACTCTATAAATTTTATTAAAAAATATTAATTTGTTTATTTTTTATAAACAATTGAAATTTTTAACATAACATTTTTCAAACTACTATTACTTGGACACGAATTATCAAAAGTTAATGATTTTTTCACACGTAGTTAATGAAAGTAGAGCCTTTTAAAAAATAAATTTCTTACTTTTTAAAATCAATACTTATTATAAATAATCATATTTTATTATAAACAAATTAAAAATGAAGCATGTTCTGGATGTGTATCATCAATTTTATTTATAAAACTTTAAACAATATTTATCGACGATGAAATATCCACAATAAAAAGTTGTTAGATTGAAATAGTTTATTAATTATTAATGTTTTTGTAAGCCTGCCCGTGCGCCGTGCGACGCGTCGCAGCGCGTCCGCGGCGCACGTGTTGGGACTTTGGCATCTTAAAGTTTTATTATTTTGTGATTTAAAATTAAGGCTTTAAAAGCAACATTAAGAGTTTAATTATTGTTTATTGTCATAAGTAATTTCATTTTAACGATTACTTATTCATTAGTTATTTATAGGATTGTTATATATAAATGCTCGCATATAAAAACTATTTGAATCAGGTTGTGCAGGTTTCAACTTGTTTAGTTTGCAAACTACGCATTTACTTTTTTTCTAAAATTAGCTTCTAAACATTTGTAATTAAATTGAAAAATATTTATTAAAAGGTAATAGTATAATTGCAATATGTAAATATAACTTTTTTAACATGTTTAACTCGCGAACTACAAGTTGAGTACTTTTCAATTAAATTTGCGTGTTAACAAATCAAGAGTTGCTCTTCAAGCAAATAATTTTAAAAACTATTTGTTATCTTTTACCAACGGTGTAAGAATATAATAAACTATTAAAAATGCCTAATCCAAACAAGTGTTGTAATCCTCTTCAGAAAAAAGACATAAGTGTATATACAAAAATTTAGTGAAAATTGGTGAAAATTGGGATGTGAAATTTAATAAAGTTATCGGTCAATACCTATGTCGTTCTTGCACAAGTGATGTGTATAAAGCAAATGGTGATATTGAAATATGTTCGTCTTCATGTAATGTTCCGCAGAATTCCAGAAATGAAAACGCAGAAGAAGCTCATATCTCTGATTTCGAAGACAATTTAACAACAGATCCTACTTTCATCAACAAATCTGTAGATAAGTCATTGAAAATCGAAAAGATCAATAATTTGTTTGAAGAACTTGGAGAAACTCCCGTAAAAATTCGACGCATATCTCATGTTTCAAATAATGAAAAAAGAGAAATTGAAGCAAGTTTTGATAGAATAAAAAACTCTTCAATTGAGAGTGTTTCTGATTCTAAAAAATGTGACAAAGAACCTGATCAAGAACTAATTGAAGGATTACGAGAATTATTTAATAATCAGACAAACCGTGGAGATAAAATTTCTGTGCTGACATCAATTCCTGATTCTTGGAGCATTAGAAAAATTCGCAAAACTTTTAATGTTTCTCGGCGTATGGCTTCGCGTGCCAAAAAGCAAAAGAAAATGAAGGGAGTTGGATCTCGTCCTAATAAGAAAAAGGGCCATTCTTTGGATCCGCTCATTGTACAAACAGTTCACAACTTTTATTTATCTGACGACGTTAGCCGTGTTATGCCCGGCATGAAAGATTTTAAATCCTTCAAGAAAGATGGAGTTAAACGTCAAGAACAAAAAAGATTTCTGACAGGAAATATTCGCAGTTTACATGAAGAATTTCTGAGGAAGTTTCCAGAAATGAAAATATCCTTATCAAAATTCAGAACATTACGTCCTCTTCAATGCATTATTGTGGGTGCAAAAGGTACACACAACGTGTGTGTGTGTAAAATGCATGAAAATATTCGCCTTAAATTTTCGGGCATTAAAAAACAATTGAAGGACACAGAAATGGAATTAAATTATCGCAATTGTTTGGAGAAGATGATTTGTGTGACTCCAAAGCCAGATTGCTTTCTATTAAGCTGTTCGGATTGTCCTGGAACTGAAAAGATTTCTGAAAATATGAAATTAATTTTTCAAAATCAGAATATTGCATCTATAACTTTCGATCAGTGGATTAGTACTGATAGGTAAGTAAAGACAATTTTTAATTTTTCACACTTTAAATAATAAATTGACAGAAGTATAAATATATTTTATCATTCCTTAATATTCATAGAACTATTTTAAATAAAAACTGCCAAATGATGCTATATATAATATTTGTGAATGAAAAAATATTTTGTAAATCCAGGTTGAAAAAAAATTAATAACTTTGTAAGAAACATTTTTCATGAAATTTTTTTTTTACATTTTCTTCACGTAAGATAAAAGTAACAGTATTCGTTACTGTTTTAGTTCTTGTCACTTCTTAAAAAATTAAATGAAATATTTAAACTTTATAATTTTCTAATATATTATTGAGCAATTCAAATATTTAAAAGAGATTTAGAAAAAGATTTAGAATAAATGTTTATTTCAAATTTGAAAAAGGAGATAAAAGATAGAGAGATAAATGTAATAAATAAATTTAATAAAAAATTATTTGGAAATTATTTTGTGGGGTATATTTTACTAATGTAAAAAAATTATTTTTCTGAGTCTCCCTAGGAAATAGTATTATTTATTGATTACTTTTTTTTATCTGACAGATGCACTTTACAAGTTAAAGAAAAATCTTCGACAGAGTTTATTGAAAATTTAATGAAAGATCTTCACTTTTTACTAAAGCATGATTTTATGGCAAAATCACAAGCTCAATTTCTTTCGAATACAAAAAATAATTTAGCGAATAAAGAGTTCGTTGTCTGCTTAGATTTCGCAGAAAATTATACCTGTCGTATTCAAAATTCAGTCCAATCTGAATATTGGAACACCACGAAAAGCTACAATTCACCCATACGTGATTTATTATAAGAATAATAACGATTTAAAACACAAAAGTTTCGTCATAATTTCAGAACAATTGGAACACGACAGTTCGGCAGTAAATTTGTTTAATTCGAAGTTAATAACATTTATGGAGAAGCATTTCGGAAAGAAAAATATTTAAAAAATCCATTATTTCTCAGATGGAACCGGCTCACAATATAAAAATAAATACAATTTTATAAACCTTCTTAATCACAAAAAAGATTTTAAAATTGATGCCGAGTGGAATTTTTTCGCCACAGCACATGGGAAAGGAGCGTGCGATGGAATTGGCGGAGTTGTGAAAAGAGATGCGTACCGTCAAGTCTACAAAATCGAAATGAAGAGAAAATCACAGGAGCAAAGTCACTTTTCAACTGGGCAAAACAGTATTTTAAATCAATTGAATTTGATTACTGTAGTAAACAAGAACACGAGAATCATTTAAAGAAACTTCAAAGGCGTTATTTATCAGCAAAAACAATAAAAAATACCAGGCAATTCCATCGATTTATACCAGCTGGGAAAAACGAAATCAAATGCAAACTATTTTCTGCACATGACAAAGTTCAAATCGTTCAAATTAAGTAAACCTTTTTTTTATTAAACAATAACTTATAATGAATAATGTTCTTAATTTTTAATGTTTAAGTATTTAAAGACAATGAACAATAATTAAACGCTTAATGTTGCTTTTATAGCCCTAATTTTAGATCACAAAATAATAAAACTTTAAGATGCCAAATTCCCAACACGTGCGCCGCGGACGCGCTGCGACGCGTCGCACGGCGCACGGGCAGGCTTACAAAAACATTAATAATTAATAAACTATTTCAATCTAACAACTTTTTATTGTGGATATTTCATCGTCGATAAATATTGTTTAAAGTTTTATAAATAAAATTGATGATACACATCCAGAACATGCTTCATTTTTAATTTGTTTATAATAAAATATGATTATTTATAATAAATATTGATTTTAAAAAGTAAGAAATTTATTTTTTAAAAGGCTCTACTTTCATTAACTACGTGTGAAAAAATCATTAACTTTTGATAATTCGTGTCCAAGTAATAGTAGTTTGAAAAATGTTATGTTAAAAATTTCAATTGTTTATAAAAAATAAACAAATTAATATTTTTTAATAAAATTTATAGGGTGTTTATAATTATAATAGAACAAACTTTTCCTGTATTGGCATTACAAAATTTCAACCTTTGGAAATTTGAGGTCCACTTGAGAAATTCTCACCCTTCTTCAAAAAATTAAATTATTACGAATTTCATTTATCAAAAATTGTATTTATCAGAAATCTCATTAGTCCGAAATTGCATTTGTCAGAAACCTAATTTATTAGACAAAGCATTTAACAGAAACTCATCTGTCCGAAATAGCATTTATAAGAAATCTAGTTTTCCCAACATTGTAATTATCAAAAAACCCATTTATCCAAAAGTGCATTTTACAGAAATCTCATTTGTCCGGAATATTATTTATCAGAAATTTCATTTGTCAAAAATATCTATTATCAATCATTTTATTTATCGAAAATTCCATTTATCAGAAATCTCTTTTCTCAGGAATTGCAATTATTAGAAATCACATTTGTCAAGAATGTCAATTATTAGTAATCGTATTTATCGAAAATTGCATTTATCAGAAATCTCAATTCTTAGAAATTGCAATTATTAGAAATCTTATTTGTCCGACATTTCATTTATCAGAAATCTCATTTATCAGAAATATTATTTTTCAGAAATCTCTTTTAATCTTATTGGTCAAAAATTGCATTTATCAGAAACCGCATTTCTCAAAAATTGTTATTATAAGAAGTCTCATTTGTCTGATAGTGCATTTATCAAAAATCTCATTTGTCAAAAAAAATCAATTATCAGAAACCTCATTTATCTGATAATGTAATTATTTAAATAACTATTAAGGTTGTACTATGTACTCCTTAACAATTAAATAAATAAATAAATAAATTTTATGGCGCTTTGTTCTCTGATATATTTTTGTACTTAATTTATAATTAATAAAATCACACTAATTTTGATAAATTATCTAAAATAAAATACTTTAGAGAATTTACAACCAGTGCAGTTCTAGTTAATTATTATGATGCCAAGTACTTAGGTCTTACTCAAATTGTTGATGAAAATCAAGAGGACGAGTTCATGCAAATGAGCTCCTTATATGCCCTTGATTTACCCCCAAAAACGTCTAGAAAGTTTGATAACGGCTGCTAACTGTCAAAATTTCCAATTCCCGCGGTTTTTCTATTTTAATTTTAACCCTTAAGAACACTGATAATTTAATTTTTCCTTCTCATGAAATATTCTATATTTTCTGCCCTACATTTTACTATAGATTTATTTATAACGTATTTATTATTTATTATAAAAAACTCTTTCTTAATTTTAAAAATTGATTTATTGCTTATTATTTAATAATTAACCTAATCGTACTTTCATCATTTTCTTTAATTTTACATACATTTAATTTTTCTTATTTCATATTATCAATTTTTTTATTAATATTATTAATTTTAACTAAATTATTCAATTAAACTGCGTCAGTGGCCTAGTCGATACAGCGAGCGGCTTTAAAGTGAGAGGTCGCGAGTTCGAGTCTTCCAATGGGTGAAAATGGATCGTTTGACGGTTGCCTGTTTCAGCGGCTAATGAAGTTAAGCATCACCAAGCACGGGTTGTACTTAGATGAGTGACTGCTTCATTGATCGCATGTAACACGTTGTTTCGCTACTTGAAACATTTTCAGCGGGAGATTTAACTCGTAGGACTGGTTGTGTGTATCACTAGAGATTTTTGGAGGGTTACACATAAGCTGAACTCGCTGTCAAAATCGGTAGCAAACAAAAGACTAAAAATGAGAGTCGAAAAAAGACTGGTGGAAAAGTTGAGGAAACTTAAACAGCTCTGAGTGGAGCACAAAAATTATTCAATTTTAAACGTTTTTAATTTATTATATAAATATTAAACAATATTTAACTGAATAAACATTTCACATTTGTAAACCTCCTTATAAACTAATTTTATAAACAAATATTAATTTATAATTATTTATTTTTTTATAAACTTTACACTTTTTCATGTAGATTTTAAATTATCACTTAATGTCAATAAATTTTACTTATTTTCTATTTAAATTATCTTATTATTACCTATCATGTAAATTTACACTTAAACATTACTCAGATTTTCAGTCTTCTGTTATTTATTTAATAATATCCGATTTTTAACTTCCTTTATCAATCTTCATCCTATATTAATAATTCTGCTATCAAAATATGTTCAAAACCATACTTCTAATTAAATTTCTTACAATAATTTATAATAATAACCAAATAAATTTTATTTTCCAAATTCATTATTTCAACCGAATTTTGAAAATCTTAGTAGTAATTCTTCATTTCTATTTTCCTTTGTATTTTTATATCCTGTGTATCAGGACGCCCAAGCCAAAGGATGTCCAACCCAAGCGTCCAGAGCTCCATCTCAACAGACCCCAATCTTTCTTTACATTAGAATTTTCTATTTTATTTATATTTTTATTTCTATTACTATAAACTGGGCCCTTATCACGTAATTTTGAAAACAAAACCGAAAACGAAAACGAAAACGCAAGTTCGATTTTCAAATTTTTTGTGAAATGTCAGTTTACCTTTGAGATCATTATGATCATTGTTTATAATTTGAAATCGTCACTATTTAGGGGTTAATAGAATTTTACAAGATTATAAAATTAACCACTTCGTCGGTATGACGCCAAAATTGGCGTCATGCGTGAAGTGTCCCAGAGCTGTAAAAAATAAGCATAATGGCGTCATGACTATTTCTCGATTATTAATGTCTGTTGTGATTTTTTATGTTTGTAAACATAGTATTCTTATATTTTAAGATTCGGTGATTAGGAATAAAATACTAAAAATTCAATTTTTTAAGGTCTTTATTGTTTTTTAGCAAGTTGCATATAGACGATTTTCAATAATTTTCGCGAATGGCATCATATGTTTCTTCAGTTATTGTCCTTGATTTTCAGTTTATTTTTTTTTTTTTTAAACTTATTTTTGGCAACAAATATGTCGTCTTAGGATGATCCGCTGGGGGTCATTTTTATGTGGGTAGGGGGACTTGCACCCACGTGAAAATTAAAATCAAAATATTAAAAAAACTTATTTTTGACAACAAATATGTCGTCTTAGGATGATCCGCTGGGGGTCATTTTTATACGGGGGGTGACTTGCACCCACGTGAAAATTAAAATTAAAAACTTATTTTTGACAACAAATATGTCGTCTCAGGATGACCCACCGGGTGTCATTTTTATGTGGATAAAGAGACTTGCACCCACGTAAAAATTAAAATAAAAAAAAAAAAACTTTTTTTTGTCAATCGGGGGAAGGGGCAACGGAAGAATTGCTATGTGGGGGTAGGTAATGCTGGACGCTATATTTGCTGACAGAATAGGTTTTTAATTTTTTGATTTTAATTTTCACGTGGGTGCAAGTCCCCCTACCCACATAAAAATGACCCCCGGTGGGTCATCCTGAGACAACATATTTGTTGTCAAAAATAAGTTTTTAATATTTTGATTTTAATTTTCACGTGGATGCAAGTCACCCCCCGCATAAAAATGACCCCCAGCGGATCATCCTAAGACGACATATTTGTTGTCAAAAATAAGTTTTTTTAATATTTTGATTTTAATTTTCACGTGGGTGCAAGTCACCCCCCGCATAAAAATGACCCCCAGCGGATCATCCTAAGGCGACATATTTGTTGTCAAAAATAAGTTTTTTTACTTTTTGATTTTAATTTTCACGTGGGTGCAAGTCCCCCTACCCACATAAAAATGACCCCCAGCGGATCATCCTAAGACGACATATTTGTTGTCAAAAATAAGTTTTTTTACTTTTTGATTTTAATTTTCACGTGGGTGCAAGTCCCCCTACCCACATAAAAATGACCCCCGGTGGGTCATCCTGAGACAACATATTTGTTGTCAAAAATAAGTTTTTAATATTTTGATTTTAATTTTCACGTGGGTGCAAGTCACCCCCCGCATAAAAATGACCCCCAGCGGATCATCCTAAGACGACATATTTGTTGTCAAAAATAAGCTTTTTTACTTTTTTATTTGAATTTTCACATGGGTGCAAGTAGCCCCCCCACATACAAATGACTCCCGCTGGATCATCCTGAGACAACATATTTGTTGCCAAAAATAAGTTTAAAAAAAAAAAAAATAAACTGAAAATCAAGGACAATAACTGAAGAAACATATGATGCCATTCGCGAAATATATTGAAAATCGTCTATATGCAACTTGCTAAAAAACAATAAAGACCTTAAAAAATTGAGTTTTTAGTATTTTATTCCTAATCACCGAATCTTAAAATATAAGAATACTATGTTTACAAACATAAAAAATCACAACAGACATTAATAATCGAGAAATAGTCATGACGCCATTATGCTTATTTTTTATAGCTCTGGGACACTTCACGCATGACGCCAATTTTGGCGTCATACCGACGAAGTGGTTAATTTTATAATCTTGTAAAATTCTATTAACCCCTAAATAGTGACGATTTCAAATTATAAACAATGATCATAATGATCTCAAAGGTAAACTGACATTTCACAAAAAATTTGAAAATCGAACTTGCGTTTTCGTTTTCGTTTTCAAAATTACGTAATAATGGCCCTGTTTTTTGTTTTATTTATTATTCCAAGATTGAGAATGATTAATCAAATTGGTCTTTGTGATACTTATATAATTAACCAGACGAGATAAGCGATCGATTAAGATCGACTAAGGTATCTTTCAACACTCTGTTGCAGTTAAATTTTATTAAATTTGATCGATCTTAGCGATCATTATTGATAGTATAATTTAAGACCTGAGGAGAAAAGCGATCTTTGCGCCCACATCTGATTATTAATCTAATTCTATCGAACTTTACGACCTTAACACTGGTAAATTGCACCACACCAAGCAGCAATCTTTGCGCACTCCTTGCTGACTGATCTTAGAGATCCTTAAGGGAGAGTTGAGGACTTTTACTACCTTTGCGGGTTTTAGAAACGGAAATGACAATGTTGCGAGTTGTATCGTTGGACGAAAAGAGCGGGCTAAGTTTAAAAATCTTTGTTTTAAAGGTCCCTTGAAGGTCCCTTGAGGACTTGTAATTGCTCTGACTGGCCATATGACAGTTTTATCCGAGTACTCGCTATTTCAATATAAGCCTTGTTCCAGTTCTTTAGGATACTTATTATGTTCGGAACCCTAGCGCGTCACGATGGATTAAAGCACAGTGTTATTTATGTTTTACCAGATATTTTCATTAAAATATAGTTTAAAAATATAAATATGTTTCTTTCGAAGTATTCAAGTTTGATAGTTTGATAAGATTGAAATAACGTCTAAAATGCAGGCTCCAAAAGAACATTCGTTTATAAAGGAAATTCGTGAATAACCTCAAATTGCAAATCTGGTTATTACGAATGGAAGAAAAATGAAAAAAAGTGCATTCTTTCTCTGTGCTTTCAGGTTGGGAAAATTTTGAGAAATAACAGAAGGAATTTTTAAGAAAAAATATTGAAGTGAAAAGTGGGCAATCTGCAGTCCAGAAGCATTTCCAATTAGAGGACATAGTTTAGCGACAAGAAGTCAAATATTCTCCTGGGAACGTAATGTGCTGGGTAAAAAACAATAATTTTATTATTAAGAAAACAATTTAAAAATAAAAATGATAATTAATTGTGCGAAATCAAACAAAACGGACTTTACAAATGCTTATATTTCATCAATGGAAGTAATTGAAACAATCATAGAATTGCTTTATAAACTTGTGAAAGATCGCACCTTGCGATATAATAAATGCATCCTGATTTTAGATCCGAGTTCCACAGTGCGGGCAAAATGTTATTCTTCATGTAAGAAAGGAAAACAAGTTCTATCGAATAAAACTCTCTCTTTAGTTTTCATCTATCAATACTTCAAAGTTAGAACAAACTTTAAGGAACAAAGAAATTTTCAAAAATGAACAAATTGTTATTAAAGAAATATTAATCGCTTCGAAATGTAAAAGTAGCAAGGGACGCGGTACTCAGAAGACTGGATTTACTTATGTCTTTTGTTTCATATTAAGTCACCCTCTACATATGGATTCATAATAGATATAAAAGTTTTACCTTTGTCATGAACTAGTATAATTCAAAGGTTTGTTATTTTCTCTCTAAATTTGAATTAGTGATTTTCTATACGCGAAAAATCTTTTACTATTAAATAGTGAAAAATTTCACTATTTTTTAGTAGAAAACTAATAATTATTAGTAGAAACATAGTAATTTGAGAGTCGAATATTGACTAATTGAAAAATGAATTTTTATAATTTTAATTAGTAAATATTTTACATTGAAATGAACAATTTTCTACTAATAATCTCTGTATTCTTGAAGTACGTTAAAGACAACCGGCTGAAGAATAATCCCCAGCTGGTTGAAGACGAAGCAAGCGTCTCATACGAGAAGAGCGAAAAACTTCTCGGCGTCGTGAGAGAAATGAGGGCACAAGCAGATGTCCTCACGAAGGCACTTGAGAAAGAGTTGAAGGGTGAAAAGACCCTCCTTAAACTAAAGAAGAGGGTCTTGGATCCTTCAACTCCTCTCTTTCATCGCAGAAAAAGCGCAAAGCGAAGGCCATCTGACACACCAGAAGAGAAGACGCCGACAGTGGCGGATCCAGACAAGGTTTTTGGAGGGGGTATTGCATGAGAGAGAAAGAGATAGCACTATAGTGCTATCTCTCTTACTCTCATTGTTAAATATGAGGTTTTTGGGGAGAGGGCCAAGCACCCGTGTCCCCCTCCCTGGATCCGCCAATGGACGCCGATGAAGAAGGTAGCAACTCCTGCTCCTCAGACAAATGTTTCTTCAATTTTGTCTTACGACGAAGCTCTTCAGAGTGGAATCACTGACGCTGATGAAGAGACATCAAAAGGCGATGGTTTCCAACTCAAAATTAATTAATAAAGGAAGCAAAAAAGAAGAAGGCCGACAACAAAGCGGAAACTAGGAAAATGGCGGAGAAAGTAAAAAATAACCTAAAAGCTACATGCACGGAAGCTGTGAGGATTTCGGTCGGTGAGTCGCAGCCCTACGGTCATCTAATCAGGGTCATAAAAATGGCGGTTATGCCACAGGACTCAAATGTAGTGGTCCTGAAAATGAGACGAACCCTTAAAAATAAAGATCTCCTCGTTGTTAAATCTTCGTTTGAAACCCATTCCGTACCCTTTGGACCAACACATGTATCTGTCTGGACCCCTGTACATTTATATTCATTTGTATGCAAATATATTTTCATTAAATTTAAACTACTTAAAATTTTACTATTTTCATTCACTAACTGACTTCTTGCTTGTTTAATTAATCAAATTTAACAGAAAAAATATGATTTTAAGTGATATTTTAGTTACTGATTCACTGATTGGATAAGCAAAAAATTAATCAAATTCCAATTTTTTCAGATTTAGAAAGTGATGAAAGATTTCAAACTCATCTTTTTTGCAAGCAAGCATATATTTTTGATTTTATACCTTTCTCAGTGGTTTTGACATAAACTGAACTATTGACGGGTAAACATAACCTGTTTAGTAACACAAAACTGACCATGAAGATTGTCATATTGTATAAACACAAGTAAATTTTATTTCGAACAATAGCTAAAATTAAAGATTTTAACATTAATCAATTGAATTAATAAATGCAATAAATAATAAACACTTTGATTAATTCATAAAAATTAAAAATTTAATAATTAGAACTATAAAATATTTTAATTTTATCAGTTGTACAAAATAACATTTTTATTCCACAGGCACATGAAAATTGCGTCTATATTTGTCCTAGGAAAAAATGAAGATCTGGCCCATGCTTTATTTTCTCCTACGACAAAAATAGACGCCCATATTCATATGATCAAACAAATGAACGACATCCAATTCCTGTCATCAGGTATCTAAAAGCGCCTTGTATGTGCCTTTGGAATAAAAAGTATCGTAAGCAACACGGAAATAAAGACAGCCCAATTTGTTTACATTGATGTTTGCGTACTCGAGTACGTCTCGTGCTTCGACCTTGACTCCCACTCGTACTGCAAACTTCAACGTAAACAAATGGCTGTCTTTATGTCCTTGTTACTTAATATACTATTACCTATGTCTATATAAGAATCTTCAAAAGACTGTTATGTCAAAATCATACTGAATCAATTTGAAACATCGGAAAGTATGCAAATGATTTTAAACAGAACATATATACTGATAAAAAAGCAATTAATTTACTGATTTACAGCAAAATTCACTTATACATTAAAACATTGCTGTTTTAAGTGCTTCAGGGGCTCTAGCAGGGGGAGCAGCTGGAATGGCTAAAGCTATAAATGTTGCAAGCTCTGCAAAACGTCAACTTGCAGAAAGTAAGCGTCAAAGCATCTAAAAATTCCCTATATTCGAGGAGTTTTTATGCGAAATAAACTACCTGTACTTGGTCCTAAAAGAAATGAATCAGCGATAATAAATCTGGATGATGAAGATGGTCCTGGTACACATTGGTGTGCATATAAAAAAAATAAAAATAAAATAATTTATTTCGATAGTTTCGAAAATCTTAGACCACCTTTAGATATTATTAAGTATTTTGGTGTTGGTAGCCTAAAATATAATTATAAAAAATATCAAAATTATAATACATATATATGTGGCCATTTATGTCTTAAATTTTTATGTAATCAATTGAAAATTTCTGACATGTATTCTATATATAAGACAAATAATTAAAAATTTTAAATCAGTAAGTATTTGGATTCCAACATGGACGATTCACTTATATTAACATTATCGGCAAACGCTTCAATTTTATAGTCTCAATTTTTTCCACCCATTGAATTATCTCCATTTAAAAATTATGCTCTTGGTCTTGTAGAATTTTTATCCTTTAACTCTATTCCTAATGTAGATACTGGGAAAAATAAATTTTACGTTGGAAATGAAGAAATTACTCTAGCCACAGGAAGTTACGAAATTAATTATATTCATGATGCTTTGCATTTCTTTTTGAAAAAAAGAGGAATTGATTTTAAAATTAAGCCAAATAACAATACTTTGAAATGTGTGATTTATTGTGATCAAGCAATTAATTTTGAACCTAACGACTCTATAGGCAGTTTGTTAGGATTTTCTCCAGACAAATTAAAAGCACAAGAATACCATGAATCTAATCAACCAGTATCAATTATTAAAATAAATTCTATAAGAGTGGAGTGTAACATAACTATAGGGGCATACATCAATGGTGAAAAAGCGCACACAATTCACGAATTTTTCCCTGTTGTGCCACCAGGATATAAAAATAGTGGAAGTGCCAAATCATGTCATTTACCTGCCACTTGCAGTCAAAGACAATAGATCATATTCAGCTAAGAATTGTTGATCAAGACGGCAATTTGATTAATTTTCGTAAAGAAACTATAACAATAAGACTTCACATCAAATCTTTAAAATAATGGGTATTGTTTTTAATAATAAGAAAATTGGTTTTGGTTATAAAAATAACACACGATGCCAAAAGCGGATCAGTCGACGGCGAATTCCGAAGGAACGAACACCTCAAGACCTGCAGCTACTCAAAAGTCTAGGTCTCAAGATTGTAAAAAAAAGAGGATAAAAAGATTTTAAATTATTTGTACTTGTATTTGTGTATTTGTGTTTAAGAGAATTTTTTTGCTATGGAAGGGGAAATTTTGAATATTGATTCACCAATCATCTTCGATGAATCTATTGCTCACTATGAAGTACATGCACAGCAACGATATGCATCATCAACATACAATAATAGTGATGAAATTCGTATTACCGTACAGAATCAAGACCATTGGCTACTTCCAAGCAAAAGTTCGATTCATGTAAATGGCAAACTGGTAAAAAATGATGGAACACGAGTAGCAAATACAAGTTTAATTTCTAATGGTATTTGTCACTTATTTGAAGAAGCAAAGTATAAATTAAACGGTGTAGAGATTGATAAAAATAAAAATGTTGGTCTTACAAGTTTAATGGAAAATTATGTTTCGCTTGATGCGAGTCAAAATAAATTTCTGGAAAATTTTGGTTGGTTGGAATTTAATGAAGATGCAACATTAACTAATGAGGAAGGGTACTTTGATGTTTGTATACCACTAAATATGATTTTCGGTTTTGCTGAAGATTATCAAAAGATCATTATTAACGCTAAACATGAACTCATTTTTACAAGATCAAGAACAGACTCAAATGCAGTCCTACAAACAGCGCCTGCTGAAAATTTTAAAATTATAATTGAAAAAGTTGAATGGTTATTACCATATATAAAATTATCGGACGCTCGAAAATTTAAATTATTGAATTATATTGAAAAGGATCCATCTATTCCAATAAGTTTTCGAACTTGGGAATTGTATGAGTATCCGTTATTGCCACTTACTCCAAAGCATATTTGGAGTGTAAAAACTTCAACACAGTTGGAAAAACCTAGATTTATTGTTTTAGGATTTCAGGAAAACAGAAAAAATACTACAACGAGAAATTCAAGTTATTTTGATCATTGCAACATATCTGACGTAAAGTTATTTTTAAATTCACAATGTTATCCATATGGAAATATAAATCTTAATATTAATAAAAATCAATACTCTACTTTGTATGAAATGTTTAATAACTTTCAAGCTGCATATTATGGAAAAGATTCGCAGCCAATTTTAACAAAAAAAAGAATTTTTGAAATATGCTCCATTAATTGTCATTGATTGTTCAAAACAAAATGAATCTCTTAAAAGCGGACCAGTGGATATCCGTTTAGAATTTGAATCAAAAGACAATTTTCCTGCAAATACTTCCGCCTATTGTTTAATTTTGCATGACAGAATTGTTGAATATAAACCAATTGGTGGAATTGTGAAAAAAATTGTTTAAATTTAATATTTTGAATATTTTTAATTTTATTAAATATTTGAATTGTTATTAATATAATTAAAAAGAAAAATTTAAATTAATTATAAGTTTGAATGAAAAAAAAATTTAAATTGAAAAGATTATTAATACGTATTATGCCATAGGAATGAAAATTGTCCTAGGTTAGTTTTAAGTAAAGAGACATAAACAAAAGATGATTCATATGTATTAGATCATTGAAACGCGCTCGACCTTGTCAAGAATTGTCCCAGGTTAGTTACATGTGGTTCCAGAGTTCCTCTCTTAATATATAGCATTACCCGTGGAGACTAAAGGTTCTTTTAAAGTAAACTGCATCAAATAAAGATTCAGATTCTTTTAAAGAGAAAAAAATGTCTGTAAAAAAGAAAGACTGGGCATTTCTTGAAGAAGAAACAAAAATTCAACCGACCAGATTGGTGAAAACCTTTAATTATCTTTTTCTATTAACTTACTATTCAGTCTCTGATGTGAATATATGATATTCACAAATGATCCAGTACATAATGTAGATTTTGGTTATTTTCTGTGTAAAATAAAATAAAATTGTAAATGTGATTGTGAATAAGAAAAGTATATAAAGTTATTGTACAATCGTGAAATGCTCAGTAGTTTTCAAGATGGAATACGTAGTTGACTTGCAAGGATTTAAATTACCGAATAACAAATTTATTGTAGAAGAATTAGCTGTTGTTTCAGTAAATAATTATGTAATGCCATTTAAGGGGGTCTTCTACTCTCCAGACCCGAAATTCAGTGGTTTTTTTGGGAATTAATTGTGAAGAAACTACTGAATATTTTTTGACAATTTTATTTTTATTTTCAAGATACATCCTTTAACTTTGAAATTTTCTTATTCATGATGAAAAATAAAAATGGTGGTGATCTTGAAACGCCCTTGCGTAAACACGTTTCAGAAATGTAGAGGTCCCGCTTGAGTCATGGTTTTGGCATAAGTTTATTTATTTATTATTTTTATTTTTGTTTTTATAGGGGTCTTTGGACATCAGCAAAGATAAAAAAATTATAAATTGGTAATTTGTTGATAATGGAATCATTATAAATAAACAAATGTTACAAATGAACAAAAATTCGTGGGTTTTTTCGGTTCTCAGAAACATGCAAAATAACGTGATTCTCACGAAATCCTTTCTGTGGCGTATTCTCAGATACATATAGATTGAAATAAAAAAGAAAAAAAAATTTTTTTTTGAAACCCCGAGAGTAGAAGACCCTCTTAATATAGTTTTTCAATCTCCGTGTTCCTGGAAGTGCATTCCAAGCAAATATAAATGTATCAACCGTTGATTATGTTAAAGGATCTGAGAAAAAAAATTTGTTAAAAGATTTCATTGAAACAAATTGTACTCAAATTATTGACATGGACGATTTAAACTGTCCATCAATAAAAAAATTACAGGATCAATCATCTGTTAAACTTTGTTTAAAGCATACCATGAAAACAAAACCTTTTATCTGCGCTCTTCGAAATGTTATTAACTTAAAAACTTGGTTATGTAAGAAAAACTAGCTTTTTTTTAAGTATGTATAGATTTTGATATGAATAAAAAACATTTTTTTATTGTAAAATTAGTGTATTTTCCTTTGAAATATTTATAATCCTATGTCATATATTATTATATCCTACTTGAGAAATGTTAAAATAAAACTGAATCTTTAACAAATTTTTCAGTTTTTTCTAGAAAAACATATATATTTTTTATTAATTTAAAATTATCAAAGTTTATTTTCATATTCTTGTTTGTTTAAAGCATAATAATAATAATAATAAATTAATAATAATAATAATAATAATAATAATAACTATAAATCTTTGGTTAAGAAATGACTTTTAAAACATCTTTTTTAAAACATATTTTATTTTCTTTCACTTATTCTAACAAATACAATTTTTTTATAAAAGTAAATGTATAATGTTTAAATGTATAATAAAATAATTTTTGATTGAAAGAATATTAATTTTCTTCTTTTTTCTCATCACTCTTCTTCACAGACAGGCCCAGGGGTTCGTCTATAATCATTATTTCATCGTCCTTTGTATCACCGCTTTTCTCCTCAATTATCATTTTCTCTTCTGCCTCTCTCTTTTCACTTGCTTCCACGTCTGCTCTATTTTTAGCCTCCTTCTTCATTTTCTCACCATCATTCTTGTTTACTTCCTCTGCTGTTTTTTCATCTTCCTCATCTATGTCTGTTATTTCCTTAATATTGTCTGACTTTGCTCTATTTTCCTCCATTTTCTCATCATTGTTGTTGTTTGCTTCCTCTGTTGTTTTTTTGACTTCTTCCGTAACTTCCTCAATAACAACTTCTGAGTCTTCCTCATCATCTTCACTATCAAGTATAATTTCTTCAATTCTGTTCTTTGATTTATTAACTTCATCCGGTTTTTTGAAAAAAATTTCTAACAACGCGCAAGTGACCTCGAATTCAGAGTTGATTTTTTCTTGATTGTTAATTACATCAAAATCAAAGTCGTTTCCCAACAAAGTATTTATGTCTGGTCGTCTTTGCAATAGAAAACAGTAGTCTGCAACATTTTTCACATCAGCAACGATTCCATTATGCGCGAAGAAATATTTGTCTCCATTCATTGGTACATCGTTGAATAAATCGTATCTTTTGACTCCTGCTGCCAAAATGTTGAAATCAACCAAACTTGGAAGATCTGTGCATTGTTCCAACCACTCTTTTGGAATGTGGAATAACAACTTGAATCCAGTATAAAGTTCTTCACACTGGAACAAAAAAATACAATAATTTATCATTAATTATAACCAGAATTACATTACTAAACAAATTGACTCTATGCAGTCTACTAATTTAATATTATTTTTAAAAGTAATAAAATTTCAATTTCATTTGAATTAATGATTAATTTGATTAATTATTGAGAATTTTTAATTAAAAATATATTGTTAATAGTACTACTAAATTAATTAGTGAAATTTTTTAGTACCGTAAAACAGGCTAATTTCGCTCAAATTTTCATGTTTTTTTTAAAAAAAAAGTATAAGAAAAAGTTGAAAATAAATTTTGGTACTGCAAATATATAATCTCTGACTCTTCCTCTTTAATTTCACGAAGTAAAAAAATTACTATATATCACGTAAACCTATTTAATATACCTTTTACTGTGAGCGAAATTATACCTCAATGTGGGGTAATTTCTCTCAACTTTAATGACTTCAATTTTTTTTAACAACAACAACAAAAATATGTTAGTTTACAAGCTATAATCACTTTATAAAATCATTAGAAAGAAAATAATATTATTTAAATAACATTTACAGTTATCAGAATAAATATTTAACCACGTTTTATTTTTTATAATTTGATAAAATTTTAGAATTTTGTCTAAGAAATAACCTTAGATACTTGATAAACAATTGAATGATACATTGTATTCATGAATGAAATTACCCAACAAATATGGAATATTTTTTTTTAATTCACTTTTTCAAAATCTATTCAACTTTTCAGTAATTTTATTTTTGCTAAATCATGTCAAAGATATAGGAAATAATATTATTACATGATTTTAACATAAAATATTTTAAATATAGGTTTCACAAGCGACTTTTACACACTACTTGCTCAATGAGCAAAATCGACATATTTTAATAAATATTATTTTTATTAAAACTTGACAATAATTTTGCTTTAAAATACTTTTGAGACACAGTTTGATACTTTTCTTAACATTAGCAATTGCAAATTTTATATTTTTTTTCCTAGAAATAACAATAAATAAATTTTGAAAAAAAGTTCCCACTGAGCGAAAATACCCTACATAAGCGAAGTTTGCCTGTTTTACGGTATCATTAATCTTATAAATTTCTTAAAAAAAAATTAAAAAACAAATAAAACTAAATTAAATTGAAAATTTAAAACAAAATTTGATCAACTTCACACAATAAAAATGAAAGAAACTATAAGGTATTATTAAAATTATTTACCACAAATTCATAGAAGCTTAAGTCTGTCCTCCTGATCCAATAACCATTTGTCATCTAGTAAATGCAGGCCCTTACATCATTAAATTTCAAATAGACCGGGCAGCGGCAAGAAGGTATAAAGTCAGATTTGGCAAAAGGAACGGGAAATGGAAGCCCAGGCACTTGGCAAATAAATGGGTAAAGTAGGTAAGATGGCGTTTAGATTTAAGCAGTTTAGAATAATTGTAAATAGGTATTATAAGAAAGTTATTGTAATAGAAAAATGTAAAGGGAGCTAAGTAGATTAAGATATATGTAATTGAATCCTCGAACCCTGCGATATGTGCGGGGAGAGTAAAATAAAGTGAACATAAATGCCGTCTTTATAATTTATTCCTATTTTTTGGTAGACTTATGTTTTTTAAATTAAATATATTTGATTCGGTTGATGTAAATTGAATGATATTTAGATTTTTGGAAATTGAGAATTTAAATTGTTTCAAATAATTCTTAGGAAAAGAAGTCTGCATCAGTAATAAAATTTAGAATCGGAAAATTTTAATATTAATTGATCAAAGTTTGAATTAAATATAAGTTTAAATCGATTTGAAATTTCCAATTTCTAGAAGTTGAAATTAATAGTTTTTAAATTTCTAAATTTCTAGAATTTGAAATTAATAGTTTTTAAATTTGCAAATGATTTCAGGTTACATTGTTTCCAACATTTTAAAATATTTTTAGATAAAGATTGAAATAAAAGAAAATGAATTCATTTTTATTTTAATTCCTAATGTAGGGAATTCAAATTATTTCAATTTTTCACTTTTACAAATAACATTAAATTAAAAATCTTAAAACTTTGGTTATATTGTAATTTTGATTATAATTGAAGTTTGAAATAATTTAAATTTAAATTAATAGAAGTTTGGAATTTTTTAATTTGGAAAAATTAAATTTTATATAAATCGAAATTTTTGAGAATGGTTTGTTATAAATCGAATTTCGTATTGTTTAAAAAAAAAATAAAAATAAAGATTTCATATCAATAGAGGATTGGAATAAATAAAATTTGTATAGAAAATTGTATTAAGTTTATTATTAAAAAATATTTTGTTCAAAAAACTATTTAAAAAAATCTTTTTGTAACGCACTATAAGAACCTTTTTATTTTCAACTTAGAAAGAGAATCAGAGTTATTCTCTAAAATTTCTTTGTATTTAATTATTTATAACACATTTTAATAAATACAAATTAATTTACAAAATTTAATTTGATAGTATAATTAATTTAATATAAATAAGTTCAGTTTGTTTTTTGTATTGAAATTATACCTGTCAATGAAAGATGCAATTCTCGCGCGCTTTAGCGCGCGTATTTTTGGCTAGTTTAAAATAATTGTTAAAAATTGGTCTAAACACATTATAAAATATATAAATTTTCAATTTTAAAATTATTAAAATAAAGAAACGAAAGAACAAAATTGTAAAAAATAAATTTTAAAAATTTAATATTATAAACATTAATAAACAAAAAAATTAAAGTAAATAAAAAAAATTGACAAAAAAGAGTTGGGTTCAAAAAGTTTTTTAAAAATATAGTATAATGTATTCTGATATTATTAAAAAAAATTATTGAATAAATTGAAATTGCAAAACAAATAAAAAAATTTTATTTAATTTAAAAATTATAAAAAAAATAAATTTATTATAAGTATTAATAAAGACATATTTAATGTAAATTATCAAATAAAAAATCTCGATGAAGAAGAATGATTGTAAAACATTAAAAAGGGTATAATAATAATGTTAAAAATTATTTCAAAATTTGAAACTATAACATGAATAAATTTCGTCAACATAAAATTATAAAATAAAAAAATTGATAAAAGCAAAATGTTGAAGTAAATAAAAAATTGATTATTTAATCAATCATAACAAAAAAAATTAATATAAATTACAAAATGATAAAAATCGTCGAAATAAAATTGTAAATATATTTAAAAAATTTTAAAAAATGTGTTTTGATATTATAAATAAGCATTAAATAAATTTGAATTGGAAAATAAATAAATTTGATTAATTAAAAATTTAAAAAAAAATTGAGAGAAAAGCATAATTGTAAAATACATAAATTTGATTAATTACAAAATTTAAAATAAGTGGGGGAAAAGCATAATTGTAAAATAAATTTAAAAAATAAAAGAAACGTATTGCAATAAACAATTACAAATGGAATAAATTGTATTACTTACATTTTTGTTGTTCAAGTAATCCAGAAAATATTACAAATCACTTCCCTCAACTGTCACCAACTTTTAATTAAGAAGTCACTGTACTAATGAAACGCCTTTGGATTTTGATCTCTTTTATATACTGGTCCCATAGTTTACAAAACAGAAGACAGAGACAGAATCTGTGTATGGAAAGAAGCAGGAGGATTGTGATAACTCACACAACCCCAAAACGCCATGACATAAACATGATGATTAATATGATTACGATAGATATTATATGGAGTAAAGGTAGCGAAACAAAGAGAAAAGATATTACGATATTTCCAATTCATTGTTCTCTAATTAAAATTATTAAAAATTTGTTTCTTTCAATTATTTGAGATATTTTTATATCCCCATGGAAGAGTGTCTGTACTTTTCGGTAAAAGTACTCTTTTATCATCGTGCCAACTTAATGCTTCTTTTTTTTGTTGTACAGTGTAAACTTCATGTTTATCACTGCGAATTAAATATTGTTTCTCTATCAAATTTTCATATGAAAAAAGTGTCTTTTTATAATCATCAAATGTGATTTTCTTTATTGTTGGAGATTTA
The DNA here is from genome assembly GCA_037103525.1 of Ganaspis brasiliensis. Taxonomy (NCBI): domain Eukaryota; kingdom Metazoa; phylum Arthropoda; class Insecta; order Hymenoptera; family Figitidae; genus Ganaspis; species Ganaspis brasiliensis. The sequence continues at coordinate 427,210 of JAZKLR010000464.1, read as the reverse complement.
AGGTATTAGTGGCGTAAATGCTCCTGCAAAACTCCCGCAAAATAAAAAGAACAAAAAATAAACTTTTATATCAACTCAATTGCTTCCTTGTGACCTCTTCTAATGTAATATATGTAATTTTCACGATTTTGAGTCAGGTACTATAAGTTATCGTGATGTATTGCTCACACGTTTTCGACATTTTTCAATGAAACCACGTGAAAATGAAAAATTCTGAATTTTTAAATTATTGTATTTTTTATACGGCGTGGTCAATAAAAATAATTTTTTTTTTAAAGATTTATTTTATCTCAATGTGTAACTTAGTAGTTTTATTTGAAAAACTGACGACTTGTTTTTTTATAATTGAATATAAGAGACATTTTTTACATGCATTTTGTGCTATTGCATGTAAAAGGTATAAACTTTGAATTAATATTTTGAAGCTCAGAAGTGGTCAAAATTAATAGGATAGATCTCATTTAATAGATAAATACCTCATAAATACAGATACAAAGTTTTAAAAAAATCTGACGAAAATCATTTTACGCGACTAATACCTTAACACCTTTAGCTTTTTTATTTTCATTCTCTTCATTTAATACTTTAAATGAATATAATTTAAATCTTAATCCAACAAACCCAAGCAGCACGTAATATTACATGAATATCACAGTGACATCATATTGTATTATTGGTAATATTACGGGGTGATATTACAGTGATATTGACGTGATATTGAAATGTCCGCCTCAAGGTAATATTACAAGTAATATTACAGTGATATTGATGTAATATTTCCAGTAATATTACGGTAATATTACAGTGACATTAAGGTAATATTACGATGATATTAAGGTAATATTACAATTATTTATTTCAATATTTATTTAACATTAAATAAAATATTTAAAAAAAATTTGGCTCACACGGGGTTCGAACACGCAACGTTCGACACGACGTGAATACGCCTTGTACCTCTCGGCCATCTAGCACTTGGAATGTATTTCAGAAAGTGTTCTTCATGTAGTACCTTAAATTCTCTTTGGTACAATATGAAGAACACTTTCTAAACTGTATTCCAAGAGCTAAATGGCCGAGAAGTACAAGGCGTATTCACGTTGTGTCGAACGTTGCGTGTTCAAACCCCATGTGCGTCGAATTTTTTTTAAATATTTTATTTAATGTAAAATAAATATTGAAATAAATAATTGTAATATTACCTTAATATCATCGTAATATTACTTGTAATATTACATCAATATCACTGTAATATTACTTGTAATATTACCTTGAGGCGGACATTTCAATATCACGTCAATATCACTGTAATATCACCCCGTAATATTACGAATATCACAATATGAGGTCACTGTGATATTCATGTAATATTACGTGCTGCTTGGGAAACTCTGTAATAATTTTTCCATTACATTCATCTTTCATCAATCCCAATATTTTTTTATTTTTCAATGGTATACCATAACAATTACTTACAGGATAATCTGAAGTATCAAAGTATTGAAAATCTCGCTTTATATAATCATACATATATGCATCTTTAATGTCATAAATTAAACTATCAGTGTCGGTATATAATAATTTAGAATGATCACCAAATGTTTTTTTAATATAATTATAATGAAAATCGTAGAGATATAGTTTAGAAATGTCAAGAATACTAAATCCAACATAGATAGGTTTATTAAATTTAGTTTGAACCTTATTCATTTCTATTACAACTAAGTTTTCATCAAAAATATGACAACTATGAAAATTCGGTTTACTGATAAGAGCTTTTGCCCCATATCTGCCTTCCCATTTAGTAATAATTTTAATATCTTTATGATTTCTTATATTCTCCATGGTTTTCCCAAAAACAGAATTGTTCATTAATTTGTAAAAGTTTTTTTGAAAAATATTTATCGATTTCTTTCTGTATTCAGTATTTAAATCAATATATTGTTTTAGCCACTGAGATTGTTTAAATTTTAATACTCTATGAATCTTTTTTAATTTCATTCCCAACTGTAAATAATATTTTAAATTCTTATAATGTATTATAATATATTTCCCATTTAAAATCAGAATAAGGTAAAAAATTACTCATTGCTGCACCATACAAATTATTTACATCAAAATACATGATGTATGATTCTTCAATTTTATCATTAAAATCTGATCCCATAAACCTATTATTTGCCTTTGCGTACCTGTTCGAGCATTGAGATATTCCTCCTCTAATACCTTTTTCTATAAAAAGTAACATTTCAATATCTTGTAATAATTCTAATTCCACTTTTGTTAATTTCAACATTGCATCAAATGCAAGGCCTGGGGCTGTAAAATAATGCAAAGGATCTAAATTATATGTACTTAAACATGTTTCTCGGAAATTTTCGAATATATCCGCTAATAGTAAAACATCACTTTTTAAATATAAGTCTGAATATTCCCCCAGGTTATTTAAGTTAAATGTTTTCCACACTTGACAAGCATGCTCATAATCTTCCTTTGATATGTTTGAATTATTCAGTTTCGAAAAAAATGCTTCTATTGGTGGAAATTTAGTTTCTTCCAATTTTCGCCAATTATCAATATACTCATATGGAAAAACGCCCTTCGTAATCAGTAATTTAAATTCATCAATATTATTGCAGTATTTTGCTGTAATTTTTTTTTCATCATTATTTAAGAAACTGGCTAATGAGTCTAAGCTACTAGACATAAACCTAAAAGAATCTATAAATCTGTAGCACACGTTTTTACCTTTTATGTATTTTGTAAATGAGATATATTTTTCTTTATTTATAGATAAAAGTTCTACTGATCCCTCAAAACTGGTACACAATTGCTTTATAAAAAAGTGTGCGTCGTACCCTGATAAATTGTGGAAAACCACAGGAATTGAATGCGAATTTTTGTAATTAATATTACAACCCTGATGAGCTGCACCTCTATACCTTCCTGTAAAGTGATCATGATCTCGATGTTTAATATCTTCAGGTTTGAATGAATTTTCACAAATATGGCAAATTTTTGCAGTTTCAAATTCCACTTCTTGTTGAGAAGTTAAAGTTTCTATTGGAACTATATTTTTTATATATGAATCAATTAAATCAGCAATTTTTATTCATTTATTCATGAACCACGAGATGCAGTCCTCTCCTCTATAACATTCAAATTTTGATAGAGAATCATTGAAATCACATTTTAAATAAAATGCTACACTGTGAGCTATATGTTAAGTGCATGCTCCAGATATTTTGCTACTACTTGAAGGCTCTAAAATACTTTCTATATCGGCATAAAGTGCAAATATTACCTTTTCTTTAAATCTGAAATTCTTAAATTTTAATATACTCTCTTCGTTGCTAGGCAAAATGACCTTACATTTGTTTAAATTTATGCAATCAGTTTTATGTTTAATTAATGAATTTTCACAATTAAAATGACACAAACATCTATCACATAACCATGTTCGGCCTTTATGTTTTGTAATTTGTGATTTTAGTAATCGTGACAAATTACGAATCCATGAAAAATGATAATTATTTGAAAGATTATTTATGTCGTCGTTTTCATGTGATGCAGAAAAAAATTCTGATCTTTCAGTCATTAATAAATTAATAGTATCTTTTTTGGACAAACTTTTACTTAAATAAAGAGGGACAATCTCTTGTTCATTTTTAGCAACGGTTTCTAATCCATAAATATTTATTTTTAATTCATCCATTTTTTCAAATTTAGGCACATCTCTTAATGATATCGGAAAATTTATTCCCTCATACTTTAAATAATTTTTAAAATGAGGATATGAACTAGTAACATTTGCGTTATCTTTGACAGGATATAAAGCTGCCATTATTGACCACAGAAAACATTTTTCATCTCCATTCATAATATTTACAACTGCATGCTTGTCTTTTATAAATTTTGGTAGTGTCGGATCTTCTGAACAACCTACTTGAATTGGAGCATGTCTATTAAAATTTACCATTAAATTTAAAATCTCTTTTAATGACCACCCTGATTTATTTTCATTAAATTCCTCAACTTGTTGAAGAATATATTCATTCATTTCATTGAGAATTGAATCAAAGTCTGAAGAGGGTAAAAAAATTTCATTTTTGGTATTAAAGGATTTTTTTTCTTCTATATAATCCTCACTTTCCAAGGTTTCAAAATTACCTATGAGCACCAAATTTACTTTTAAACTACTATTTTGTTTTAAAGCATTTTTTAAACGAGATTTTACTAAGGATTTTGATTCTTTTAAAAAGTTAAGTAAATCAGTATGTTTCAAATTAATAACCGTCCCAGTTCTAATTCTATTTTCAAATGCCGATTCTAAATTTTCCCACTTTACTCTTCTTTCTTTTTTTTCTGCAATGCCTTACCGACTCTTTGGATTTTTTTAAATCTTTGATTTAGGCTTTTTAAAATTGCAACGGTTGTTAAAATTTTAAAAAGCAATTTTTGCTCATTTTAGATAAAGACATTCCGATTTAGTTTTATAATAACTTCCTGTCCACAAAGTTTTAGATAAAACTGTATACAGTAATAAATTAATTTGCCAAAGCTTCAAACAAAAGCAATTTTTAATTATTTCATATAAAGACATTTTGATTTAGTATTACAATAACTTCCTGTCCACAAAGTTTTAGATAATATTCGTTGACAAAGGACTAAACACCCTGGCAAAAATGTGGGCGATAGCGTGGAATCAATTGAGTCCACGTTAGGTCCACTTTATGGAATTTGCTATAAAACAAGTGGAAAATCAAAAAAATGATTTCCCAAATGAATTATTATGATAAAACTCATCTTTTTAAAGCGATTTAGTAAGATATGGGAAGGAAAATAATTAATTTGCGGCTAAAAACATTAGAAATCTTGATTAACGAACATTGAATGATTTCTAATGTTTGTAGCCGCAAATTAATAATTTTCCTTCCAATATCTTACTAAATCGCTTTAAAAAGATGAGTTTTATCATAATAATTCATTTGGGAAATCATTTTTTTGATTTTCCACTTGTTTTCTAGCAAATTCCATAAAGTGGACCTAACGTGGACCTAAGGCGGACTCAATTGAGTCCACGCTATGGCCCACATTTTTGCCAGGGCATTGCATCCTTTTCTTACGATCATAGAATCTTATCACAATTACTCATATCCCTATCACTCAAAAATCCTAATTCCGCAATTACGTAATCACCGAAATCGCAATTATGACTCATCTCACACGGATACACGCATACAGCCTAGCTTACACACATATGCACTAACTCACGTCTATCCAGAAACCCCTCTGTTTAAGTACTTACAACGACTTTTGCTGCATCGTTGTAAAAGGGATCATTCATAACCCTAAAATTTATCGACTCTTTTAAAAGGCTATTTGAAAAGAACTAAGATATTTTTAGCAATGTTAAACCTTAAATGATAATTAAATTATATAATAGAATATCATATAATAATTTCAGGTTTGTTTAAAACCATCGAGCAACCGGCTCTAGACGATTTTTGCTGGATTGACTCTAATGAAACTTTTACTAGTTGGGTTTAGATTAACCATAAAATTGAACAAAAGACAAAAGATTGAACAAAACAAAAGACTAATCGAGTAAACAATCGTACAATTTTTTTAGAATTGAATGAAGTCAAGGTTAAACGCATTTCTCGGATCGAATGCATTACTGGCTACAGGTAAACGTTTTTTACTGTTTTCGTTTTCTGCTTGGTTTATTCCTGCTTGGTTTATTTCTGCTTTTCGTTTATTGCTTGGTTTTGTTTTATTTTTGGCCTTAAACTAATGATTTATTATTTTTGGATGTTAGACGATTTCGTAGCATAACCTGAAAAGATCCTGAAGATATCCTTGGACATCCTCAGAATATCCTCAGGATATTGAAATTAAAATATTGAAAAAAAAATTTTTTTGTTAACTAGTAACTACAAAAAAAATTTCAAAAAAATAAAAAAATTACGTTTTTGAGAAATTTGAGTTTTTTAATTTTTCTAAAAATGGCCGCCATTTTGCTAATTTTCAACATTTTTTAAATTGCTAAGAAAGAGCACATAAAACATAAGTAAAATCAAGAAATAGAATAAATATATGAATAATATATGGCGCTGTATTAGTCAAAATAATGACTTTTATAATTTGCACAAAAAAAATTGCTGCGCCTTCCACAGTGTTTTAGCGCACATTGAACCTATTGGAAATTTTTTTTTTTATTATCTAGTAACTACAAAAAAAATTTAAAAAAAAAACAATTACGTTTTTGAGAAATTTGGGTTTTTTGATTTTTCAAAAAATGGCCGCCATTTTGTTAATTTTCAAAATTTTTCAAATTTACAAAATTGCTAAGAAAGAGCACCTAAAACATAAGTAAAATCATAAAAAAAATTAAAAAATATACTTTTTTGAAAAAACTAGAGTGATTTTAAAAAAATTTGTTAGCGTTTTCGTTCAAAAATCACTCTATCCTAAAACTTTCAAATGCTCGTACCTCTGCGAAAAAATTTTTTTCTCAATATAAAAAAATACGTGTTTTATTATTTGCCCTAAAAAACAATAAAAATCATGTTAAACATGATTTTGAATTTTCAACATATTCGACCTGTATGATTTGAAATGGAAACAGCCAGGTGCGAATTTTCGGTCGGACCTACCGTGCAATAAGTTTGCCCACCTTTGGCTCATAGGTTGGGCCAACCTGTTAGATGATCACCATGGACGACGTTGGCTGCCGACCGTCAGCTACCAATCCCAATAAATTAAATTAACCTTTTTGAGTAAGAAATTTAAAAATTTTAATATTTTCTAAACGAAGCTAAACACGTTCGCCAAACTTTATAGGCAAGTAGATTATATTAATATTAAATGAGAGGCTGATAGTAAAAAAAGGTTAAAAAATTATCGGGAGCAAAATGAAGTTAAAATAGTACTTAATTGAAAAAATAAAACAAATTACGCTCTACGAATAAAAACGAAATAAACAGTTGTCAGAGCGAAAACGGGATAAGATTTCACTAGGCGTAAAAAGGAGTTAGAATTTTGTCCCGTTTTTGCTCGAACTAATATTTCAATTCATTTTTGCTTCCTCATAGATGAAGCTTTGTGATCATTAAGATTTTCGATTTCCTAAAAATAGTCTAAATTGACTCATTTTCATCTGAAAAGCAAAAAATTTTCATTCTTAAGCAAATGTCCAGATGTATGTGTGTGTGTGTGTATGTATGTGTGTGTGCAGAGCCGTAACTTAGGTTTTTCGCGCCCGGTGCTAAATAGATATTTTGGCGCCCCCCCCCTATATTCCTTAGAAAAATTAAAGTTGAAAATTATGTTTAATCGATAGAAATTAAATGTAATAAAAATTCTAATTGATGAAATTTTGACTTAAAAACTAAATTTTGCTAAATGAACGAATTAATCCCTCAGTATTAATAATTTTTATATTTATTGATTTCAAAAATTTTATTGGAATGATGTTTTAAATACAGCGAATAAACACTTTTTTTCTACTAAAGTACTTACAATTAGTAACATTTATAATATTCAACTTTGAACTGCCTTAAAAATTTAATCTTATTTCTTTGGTTTTATAATTTTTTTTATTAAATATATAAAAAAAATTGTTGCGTCCACCAAATTTGCGCCCCCTCTCCCCCCTCGAGAACTGCGCTCGGTGCCACGGCATCGACGGCACCACCTTAGTTACGGCACTGTGTGTGTGTGTGTGTATATAGCGTTTTTTGTGTACAGGATATTTCGAGAACGCTTTAACGGATTTCAATAAAATTTGGATGACTTATTAAGCTCATGAATATCTAAATTTATTCAGGAATTTTTGATCGCAGGGATTTTTGAAGATACCCAATCAAATGTTTTTTAACACCTTTTTTCATCGAAAAAAATCGTCTTTTGGCAAAAAATTTTTTCATGCTAAAAGCATAATTTAATGATTACAGAAATAATATTCCTTATCTCCAAACAAATCGACTGACCTAAATAACTTTTATAATTGATCAATAATTCGCAAAATAATTCATGTTTTTTCATTTTTTTTGCATTTTAAATGCTTTTTTTTTTAATAACTTCTCTTTCTCTCTCTTTCACCTATTTGATTACGCTTTAATTACGAACAGCTTTTTTTATATTTATATTATATTCGGATTTTTATTCTGAATCATCGGTTTAGAACAACTTATTAAAAACTGATTTATAACTAATATTAAATAAAAAATAAACAAATACTTAATCTTCTTTTAATACCTTGAAAACTATACGCGCTTATTAAAAAAATATGTTACTGTAGGAAAAAATCATTGTATTTTTATTGGAACAAAAAATATCTAATTACTTGAGTAAAATTTTATTTTTCTTCTTTAGGAAAAAAGGTCTATAAGTATTTTTTTTAATTAACAAATTTTTACAAATGTTTAAACAAACATTCTTGTATACAAGTATATTTTTTAATAGTGTTTTAAAATATAACCATATACAATTCTTATATTGTCTTTTATTTAAAAAAATTCATTGTTTAAAAATCATTTTGTTGATAATCCTAAAAATTTAGCTAAGTAATATACAGAAAGATTGTATCACAAATTTTTAATTTGTCTTTTAAATTAATTAATAATTTCATCTTTTAAAGAACAATACTTTTAATTACTTTTAAAGAAAATTTTATTTTTTTAATTGAAACTAAATAAAAGTTAAACTTGATAAAATTACATGTATAATTTTATTTTAGACGACACAAATGACTTGTAGGTACTTGAACAAAAAACTTTTGAAATTTTTAAATTATTAAATAATGACAGATAATTTTGAAAAATTTATTAAAAGTAATTTGCTATTTTAGATATTTTTTAATAAAAATTCTTAAGGATCTCTATAATTAAAACTAAAGTCATCGAGTTTGGTTTAAAGATTTTATTGAACTGTGAACACATTAACTTGGTCATAAAGAGATAATATAGATAATTTTATAATAACTGTAGAAATACTATATGCTTATAATTATTCGTTATCGCTATCGCCACTAGCGTAATCATAATCTTTACCATAATTGTTGGTTCGAAGATTTTTATAAAACTGTCTACAGTTTGTAGGAATAAATTCCATTAGGGACATAAGATCATTATACTTTTCCTTTGTAATTGTTTTTCCGTTTGGATACAAAACCGATAATTCTGCACTCTTGAACTGATTTTCAATAATATTTTTTTTCCAATGTGAACCCGATGCAATTGTTCCTCATCATATTTAAGAAAAAGATCAAATGGCTGCTCTTTATCATGCACTATCGATCTCGCCAGCAACCAATTCATCTTAGCACCATAAACATTTTTTTTTATTGATAATCAGCTGCTGTAAATCTTGAGAAGTATAAAAATCATTGACTTCTATTTTTGACACGATAAATTTCGGTTCTCGTTTCTTCGCATCTTGAACAATCTCGATCCAATGATTAGGGTCTTTTATAGTTTCCAACTTCCTCCTTTCTTTTTCAATATAACCGAAATTTTGGTCACAACTATTATAGCTGTGACCTAAAAGAATGAACTTTTGATGAAGCAAGTCTATGTTATAACAAGAGGCTAGGAAATGCTTTAACATCAGTGTAATCTTAATTTTTCTGTTTTGACCACCGCACGAATCGGAGTACAATATCACGTGGTCCGTGGATTCAGAAACATTGTTGTTCAAATGCTTGAGCAGGCAAGATGCTATTTCTTGTCCACCTCTTGAAGCCACGTTTTCTGGCCAGACATACATGTACGCTAGAACGACATAAAACAACTTATTGAACTGGAAGATTTTAATAATAACAGTCTCTGACGCCAAATATACTTTGTTATATGTTGCAAAACAAATCATTCAAAAGTGTAACAAAACTTTGTTTCAAACACGTCTATATATAATATCTTTTCAAAAAAGTAGTTGATCCCTTCCGTAATTCTTATTGTGTAAAGGAACCTCCAGATGGAGAAACGATCAAAGGAAGGATATAGATGAAAATTTTTTTTTTTATATTATGTCATTTAGCGACGTTTCGTTGGATAGACTCTCCAACCTCTTCAGGCTAAAATTTTATTAAAAAAGTGGTCACAAAAAAAATTATTTTCACAAATAATTCACTAAATTCACTAATAAATTTACTATACAATCAAAAGAAATAAAAAACCAAAACATTCTCTTAAATTACATTAAAAATCAAATTGAAATATTTAAAAGGAACATGTTAAACAGTTTTTCCCTTTTTTCGCAGAATTTTGAAATTATTTTCTCTTAAGGGCATGTGATGGAGTATGATGTCACTGGTATAGGCAAAGTTTGTCCGCAACTTTTCTCTTAAAATATTAAATATTTTTTTACGAAACTTGGTAGAATTACTTATAATATCATTAAAAAGGTCTCTCTGACCCAAATTTGTTTGAATTTTGGCTCAAAATTAATTTTTGAAAAATTTCCGAAAAATTAAAAATTTTTTAAAAATTATTTTTAACCTAAAAATCAAACAAATTTGGGTCAGAGAGACCTTCCTAATGATATTTAAAGTAATTCTACCAAGTTTTGTAACAAAATATTTAATATTTTAAGAGAAAAGTTACGGACAATTTTTGCCTATATCAGTGACGTCATACTCCATCACATGCCCTTAAGCGACAGATTATTAAGAATTGACCACAACACATTTCAACAGTTACTAAGCTTAAAATCTACTTGCAATAATATTTATATAAATTCGTAGATCGGTGAACTGCGACTAGACAACCGTGTCACGTCAGAAACATAAAACACATCAATTTAATTGAATAGGATAAATTAATGAAGAGGAAAAAATTATAGTTCTTTCCTTTCCATCAAATAAATCCTAATCAGTTTTTCTCTTTTTTAGCTTAAAAATCTAATTTTAATAGCTAGGGAACTTTTTCAATAGATGGGAAGAAATTTGTTGATTTTTTTTATTATTTAAGAACAAATTGGAATTTTGTTTAATTTATTAATTAGATTGGATTTTGGACAAATCATTTATTTTTCGTTTTAAACTAATCTAATACAGGGTCACCTCATAATGCGCGGACCCAATGTTTAAACAAAAACATAACTAAACATTGCCGAAGGATGTAGAAAAAATCGGGACCAAATTAAGAAACCAATTTTGGTCTCATTTAATATGGGGAGAGGTTAAACACATACATGTACACAATTTATAATATAACAGATACTAAGTTAGATAAAAAGTACAATATTTTTGGAATTTGTAATAATAATGAAAACTTTCTTAAAATAAATTCAATTTCAGATGAAACAAGAAACTAGCTTTATTTAGTTTTACCTTGTATAAAAGAAATAAAAAAAATAATTATTTGATTAATTATAAAATAAAGTATTTAGTGGTAAATAACCACAAAAATTCAATCTTATTTTTCTTAAGAAGAGATTAAATGAATGTTATTCTTACTTGAAAAATTTTATATAAATTTTTTTTTATCTTAGTATTTATAAACAATTAGTCATTAAAGAAAATAATTTAGTTAAAACATTAAAGAGGAAAATTATTTTTATGAATGACAAGAAAGAAAAACGAAAGGTAAAAACACCAATAAAATACCATTGATTAAAAACAAATTAATTTCATTTATTCACAATAAAAGCACTTACTTTTTTATTTAGTAGAAATAGTAGTAGTAGTTGAACTGTTTGTCCTAGATAGCTCTGGCAAGATGGCAAGGCGACGTTTCTCGAATTTTGCTGAATAAATTAGGCAGCAAACAGATAAAAAACCCAAAATGGTACTCTGGACAAATTCCAAAAAATTATGGAAAAACTTCTGGTAGGATATTAGAATCACTATCTGAATCCAGGAAGATAGTTGAATATAAGTAGAGAGAAATCCTGAATCCAAATCCAAGAAGATGTTGAAAATAATTAAAAACGAGACCTCAAGGGTTGGTGTCGAGTTCGGTGTCAAAAATTCGTTTTAAAAAATAGTCAAAGAGCGGAAATAGAACTGAGCTTTTTCGGGCTGTGCTGGACAATTATACCCTTGGTCCCAAAGGTCCCGAAGTTAGAAGGGGCAAAAAGGGCTTTACTTGCCAATCTTGCGATCAGTGCGTGGGAGGAGCGGACTTGCTCATTGGGTCTGAGAGAGAGTTTCCCTTAAAGAAAAATGGTTTCCTCCATTTTCTTTATCTTAGGGTCTTAGGATTCGAGCTTTGCTAAAGTGGAAGGAAGGAAGTAGGAAGTGTCAAAATTTGAATTTTGGTGAAAAGTGGGAACGAATGTTCCGATATCTTGAACCGATGTCGCCACCTGTACCATCCTGCAAGCGCTCTCTCTTCCAAACAATTTCACTAATTAACATTAAGAATCAATTGTTATTGTATATAATTCAGAATACTTACATTAAGTATGGGAACGATTAATAATCACTAACGTTTTATTCATTTTCACACTCCAAAGAATTATAAACAAACAGGCGATATTTAACTCGACTTAAACATCTAGAAATTGGTAAGATTTGTTATTAATACTAATGTTCCGCAATTTTTAATAACAGTTTGATTATAAAAATTCCTTGAGTAAAGTTATAGTGTTCACATTAATATAATTTACTCGATTTTTCTAATTATTGAAACAATTTAAATTTAGTTTAGAAAGAAAAATTTATACATTAATTAATATAAATTTTTAGACATAGGATTTATTGTTGATTAATTCCTTTCTATGAAAATCTAAAATCTAAACTAAATTACTAATTATTATAATTCGTAATAATGATTGTAGTAATTTATAATTAAACTTAGCTCTAAATTAACCATATTTGTAGTCAAATTAATCAAATTCCTAATTTAGTCTAATAATAATTAATTTTAGGTTATTTTAATAAAATTTTTAGGTTAGAATTTAGAACTAAATACAATTTTTGTAATATATATATATTACACAATATCAATTTTCTGTTTTAACGGTAAAAAATAGTTGCAAGTTAAAGCTGTAATGGCTTTTGTTTAAATATACAATTTTTAGGTTATATTTGTATTTTCCTGATAGATTTGGTTTCAAAATATTTTATTGATATTAAAATGTGAAGATATAAAATAATATACTAATAAATTTACTCTAATATTTTAATTAACATCACTAGACTAATTAAAATACTAACTTTACGTTGATAAATTATTACTAATGATCACAACCATTTATTTAATTATTTTTGATGTTGAACTCATTTATTAAAAGAAAATCATTTTTGCTAAAAGGATCATTAAACTCTAATTAGTAATAGATATCTACTATCCAGTGATGCCAATCAAGATACTGTATTTATACATATAATTTAATGTAAATTAAGGGAAAAATGGTTTATTTTATATTTAACTAAATCTATTTAAAATTACACCCTATAGATTCTCGTATCTATCAGACCCATTTAGATTCTCCTTTTTTTTTTATTTTAGAAGCTTTTAAAATTCTTAAGAATTTGGTGAAAAACAAGATTCTTATATCTGCCGGCCTCCGTACTTTGGAAGGGCCGTATTTGTTCAAATATAAGTTCTATTCGGATGATTTATATGGGCAAAGAGAGAGAACCTAAGATATTATGAGTTTCAAGATTTTAATCTAGAAACTAGAAGGGCGATAGTGCACACTCACAATAGTGCACTCACTTCCCTGCGGTTAAACAAACAACTCAGGGTCCACTCCGCAAGGCCGTTTTATTAAAGGTTTTTCAGATGTTTTGTCGAAATGTTGGTTGTTAGCTTTAATTATCTTTTAGGGAAGTTCCTTTCCTAGTTTATGATTTTTTACAAGAAACTCAGACTCTGCATTTCCGTTCCTTTTTAAATAGAAGAAACAGATTCCGAGTTTTATATATATAACGGGGGAAAAAATTAAAAAGAAGAAAAAGAAAAATTTAAAAAAAAAGAACGTCATTTTTACCGTGACGTTACACCGTCACAACACAGACGTCTCTGAGTTAATTAAAAGAAAAATATCAGCGTAACACAATCATAAGATCAGCTTAGAAATTAGTGGAAAATATGATTTATTAAAGAAAATTATATTTTCTTTTTTATTGACAGTAAATTTATTCGATATTATAAAAATCATTTCAGACAAGATTCTTTTTTTCCTATTTTGTTCATAATCGAGAATTTTCACTTCGTTCCAATCAAATTCATGACCAAGGTTTTCACGATGTTTATTAATAACAGATTCGGGTTCTTTTTTTTAGGCATGTTCATTCACACGTGTCCTCAAAGATCTTTTTGTCTCCTCCACATAACAAACAGAGCAATTTTTACATGAAATTTTATATACTACGCCTGTTTTATCCCATTTTTCAGAAATATCTTTCCCAAGTTTTATCACCGAACTGAAGCTTCTTTCTACAGATGGAATGGTTAGAATATTAAATTTTTTTAAAACATTACTGAGTTTTTGATAAGAGTTGTTGAAAAGTAAACAAACTTTTGGTACCTGCCTATATAAAGTGGCTAGATAATTTTTATCAATATTCTTGTTACATTTAATTTTATTTAAACGAATTTTAATGTGTTGTTGAATAAAATCAATAGGGTAGTCATTGTTTATTAAAATTTTTTTGATACGATTTAGATTTCCAGTATGAAAAGAAGGATGTGCAAGTAATATTGACCTATCAACTAAATTGAAAATAATATTATTTTTTCGTTGAAGCGGGTGATTTGAACAATAACTAATTACTCTGTCAGATGATGTTACTTTCTGGTACCAATTAGTAATCACATGGTTGTCTTTTCTGATTATACATAAGTCTAAAAAAGGAATTTTTCTCTTCTGTTCAAATTCACAAGTAAACTGTAGTCTTTCTTCATAGGAATAAAAAGTATTTAAAATTAAATTTATTTCTTCTTTTTTAATACTAAATAGAGTATCGTCAACGTAACGACCGTAAAATAAAGGAATACAGTTATATTTATTTTTTAAAATTTTTAAACAGTCATTTTGAAGCATACTTCCTATCTCTGTTCCTTCCGGGGATTCACAATATTAAATATTATCTAAGAAAGTGACTCATATGCTTACTATTATCGCAAGAATTTAGAGTGAAGTAGAAAGTAGTCCAAATTATGGGCATTTAAATTTAAAAGGAAAATATTTATATGTATGCCACCTGTAGTAATTATCTACCTTTTGAAATATTATTCATACTGAATTTAAATTGACTTTAAATTACTATCTTTACAATTTCTATTCTATTTCTGCTCGACTTTTAAATTAAATTAAATCAAAATTTTATTTTGTTAATATTAATAATCTCAGTTATAATACTTGTTAAATAATATAACCAGCATTAGGGAGATCATCATTGATTTTATAATATAAACAAAAATAAAAAAATATAAAAATAAAATAAAATTAACATTACCTAATACAGTTAAACTTTTATCTAGCATTATTAAATAAATTACAAATATGTAATAGAAATATATTTCTGATGAAACCTCTACTTTAAGTTTTGAAAATAAACAAAAACAAAGTTCATTGATTTACTTGATCTGATCTATTTTGCTATTTGCTTCGAATATATCCTCCTTAAGTTTTCTTCTTTAATTTCAGAATCTGATTTATCTATTAGTAAAGTTTATTTTACTAAACTCGATCCAAAAGACGGGTTTCATCACATTAAGTTAAACGAAAAACTTTCGGGCTAGCAAACGCTCCGTCTTATTTTCAGAGATATTTAAGTACTATTTTCCGTGAGTTGCTTTCCAAGGGTATACTTCTTATGTACCTTGACGATTTTTTGATCGCGACAGAAACTTTAGAAGAAAATTTTAGTATTTTGCAAAAAGTTTTGGAGTTGTTGGCTAAAAATGGATTAAAACCGCGAATTGACAAGTGTGTTTTTGGTGTAATTAAAATAGAGTATCTTGGGTACGCGATAAGCGCGAATAAAGTCGAACTGAGTTACGACCACGTTAAGGCCTTATCTTCGTATCCCATTCCGCGAAGTGTACAGCAAGTGCAAAAATTCTTGGGTTTAGTGGGTTTCGTTAGAAGGTTTATTCCGAACTTTTCGATAATTGCTAAGCCGTTGTTTGATTTACTATGGAAAAATGTAGAATTTAATTTTAGTGATCCTCAGTTGCGCGCTTTCGAAGCATTAATTGAGAGAATGATTACCAAACCTGTGTTGTCAATTTACTGTCGTAATATATATATATATATACTGAGTTACACACCGATGCAAGTAGTTTGGGGTTTGGAGCAATCGTCCTCCAAAAGCAAAATGATAATCAAATGCACCTGATTTATTATTACAGTAAGCGAACTAGTAGGGAAGAAGCTAAGTATCACAGCTACAAATTGGAATTACTTGCCATTGTGTTATGTCAATTACGACATAATTTTAAATCTAAATTAAATTTAGATTTTTGACTTCTAACATTTAAAGTAATGTAAAAAATTTTTGTTTTAGACCAAGGATAACTAAATCCCTATAGTCTAGGATTCGATCATTGAGTTTCCAACCTTTAGACTCCCTGCGGAAAAAATGTGTTTAAATGATTAAAAAGTGAACAATGTAAAATATTGATATATAAAAAAAAAATGATATGAATGAAGATGCAATTAAGAATGAATGGAGATATGTGGACAACAGCGGAACGATGCTATTTCAATGTTCCTTGTAGTTGTCCGGAAAAAATGGTGATAAAAGAATTGAACACTAATGAAACATTTAATTGAAAAATTTTGTTCACTTTTATTAAAATAAATTCAGGTACTTACGTTGAGAAGGTTTAATTGAAATCACAGGAAATTGGCGTTGCGAAGTAACTCCCCAAAAATTTGGAAAACTCGTCGAAATCTCAGGAATGATATTGTAGGAAATCCAAATAAAAATTTTGAAGGAAAAAAAAATATCGAAAAAAATATTGAAATGATTTGTTGAAAACGTTTAGAATTTTGAAATGAACTTGAAAGAAAATTTCGATAAAATTGAGATTTGCAAAAACGTCTGGTAACACCAAGTGTTAACAGCAAGAAACGATTCGAAAAAGTGAGCCCCAAAAAACGTGGGTGCAGAGCTTTTATACACTGGCCCAGCTTCGAAATTTGGAGGGGATAGAGATTTTCTATAGCCCTTATGGATCTTTTCCCTGTAACATCATTTTCCATGAGAATTGACCAATTTTTCCAAATTTTTGTTAGGAAATTGAATTATTTAAAGTGCCACCCTTCTCAACTCATAAGTATTAACATGAGACTTAACATTTAAGTAGAATTGCAATAATCAGTCATCGTTAATTTGCCGTGTACAATAACAATTATGTATATGAACTTGAAAGGTTCTTAATTCGCGTAAAATACAATTTGCGTGTAATACCATGTTAATGTTACATAAAAGTCGGTTAACATTACGATCTTTATTAAAACAATTAAGTTGAGAATAATTGGGAATGTTAAATTGTTGCCTTTGAAATTTTATTTATCGATTAACATTACAATATTTGTTAATTGATTTAATTTGAAAATAGTTTGAAAATAGTAACATTATTGAAATGCTACTTTGTTACTTTGAACTTTTGAAAATGGTAATATTATTAAAAATGTTACCTTGTTACCTTTGAAATTTATTTATCAATTAACATTACAATCTTTGTTAATTGATTTAATTTGAAAATAGTTTGAAAATAGTAACATTATTGAAATGTTACTTTGTTACTTTGAAATTTTGAAAATGGTAACATTATTAAAAATGTTACCTTGTTACATTTGAAATGTATTCATCAATTAACATTACAATCTTTGTTAACTGATTTAATTTGAAAATAGTTTGAAAATAGTAACATTATTGAAATGTTACTTTGTTACTTTGAAATTTTGAAAATGGTAATATTATTAAAAATGTTACCTTGTTACCTTTGAAATTTATTTATCAATTAACATTACAATCGTTGTTAATTGATTTAATTTGAAAATAGTTTGAAAATAGTAACATTATTGAAATGTTACTTTGTTACTTTGAAATTTTGAAAATGGTAACATTATTAAAAATGTTACCTTGTTACCTTTGAAATTTATTTATCAATCAACATTTTTTTTTTTTTTGCGTAGGGTGTAAAAAACCTGCCTTCAGGTACCCTGTAGCCCGTACTACAGGGTTATGCGGGTGTGGCGATGTTCTGCCGACCCACTAAAAACACACCCTTATTTGGGGACCTTAGGACCACTCCCGGCTAGCACTTTTCGCGCGTATCGCCATCGGGAGTAGTCTTATATCCCCTCCTCTGTCGCCAAAACGACTTTCTCCCTTATTCTACGGGACCTCCATTCTTTGGCGACCATCGAGCAGTGTTGCCACAACTACCGATTTATCGGTAGATCTACCGATATTTTGCCTTAAAAATCTACCGATAATTTTTATTTTCAATTTTTTTCCATGTAAATCTACCGATTTTTTACAAATTTTGTTAAATCTACCGATATTTTGCGTGAGTCAGTGGCAACACTGCCATCGAGGTCTTTGACTCTCATAACGTAATGTATGAAGGTCTCGATGGTTCGCCAATCCTCGGGAGAGCGAGTCATAAGCGAGATCATGTTCTCCGGTGTAACCTTGCGATTAACACCGGTAAACATAACCTGCCTCTCCGCGTCCCAATGCTTACAGCTGAAGAGTGTGTGCTCTGGGTCGTCCACTGGGAACTTGCAGTACACACACTCCGAGCTAACGACTTTTTTAAATCGCTCCAGATAGGAGCCGAAACACCCGTGCCCTGTGAGAGCTTGGGTTAAATAGTAGGAAACCACTCCGTGCTTCCTACTTATCCAGGTGGCGAGTGTAGCTATCAGCCGATACGTCCATCGGACTATCTCCTCCCCGCTCCATCGTTCTTGCCATCTGTCGACGAGTCTGCTTCTCGCATCTCGGCGAAATTGGTCCTTGCTGGGTCTATTATCTTCCGTATGTGCGGAAGAATTTCTCTTCTTGAAAATGAGGAAAACTTCCTCCCTTTCTTGTGCCAAAAGATCTGCCGGCGGGACGCTGGCAAGGACCTGAGCAGCACACGTCGGTACTGTCCAATAGGCCGAAATAATACGTTTCGTAATAGTTCTCTGCGCGGACAGCACCCTTCTACAGATGGTCTTGCTTCTGTCATTTCGCAGGGTCGGAGCCCATACAGGTGTTGCGTATAGCAGCTTTGAAAGGGCAACACTCGCCACCAGTCTCCTCTTTGCTTCAGAAGGCCCACCAATGTTCGGCATTAGACGAGCTAAACTTGCCAAACACTGTTCGGCCTTCTGACATGCTACGGTTATATGGTGTTTCAAATTCAAAAATTTGTCGAGTTCGACACCTAAATATTTAATATGATTCCTCCATTGGACCTCGAATCTGTCTATCTGAATACCAGGGCCGTATAACAACGTCTGTCTGTGACTAGCAGCGCTTCGGTCTTTTCCAGAGCCAATTGCAGGCCTCTGGCCTCCAGCCAGCGCTTTGCCCGTCTCAGACATTCGTTCACCAATACGCCCAGGGCTTCTACAGTTTCGGCAGTGCATACGATCAACGCGTCGTCCGCGAAGCCGATGATCACCGCGCCTTTAGGTAGACCCATTCGCAAGAAGTCATCATAAGAGACGTTCCATACGAATGGTCCTATCCTCGAGCCTTGAGGGGCACCTCTTAGTATCTCTTCCTTCAGAGTGCAAGTGTCACCCTCGTATATAACCCACCTGTCGCTAAGATAATTATCCATTATCCGCAACAGGTAGAGCGGTATTCCTTTGTTTCTCATCGTCTCGATGAGATCTTTCCATCGCGCGGTATTAAACGCGTTACGTATGTCAATAGCTACCAACGCGCAGAAGCCCTTTTTCTTCCCTGGTCCCAATTTGGCTTTTCCTTCCCTGGCTAGGTCCACCGCCTTCTGGATGGCGTCTACTGTGGACAGGCATTTACGGAAACCAAATTGGTTGTCAGACAGACTATTCTCTCCGGTCAAGTGAGATTGCATTCTCTGCAGAACCATGTCCTCTAGAAGCTTACCCATCGTATCTAACAGGCATATAGGCCTGTAGGATGAGACTTTATCTAGAGGTTTGTCTCCTTTCCTTAGGAGGACCAGCCTCTGTCTTTTCCAGTCGCGGAAAAACACTCCTTTCTCCAGGCAGTTGTTATTGCAGTCTAGGAGAATCTGGGGTGTAGCAACGATCACTTCTTTAAGGATCTCGTTGCTTATCCCATCTAATCCCGGCGCTTTGCCTGGCTTTAACCTACTCCCTGCTTTTTGTAATTCTGTAAGAGTGAAGAGTTCTTCCTCACCGACATGACAGTTACTCCAGTCCATCCTAGGCCATGGTTCTGCTGGAGGAAACAAAGCCTTTATAATTTGCCGGACCCAATCGGGATTGTCTAGACCGGGGGTCTTTTGCCTCGAGAACAATTTCTTGTTAACGATTTTATAAGCCAGACCCCATGGGTCATTTTCGACGTCACCGATTAGGTTCTTCCAGTTTTTTCTTTTTGCAGCGCGTATCTCCTTCCTGAGGATTCTCTTGGCCTCTGTATATGCCTCCTTCAGCAGAGGATCTCCGTTTGAACGGTCATATCTCCTTCTTGCCTTGAGGCATGCCTTTCGCAAAGAGGCCAATTCCTTTCACCACCAGTATACATTTCTTCTTCTTGGGGTTGTGCTTCTACAACGCGGCATAGACGCGTCGCATGTGGTGACAATCATATTTTTCACCGTCCGCACCTCCCCTTCAAGGTTATTCGGCCTCTTCACCCATCCCAAATCCTCTATGAGGCGGGATTCTTCCAGGGACCGGCCGAGCTTCTCCTTGTCGATTTTCTTAATGTTCCACTTTGGGCCATTTTTACGGAGAACTCCGTGGTTCCTGGCCCGCAGCGTGTCTCTCCTTGAGACTGAAAACTCGATATACTGGTGGTCACTATGGGTATAATCCTCCAGGACACGCCAATCTTTAATTCGTTTATTTAGGAGGGTCGTTGTGATCGACAAGTCAATTATCGATCCCTGACCGTTTCTCCTAAAAGTCCAAGACCTCCCACGGTTCGCAACCATTAGGTTGTTTCTCGAGATCATTTCTCCGACCAAGATTCCTCGATTGTCGAGCCTTTTCTCGCCCCATTCTGGTGACTTAGCATTAAAGTCACCTGTAATGAGGGTATCCAACCTGGATTCTCTAAGGCTCATTTCGAGGTCGTATATCTGATCTTCGAAGGTTGACAATTGATCGTTGGGTGAAAAATAACAGCTATACATACGTATGCCTGACA
Organism: Ganaspis brasiliensis; assembly: GCA_037103525.1. NCBI lineage: Eukaryota > Metazoa > Arthropoda > Insecta > Hymenoptera > Figitidae > Ganaspis > Ganaspis brasiliensis. The sequence continues at coordinate 405,912 of JAZKLR010000464.1, read as the reverse complement.
TTTCCACCCACACGAATCCACTGTTCGTCTCCAGGAACTTATCTGCCCGCAACTGGGAATTGCAGATCTGAATGGCTGCTCTTCCCGATTTATCCTGATACCAGGGAGTGAGATCGTTCTTTCTGTTCTGTTCTGTGCAGAACAAGACATCGATCTTCTTCTCCCCGGCTGTTTGCATTAGGAGGTCTTGGGCCTCCACGCACTTTTGCAGATTGATCTGCAGAAACTTTAGGCCTTTGCCTTTTTAAGTCTCTGCAGTGCTTTCTTGTATATTGGGCAGGCGTTACTGCCGGCCCAGTGTTTGAGGTCCTGTTTACCCAAATCACTGCATGTAATGCAGCTAGGGTCAGTGACCTCACAACTTTTCGCCATATGACCCGCCTTGCCGCATCTCCGACAGTTTTTTATTCTGTCGGGGCCTTTGCATAGGCGAGTTGCGTGCCCAAAACCGAAGCACCTTTGGCACCTGGGTACCTCTAAGTGTTCTCGGATGGCTGCATTTATCCATCCAATCCGGATCTTTCCTGCCTTGATTAGAGTAAAATACTCTGTTTCTGGCAGGCGTACCAGCGCTAACTTCGTTCCTCGAAAACGAGGAACGACGCTGACCGTTCTCTCCGGATTGGATGACCCGAGCTTTTCATTCAGAGCCTCGATGACGTCTTCTTTCGAAGCGGTTTCATCGAGGTCTCTGATTTCAAGAACTCTTTTGTTTACGAGAGCTGTAACAGTAGCCCTATCTTTTAAGGCAGCTGTTAAAGCTCCCGCAAACTTGGAGGTGTCACCCCTTTTTTTCACGACAAGGAGAACGTTATTGTTTAAAGTTCTTCTCGTCCTGATTACCTCCGTGCCCGAATCTTCGGGCTTCAAGGACTTTTGGAGGCCCTTCAGGATTTCGCTGTACGAATTCGGGTCCGTTGCCGAAATCCTGACTGCCTCGGTGCTTCTTGGCTTTCTCGTTGGCGCTTTTTCTTTTTTCTTCGCCTTCTCCGCTTCCTTCGCCGCCTTTGCAGCCTTTTGCCGCCTTCGAGCTTCTCTCCTTCTACTTCGGACAAGCTCGAAGTCACCGTCATTTTTGCCTACAGGGGCGGCGATTTGTGATAGACCAGCAGCGCTTGTATCGCTAGATACGACCTCCGCCATCGTCTTTGCAGACTAATGGCTTTCCGGTTTTTCTGGTCTCGGAGTTTGCCGTTTTTGCTGCACTGGCGACTCCGAGCTCTTCCCTTTTTTTAGGACTTTTTCAGGAGGCGTTTCTGCAGCGCACCTTTTCTCCGTCTTCCTTGTGGGATTTTCCTGGTTTATCGCCGGGCTACCCACTTCGTTCTCTTTTTCTCTGCTTTGGGTTTTCGACCCTCTTAGTTCTAAGAACCGCACATTTGTGCGGATTACTTCAAAGGCCGCCTCCAATACGCAGAGACCGTCCTGAACGTCAACGCTGATGTTTTTTTGCCTCGAACAGGCAGTGCGCATGACACTCAAGACTTTTGGGACCAATGCCAGTTGCAAGGCGACGTTTGCCTCGAATTAGTCCCTTCCAAGCCTCTTGTGAGTCCGAAGGACTCCCTTAACGACATCCCTGGTATTTCTACCAACAGGTCTTGTCAAGTTTGAAAAAACTTGCCCGACTCTATCGTCCAGGTCAAGATCCTCTGGAGGGGTGGCCGTTTTGACCACTGCGGTTTTGGTTGTAGACGACTCTGACTCGATAGAGCAGAGCTCTACTTCCATTTTCAAGTTCTTAAAAAATTGTCCAATTGTGTTCTCCATGCTTCTAAGTTTACCAGCGCTTCGTGCGTAAAGTGGCGGGTCGCCTTGATTGGGAACGGGTACACCCTCGGATACTGCGATCCTACCCCAGATCCCTGAGGCCCAATCAGCTGCTTAGCCGTTCCCGGAATACACGGACGGAACGGACTCGCCAGTAACAATGCAGGTTCCGATCCCTTACATCCATTACGCACTCGCCGATCAATCCCCAAGGGGCTGGCTCCTGACACCCTACCGCAGGTCCACCTCGGCAGAGCTACGCTCACATCAGACTCGTACATGTCACGGTTGGAAACGCCGTGACAGGACTTATCACTCCCAGTGTACTGCCTGTAGGGTGCCGATCGGCTAGTGTCGTTGGTCAGACCGAACAGACAACCGGTCCATCGGGCGCCAACCCTGGATCGAGGCTACTCCACACCAACTTAGAAAAACCAAGAAGGCGGGAGTGTCCTATTCCTCCTAGAACCCATGTCGTCTACAGCTGACGAGGATGGTTAGCCCCCATTTGGAATCCGAATTAACATCATCCGCACAGGACAGCTAGTGCACAGGGACCCCGAATTAACGGAGTCCCGTTCATTTCCCTGTGCCCAAACTCGCCAGACATCGGGAGTCGATGAGTTCTGGGAAGAGCTGAACAGCTCGTCCAGTGATGGCGTCCGAAGGACAAGCGCCTGGCCGGTCCTAAGCCCCCTCACCACGACAAGGTGACACTACGAGGGGGTTATCAATTAACATTACAATCTTTGTTAATTGATTTAATTTGAAAATAGTTTGAAAATAGTAACATTATTGAAATGTTACTTTGTTACTTTGAAATTTTGAAAATGGTAACATTATTAAAAATGTTACCTTGTTACCTTTGGAATTTGATTAAATTATGAATCTTGACAATTTTTTTCTTTGATTTTTAACTTCCTCAATTAACATCTATGTTTTGTCAATTAACAAATTCGATTTTCGACAATATTAATATTGGTTTTTTTTTCAATTGACATTTTCATTTTGTCAATTGACAAATTTGAATTTTGACAATATTAATATTGGTTTTTTTTTTCAATTGACATTTTCATTTTGTCAATTAACAAATTTGAATTTTGACAATATTAATTTTGATTTTTGTCAATTGACATTTTCATTTTGTCAATTAACAAATTTGAACTTTGAAAATTTTAATTTTGATTTTTGCCAATTGACATTTTCATTTTGTCAATTAACAAATTTGATTTTTGAACAATTTTGATTTTTAGTTTTTGTCAATTAGCCGTACTTAATTTACATAAATAATTAATTGTTTAACAAAAGGACATCTTTAGATCTAAAGTTTATAATTTGGTCAATTAATACTTAATTTTATTTACACGAAATAATTTGTCTGAGCTTGGTATTACATAATGGCACCCAACTTAATTAGTTAATAATTAAGATTACCTAAAAGAAAACTAATGAATTTCACATTAAGAAACTCATTATCCTTATGAAGCTATTTGCTAGTTGGTAATGTTGCCTAAAGGTTACATTTAAATATATTTATTCTGACGCAATTCTTATAGTTTCGGTCGTTATACAAGATAACATCGAAACTCTTTAGACCTTCACCGTCCTGTACAAATACTAGTCTAAATTACTAGATGCTTTTAGTCCCGAAGACATTGTTTGGTTATAAAAACCAAGGGCATTTCTAATAGTACTTTTTTTTTGATAAAGGTTTTTCGTTCCGGACTTTGTTGATTTTTAGGCTTAAGAGTGCGTTTTCTATCTAGATCATAAATTTTCCTAGCCGCCTTATTCTTATCCTATATTTTTTTCTCCGGAATTTATAGTTATTTTCTTAAGCTAAATTTCCTTAATGGCTAAGTTCCGTTTTATCTCTGTATATGAGATAAAAGGGAAACCTTGCTTCGTTTCCTAAAAATAAAAAAACTAATAAAACTTAAAAAAAGAAAAACGTCTGAATTTTTGTCGGACGTAACAATTGTATACGCGACTATAAAATTTGTAGTTTACCTGTTAGGAATGCCTTTTATTATAAAAACTTATTGCAGTGCGGTAAAACTAGCATTAGAAAAAAAGGAAATAACTCCACGAATTCAGCGCTGGGCATATGAGCTTAAAGTTTTTAATTATAAAATCGAACACAGACCGTCAGAGCGAATGCGTCACGTTGATGCATTGAGCAGAGAAATTTATGTTATTGAACCACTCACGTTTGAGCAAGAACTTACTTATAAACAATTGTCTGATCCTTTCCCTGTCGATAACAACTCACTGAAAGCTCATTAAAAACTCACTGAAAACTCACTTGTAGAGCGAGTTTGCAGTGAGTTTTTAGTGAGCCTTCAGTGAGTTGTTATCGACAGAGTTGTTAAAAGAGATTCGTGATTTTGTGAAAGCGAGCAGTGTGAAATTCGTAATGGACTATTATTTCGAAAATATAAAAACGATGTATTGTTTTATGTACCAGAAAAAATGGTAAATCAAATAATTTGAATGTTTCACGATGACGTAGGGCACGTAGGTGTCGACAAAACGGTGGAATTAATACTAAGAGTTTACTGGTTCCCGGAACTACGTAAAAAAGTCAAGGAGTATGTCGGTAGCTGCCTGAAGTGCATTACTTATTCGGTTCGCGGGGGAAAGAGTGAGGGCGAATTACACTTGTGGGACAGAGCTAAACGTCCTTTTGAAGCCAGTTTTGTTGACCACTACGGTCCCTTAAAGAACGCACCGTTAGGGTATAAACATATTTTATTAATAACACAGCCACACCTCAAAATTAATAAAATGACACTTTTTGAACGTTAGAATTTGAACTCGACTTAACTTTAATACATGCCTAGAACCAATAGAAAGCTTGAATTATTACCTTTAAAACGCTTTTTTAGAAATTGTTCTACGATTATTTTTAACGAAGTTATGATGTTTTACTTAGAATTATTTCTTTCCTTTGCACAATAACACATCAATAATTGATGTGTTTTTAACATATAGCAAAAAGTCATATTTTAAGTAAAACATCATAACTTCGTTAAAAATCATCGTAGAACAATTTCTAAAAAAGCGTTTTAAAGGTAATAATTCAAGCTTTCTATTGGTCCTAGGCATGTTTTAAAGTTAAGTCGAGTTGAAATTCTAATGTTCAAAAAGTGTCATTTTATTAATTTTGAGGTTAGGGTCAAAACTTGACCTGATGGACCAATTCTGAGGACGGATTCGGATTCAGCGCATCAAAATACATAAGGAATGGGTAGGCTCATTCCCCAACTCGGGTACTTTTTTTGTGTGGCTGTGTAATTGACTGTTATACTAAATTTGTAATGTTTTATCCCGTGAAAACGACTGGGTCAAAAGAATCTATCAAAAATTTAAAAGAATATTTACACCACTACGGTAAGTCGAGATCTATAGTTTCAGACAGAGGGACTTGTTTCACCTCAGAAGAGTTTTTCGAATTCACTCAGTCTCGTGGTATGAAACACGTTAAAGTTGCCGTAGGAACTCCTCGAGCCAACGGTCAGGCCGAGAGAGTTTTTCGTTTCTTGAGATCGACGCTAGCAAAAATTGCTGGGACGTTAATTGGATAGCAAAATTGAATGACGCTCAATTCACAATAAATAATACTCTTAATCAGTCAATTGGATGCTTCCCCGCGAGGATGTTGTTTGGAGCAGATCAGTCGGGTCTTCCAGACGAAGAATTTCGAGATTTGTTACACGAAATCGAAATTCAGTAGAACCTGTAAAATTGCGAGAAGAACTCCGAAAAAATGCGGATGAAATTTGTGATAAACAGCGACAGTGAAACAAAATGTTATTCGATCAGAGTCACAAAAAACCGACCAAATTTGTATGCGGAGATTACGTTATGATTCCGAATATCGTTACCGAAGCAGGTGTTAATCAAAAATTACTTCCGAAAAAGCGAGGACCATATGAGGTCAAAAAGGTTCTTAGAAATGATCGTTATGTAATTGGGGACGTCGACGGGTTTCAGATTACTCAGAAACCTTTTTCAAGTATTTACAGTTCGGATCGAATGGAACATTATGGAGGGAAATCTGTGATTGTATCTGGCGACAATGAAATGGTTGAGTCAACCATTAGTCAGGATAGGCCGAACTGTAAGCAATGAATTGTTTATTTAATTTAAATTTTGCGCCATTACTTGTGGCGACCTCTACATATGTATTAGAGAGGCGAAGCTACCTCTACCTAATTCTGTAAAAACGAATCAGTCTAAAAAGCCATCTTAAATAAATTACTACTATTCTAAATATATTGAGAGTTTTACTCTAGCTGCCTCCTGAACTCAAAGCTTACAGTTTCAAATCAATAACTTTTGAAAAATGTATTTTTATATTAATTACCGTAAAGCAGGCTAATTTCGCTCAAATTTTGATGTTTTTTTACAAAAGTATAAGCAACGGTTAATAATAAATTTTGGTACTGTAAATATATAATCTCTGACTCTTCCTTTTTAATTTTACGAAGTAAAAAAATTACTATATACTGCGTAAACCTATTTAATATACCTTTTACTGTGAGCGAAACTATACCTCAATGTGGGGTAATTTCGCTCAACTTTACTGACTTTAATTTTTAAGAACAAAAATATGTTAGTTTAAAAGCTGTAATCACTTTATAAAATCATTAGAAAGAAAATAATATTATTTAAATAACATTTACAGTCATCAGAATAAATATTTAAACACGTTTTGTGTTTTATAATTTGATAAAATTTTAGAATTTTGTCTGAGAAATAACCTTAGATACTTGATAAACAATTGAATGATACATTGTATTCATGAACGACATTACCCAACAAATATGGAATACTTTTTTTTAAATTGACTTTTTTCAAAATCTATTCAACTTTTTCGTAATTTTATTTTTGCTAAATCATGTCAGGGATATAGGAAATAAGATTATTACATGATTTTAACAAAATATTTTAAATATAGGTTTCACAAGCGACTTTTACACACTACTAGCTCAATGAGCAAAATCGACATATTAAAATACATATTATTTTTATTAAAACTTGACTATAATTCTGCTTTAAAATAGCTTTGAGACACAGTTTGATACACGGAAAAAAATAATTTTTCAAATTTTACAAAACGTTTTTGCACTCTTGGATAAAGCCATTTACTAAACTCAGTTTCAGGTATGTGCAGAAAAGTTTTGTACAATGTACTGAAATTTCAGCACAAGTTAAGGAATTCTTTGCAGTAAAACTGCAAATAATTTTGCACTTTGTGCTAAAATTTCAGGATATTTTACAAAACTGTTCTGCATATACCCGAAACTGGGTTTTGTAAATGGCTTTATCCAAGAGTACAAAAAAGTTCTGTAAAATTCGAAAAATTATTTTTTTCCGTGTACTTTCCTTAACATTAGCAATTGCAAATTTTATATTTTTCTTCCTGGAAATAAATTCCAATTTGGTACACATTTGTAATTTCACCTTGGATTTATGAAAATGATATGGAAAACGCGATTCGAGCTCATAAACATGCCGAAATCCAGCAAAAACCACTTTTTTGCCCTAAAATGCAAAAAAATGAACATGTCCTCCCCCCTAATCTTTTAAACTATTTGACTTAGAATGATGCAATTTGGTACACGTATGTAAATTTACGTGTAGATTACAGGAAAATTATAGAGAACTTTCGTAAAGGCGGTCTTCATAGTCTTTACTAGCCAAAAGGTACGATTTTTTAAAAAAAATTCGAAAAAATGACGATGTCCCCCCCCCCCTTCCCCTAATCTTCCAAACTATTTGACTTAGAATGCTGCAATTTGGTACACATATGTGTCGATTCAGGGTGAAAGGGACCTTAGCTGCAGAACTGAGTTTTACGCGTACGGGCGTTTGAAGTTGAGCCTCCCTATGTTACTGTTAGGTTATGCCTATGTTTCACCTCTAATAACACAAAAACTAATAGACATAAACAAGTTTTGATTTAAGTATGTTAAAAAGCAACTCAAATTCTATCGATTAATAATAACAATTAAAAATCAAATGTTTTGAATTTCACAGGACGGGAGTTTGAACTTGTGCCTGTCTATGTTATTGTTAGGTTATGTCTATGTTTCATCGCGAATAACAGAAAAACTAATAAACATAAACAAGTTTTGATCACTGTATGTGAAAGAGCAACTAAAATTCTATCGATTCATAATAAAAATTAAAAATCGAATGTTTTGCAGCTAAGGTCCCTTTCACCCTGAATCGACACATATGCAGATTTACGTGTAGATAACAGGAAAATTATAGAGAACTTTCGTAAAGGTGGTCTTCATAGTGTTTACTAGCCAAAAAGTACAATTTTTTGAAAAAAATTCGAAAAAATGACCATGCCCCCCCCCCTAATCTTCCAAACTATTTGATTTAGGATACTGCAATTTGGTACACGTATATATATTTACGTGTAGATTACAGGAAAATTATAGAGAACTTTTGAAAAGGCGGTCTTCATAGTGTTTACTAGCCAAAAAGTACAATTTTTTGAAAAAATTCGAAAAAATTACCATGCCCCCCCCCCTAATCTTCCAAACTATTTGATTTAGGATACTGCAATTTGGTACACGTATATATATTTACGTGTAGATTACAGGAAAATTATAGAGAACTTTTGAAAAGGCGGTTTTCATAGTGTTTAGGGGCCATCCATAAATTACGTAAGACTTTTAGGGGGGAGGGGGGACTAGGAAATCTTACGACTAATAGAAAAAATGGCGCTAATGTATGTAAAAAATCTTACGTGGGGGAGGGGGGGGTCAAATTACCGAAAAAACGTCTTACGTAATTTATGGATGGCCCCTTACTAGCCAAAAAGTACGATTTTTTGAAAAAAATTCGAAAAAATGCCCATGCCCCCCCCCCCCCTCTAATCTTCGAAACTATTTGACTTAGGATGCTGCAATTTGGTACATGTATGAAGATTTACGTGTAAATTACAGGAAAATGGTACAGAAGTATGTTAATGTTCCTCTTCATAGAATGTACTATCCAAAATTCGTGTTTTTTTAAAAAAAAGTTTGTGTAATATTTGGTTAATTCCTTATTTTTTGAAAACATATAAATAAACAGTACAAAAAGCAGGCGCAATGTTCCTACAATTAAGGGTTTCGTGGCTTTCTCTTAATCCCTAATAACCTCCTTCTCACAAACAACCAGAAACTAGGTGTGAATTAAAAAAAAATTAAAAAAACATGAGTTATTTTGATTAGAAAGATACTAAAACTGTCTGTGCAGTTATAAGAAAGTGAAATTTTTGCTCGGGTCTATTGGACCCAGTCTAGCATGTAGGTAACAAAAACTGTAATATGTTAAAATTAAATTTGTCTAAAAAAGATTTATTATTATCTTTGAATCATAAATAAATCATAAATAAACCATAAATAAATCACAAAGTTTTCGCAAAAAATTGTATGTTTTGGAAACAATGAAATATTGTATTCTTAATAATGTGGTTTCTTTTTATTTAAGGGGAGTCACCTGAGAAAATTCAACCCATCGAAATATGTTACTTATCGGTGCAAATTTTTTTCTGGGATTATTTTGGATGTAAAAGAATGACATATTATCAAGATTAAAAAAAAAAAAATTTTGAATAAAAAATTTTTTGAAAAAAAAATTAAAAAAATTTTTTTTTTGTTGAAAAAATTAAAAAATGTTAAAACCCATACGATATTTTGTTTGAAATTTTAAAAAAGGCATATAAAAAAATTGGCATTAAAAAAATATGAAAAATTGTAGGAGAAGATAGATTTTTACAAAAAAAAAAAAAAAAATTTCAATAAAAAGAAATTTTTTTTTAATTTTTTTGTTCAAAATTTTTTTTTTTTATTTTTGATAATATGGCATTCTTTTACATCCAAAATAGTCCCAGAAAAAAAATTGGCACCGATAAGTAACATATATTTCGATGGGTTGAAATTTCTCAGGTGACTCCACTTAATGAACCAAATTTGATGATTTTCAATTCTCCCAAAAAATATGTTTTTTTCAGCCAATCAAAAAATGGCTTAAACAGACTTAAGGTACATGTTTAAAGCTTTAAAAATCCACTTAGAAATTTTATTTATGTCTATTTTTGGTGTTACTATAGCTATTTGAAAAAAACGACTTTTTAAAAAAGTATCTTTACATTTCTTGAAATATTTAAAAAAATATTAAAGACACATTAATTTAAGCTAGATATTCTTTTTCTACAAAAAAAGACGTCCCGATATGTTCATTAGGCTCTGAGCAATCAGCGTTTGAAAATCGCTCGGGTCCCGTAGACCCAATCTAGCAGTTACGTTAAATCCCGATAGTCTAGCAGTTGAGGGTTAATATTATTAGTAATATTATTATTATTATTATTATTATCATTATTTTACTAGGTGAAAATTATGTCCATTTCGTAGATATTTCGTTTCAAAGTTAGCAAACAAATTTGCTTTCTTATAAAAAAAGCAATATATTAATAATATAAAATTTAATTCAAGAAATTCTTTAAAAAAAGGAATTTTAAGTACAAAAAAATGAAAAAACATCAATTAATTTACGAATTTTTGATCAATTATAAAAGTTATATCCCTTATAGCACCGAACGTTATTTAAATTCCAGGTAACGTTACTTTTTAACGTCCGGGACGTTAAAAAGTAACGTTGCTGAAGGTCGATTTAACGTTAAAATGTCCACGGCCATTTAACGTTCGCCTGGAACGTTATAGAACGTTACTTTGGGACCTTCAATGGACATTCAAAAAATCGCAGTACGGGTTGCGGAAAAATAGTGCGGAAAATCTGAAATTTTTTTCAGATCTTATATTCAATGTTGATAATGTCAATGCTTCTTAAGAGCAGTGGTCACTAAAATCAACTGCGCAGCTCTAGTTGCGATAGAAAACTACTGCGCACAGTATTAACGTTATTTAATTTTTAAACATTTTTGAATGTCCTTTGAAGGTTCCAAAGTAACGTTCTATAACGGTCCAGGTGAACGTTAAATAGCCGTGGACATTTTAACGTTAAATCGACCTTTTAACGTCCCGGACGTTAAAAAGTAACGTTATATGGAAGTTAAATAACGTTCAGTGCTATTAGGGATAGGTTAATCGATTCGTTTTGAGATAAGGAATATGATTTTTTTATTCATTAAGTTATGATTTTAGCTTGGAAGAAAATTTTGGCAAAAAACGATTTTTTTCGATGAAAAAAGGTGCTCAACAAAATTTGATTGGGTATTTTCAAAAATCCCTGTGTCCAAATTTAGATATTCACGAGCTTAAAAAGTCATACAAATTTTATTGAAATCCGTTGAAGCGTTCTCGAGATATCCTGGCGACAAAAAACGCTATACACACACACGTACACACACACACACACACACACACACACATGCATCTGGACATTTGCTTAGGAATGAAAATTTACGCTTTTTAGATGAAAATGAGTCGATTTAGACTATTTTTGGAAAATCGAAAATCTTAACGATCACAAAGCTTCCTCTATGAGGAAGCAAAATTGTAAAAAACTAGTCTCCTCTCTTTCTCAGTCTCTAATTCTGTTTCTCAAAGTATAATATATTATGTTTCTGGAACCATTCGGGTGTTTCCGTAACCATTCGGGTGTTTCCGGAATCATTCGGGTGTTTCTGTATAACCATTCGTGTGTTTCTGTAACCATTCGTGTGTTCCCGTAACCATTCGGGTGTTTCCTTAACCATTCGGGTGTTCCGTAACCATTCGGGTGTTACCGGAATCTTTCAGGTGTTTCCTTAACTATTCGGGTGTTTCCGTAACCATCCGGGTGTTTCCGTAACCATTCGGGTGTTTCCGGAATCATTCGGGTGTTTCTGTAACCATTCGTGCGTTTCTGTAACCATTCGTGTGTTTCCGTAACCATTCGGGTGTTTCCGGAATCATTCAGGTAGTTTCCCTAACCATTCGGCTGTTTCCAGAACCATTTGGGTGTTTCCGGAATCATTCGGATGTTTCCGGAACCATTCGGATGTTTCTGTCTCTCTCTTTCACTATCTCCCTCTCTCTAGCACAGAACCTCAAATTGACAGCTATTGGCTGTGAACGACGGACGGACGACAAATTCTCACTATAAGGGTTTCGGTCCCGAACCACGAAACCCTAAAAACGGCCCTGACCCTTCAGCTGCAAAATTTTTGGCTCATAGTGCTAAAAATTTAGACCAATAAAGTTTTATTTAGTGAATAATAAAAAATATTTTTAAAAATGGTTTCCTGGTGGAAAATTTTTAATCTCTGCCTCATATAATTGAAAAAAATTAGAGCGGTACGGAACCCTTCGACTTGGTACGAGTGTAACTCGTACTTGCCCGATTTTTTAATTACTTCTAAAAAAGACAATATAAATCAGAATAAAGAATGAAATATCGTGATATAATTAGAAAAAAGCGAGCACTGTTTTGAAGTATTTTTTTAAGATTTTGAAATACCTTCTTTATAATTTATTCCTCTTTTAATCATTTTTTTTAATTTAAAATCTTCTTCTCTATTTTAAATAAAAATAAGTACCAAATTAAAATTCTCCAATAAATGTTGTATTTTTATCTCAAAATGCTTATTTTTCCTTGGTAAATTATGGAACTTATTTAATTTCTAATTTTATTATAGTTTTGAAACAGGCCTGCACAAGCGAACAGCACCGGAGCACGCGTAAGGGGAAGTGGTCTCCTACCATGCGGACGGATAGGTATGTGCGGCGGTAAAAGAGGCAGAGCGAAGGGTGGAACGTACGTATGGTGGGAGACTGCTTCCCCTTACGCGTGCTCCGGAGCTGCTCGCTTGTGCAGGCTTGGTTTGAAATTATGATGAAAAATTTTGAAAAAAATCAAGGCTTCCTGAATCATCAAGAGAATATGAGTTTTACAAATTTGAGTTCAAAATAATGAAGCGCAGACTTGAAAGCAATGTTGGATATGAGCATATTATTATCTTAAAATCATACACATGCTGATTTGTTATATACTTTACTTGCTCAACTTTTTAATTTTTTTCAACGATTTATTTGTCTGTCCTGAGGATCAGATTAGGCCTAATTATTTGTTCATTTGTTGATTTGGCTGTTTGTTTTGCTCTTGCCCAGTTGGCTTTTTACTCATAAAATTACCGGTACACACACAAATATCAATTTTGCCTATTTACTTTATCTGTTTTTTTGTTAACTGTTCTTTTACTTATTTGACTTTCCAATAGGACAGGTTGTTTTGTTATTTCTTTTAGTGTTTTACTACTTAGCTGTTTATCTACTTATTTATATTTTATCTTTTCTTAACCCTCTATATATACATATACCCTTTTGTTTATTTTTATTTTAACTTAGTTGCACATCTATTTAGTTATTTACTTATTTAATAATTTAATTTAATTTATTTATGTAATATCTACATTTACTTTTACTCAACATATTTATTTTACTTATTTTTATTAGTATATTTATTTATTTATTCATTTATTTCATTATTTATTTACATAATTTTATTTTACTTTACTTATCTGTTTAATTTTATTTTAGTTAATTATTTATTCACAATTTTACTTATTTACTTTATCTATTTTATTGTTAACTGATCTTTTACTTTTTTGACTTCTCAATAGGATAGGTTGTTTGTTACTTATTTAAGGGCATATCTCTGGAACCTTTAACTTTTATGTCCCTTGGATATATTTTGATAATTTCAATCAATTTTTACCTGGCTTTTGTTGGAAATATTAATATTTGATACGATGAATTATTTCCAAAAGATTACACATTGATTTATTAAATAGATAAATAATTATTCCAATTTGAACACTTGATTTTTAACAATGTTTACTTGTCCCTAACCATACTTTCAAGTGGTTTATACGTTGAAACTTTGTAATTAATAAAAATTACTAGTTAGATAACACATGTTTTTAAAGTTAGTTAAACCGTGAAGACATTTGTGCATGAAAATAAATATTTTGTTTATTGTGAAGAAAGTTATATGTTTTTAAAAGTTGTCCCTCACTTTTAACCTTTTCGACCGTAATCGTCATATTTATCATTTTTCTTCAATAAGACTATTGGCACACCAAAATAGTTTATGGGAAATAAAAGTATAAATAATTAGAATTATTTTGAGACATACTAAAATGATGTGCTACATGTCTTCAAAAAACTATTCTAATTTAAATAACAGAAAATACGTATGTACAAAATTTGACAACGACCGTAATACGAGTGATACTCCACGAAAATCAAATAAAAGTATTCAAAAAGTACTTACATATATTTTTACGAGTACCATTTAACATTGTGTGAATGTGCTTTGAGAAAAAATACTTTATTACAATGATAATGTGAAAATATTTATCAATTACGGTCGACCGTAATCGACCGAAACTTTTTAGAAAGAAATTGTTAAGTCCTAAGTTGACGATTCTAATGTTTTTAACAGAAATTGTCATTAATTAAAACCTGAAGGTTAAGTTTTAATGTTTATTTCGAGATTGATTTTCACACAAAAATGGAACTTTAGTCCTTTATTCCTAGTTCATTACTATTAGTATTTTACTATTCTTATAAATATTGAAAATATTAAACACACCTGTCCTGAATGAAAAAAAAGTTCTTCCCCGATGCCGAAAGAAAACTCTTGCATATTTTGAATCCTTTCGATTCAAAGAAACAAAATTTTAAAGGTACAAAATCGTATCTGATCCTCCTGACCGATTTTTATAATTTTAATGTACATTTAGTGCAGTATAATAAAAAAAATTTAGGTTATGTTATGTTTAATATGATGTATGTTCACATGTTTCTTGTTTTATAAAAATTCACTTCACTTCATAGAGGCATATTTCATTTGTTAATAGGGCCATATTGTATTTTGAGCATCGTTTTTGAACAATTAATTCGTATTTATAAACGATTAATTTTTAAATTATTATCTCTTTGTTCATATTAATAGTTGTTAATATGTCCTTTGGGACTGATTTAAACAAATTTTATTAATTATAATGCACTAAACGAACATCAAAAGTAATGAAAAACAGTCAGGAGGATCGGATATGATTTTGTGCCTTTAAAATTTTGTTTCTTTGAATCGAAAGGATTCAAAATATGTAAGAGTTTTCTTTCGGCATCGGGGAAGAACTTTTTTTTCATTCAGGACAGGTGTGTAAACAAACTTATCATTTTTTAAAAGTGATAACCCCTCAAGCAATTCATTTCAACTGTTTTTCATCCTAAAAAGCAACCACCTGTTGAATATTTTTTTGTTACAGGTTAAAAATTATTTGTAATTTTAAATAATTTATAACTTTTTGAAGACAATTAGATTTATCTGTCCATTTGTATAATTTGAAAGCTTAGTACTTAAAGTTTATGTACACAAAGTTTCAATACTGTGCTACAAAAAAAATAAAATATTTTTTCTTATTTTATTTATTCTTATTTTATTATTTTTTTTTTTCTACATTACTTTATTTATTTTAGTTATTTATTTAATTTAATTTTATTTAATTGTTTATTTATTCCATTTGTTCACTTACTTATCAACTTATTTCTATTTAATTTTTTTATTGAAGTATCTATCCTATGGGAGTATATCTGATTATAGCTATTTGTTCGTGTCTATCTATTTGTTTTTGTCTCCTTTCTTTTTTTTTTGGATGCGGCCTATATCAGATCTACGTCATATGACTTAACTGCTTTAGCACGATATCTATGGTTGGACCTTTTATTTTAAGAAATACCTAAACAATTTTATCTTCAATAAAATTGTTACCCATCGATAAATAATTCACTAACGGCTCCGTGTATCGGAATTTTATAATCGGATAGTAACAAGATATCCCCCTCCATGTAACAACATTAAACATGGCCAGTCAGGCGTCTACTTTAATTGGGGACTCTCGTCCGACTCATAAGTCATTGACTACCATGATCTGGAACGTTAGAAGCTCTATTCCTCGACGAGATGAGCTATTGATTCTAATCTGTAATTATAATCCGGATATTGTTTGCGTTATGGAAACATGGCTGGACGACTCACTTGTTTTTGAGCTTCCGCACTTTATCACAGTGCGACAGGATCGCCCGGGTGTTGGGGGTGGCGGAGTCCTGATATTGGTCAGAAGGGAGATCAATTTTAGAATTACCAGGAGGCATTCGCTTGAGGTGGGGGACACAACCATCGACTCGGCCTCTATCATTGTGCAGCCCCTCTTTGGTTCAACTCAGATCACTTCCCAGTAAAAAGGGGGTTATTGAGCAAGCGTTTTGGCTAGTTGAGCAAGCCGTCTGTTCAATTGTCCAAGCGGCATTTGGACAATCGGGGTGGTTGCTCGATCATCCAATGCATTATGCCCAATCATCCAAAAGGTATTTCGAGCTTAAAACTAGAGAAAAGCAACTTAACTTTTGAGAAAACATTAAGAAACGTTAAATTATGGATAAATGCAAAAAACTGTAAAATAAAAATACGTATATTAAGAATAAATAACATTTCAGAAAGTCGTGATTTATTGACACACAGGGAGCAGAACATCTGACTAGCAGAATAGACGTAGCCAGTCACAATTTATTCTCTCGCGGTAGAAAGATTTTTATTGGTTACGTCTATTCTGCTAGTCAGATGTTCTGCTCCCTGTGTGTCAATAAATCACGACTTTCTGAAATGTTATTTATTCTTAATATACGTATTTTTATTATACAGTTTTTTGCATTTATCCATAATATAACGTTTCTTAATGTTTTCTCAAAAGTTAAGTTGTTTTCTCTAGTTTTAAGCTCGAAATACCTTTTGGATGATTGGGCATAATGCATTGGATGATCGAGCAACCACCCCGATTGTCCAAATGCCGCTTGGACAATTGAGCAGACGGCTTGCTCAACTAGCCAAAATGCTTGCTCAATAACCCCCTTTTTACTGGGTTGTTTATACGCTCCACCAATCCCGGTGGAGAGTTGGCAGGAAATCTATGACTCTTTGCCCCCCTCTTCTAATCATATATTCTGTGGAGATTTCAATGCCCACCATACCTGTTGGGTGATACTATGTCGGATGCAAGGGGGGGGCGTTGTTGTCATTCGCTATAAACAATGAACTGTTCTCGATCAACAACATTCTTTATACTAGACCTAGGGACGTAGAGGGGGAGGGTAGTAATCTGGATCTTGCTTCCGGGTCGGGATCCAAGAGCGACGGATTTAGATGACCTGGTCTTTAAGCCCAATGAGGAGGTTGTCAGAGAGCTGGGGAGGTTTTTTTGTCAGAAGGGTCAATTTTTGTAATTTTTATGTTTGTGGATCGACTGGTTTGCAGTGACGTCACCCTTGGCCAAACTCTCCTACCCTTTCCTATCCCTGAGACACTACGCAATACTTACGCTTGGATTACACCGCACCAACCGATCTATAGATGATATAGGGGGCCTTCAACACCCTGGAAACAGATGACCTCATCCCTGGGCTTGACAACTTAGCAGTGATGCCAGATGGAAACCGAAATCGACCCCCACCATAACACCCTAGTAGAGCTCAAACGCATGTAAATTACATGTATTTGAGCTCTACTCGGGAGTTATGGTGGGGGTCGATTTCGGTTTCCATCTGGCATCACTGCAACTGAGTGATACTGCTTGTTTCCACAGTTAATTGCATATGCCTTTTTCTCTTCTTTAATTTTGCAGTTCTGACAGTCGGCTACGCCATAAGTCATTTAAGAAGAAGAAGAAGAAGAAGAAGAAGAAGAAGAAGAAGGCTTCCTGAATTGATTTGAGGAACAATATGTCAAAATTTCAGACTTCTAGCTCATTTCCTTCAATTGCCGGTAACAATCCTTAATAAAATGAAGTTTAAAATTTTTAATTTAATTTAATTCAATTTGAATCGATAGAAGTTGGGAATTTCTTAATTTGGAAGAATGAAGGAATATTGATAAAAATTTTAAAGAATGGTTTGTTATTAATTGAATTTCGTAAAAAAAATGTACAGAGTGACGTGTCACTGCACAACCCTGGTTCTTCAGGAACTACATGTGAACTACATTAGCCTAACGCACAATGAATCGTAATCGCTAATCCTTAATCGTAAGAATGAGAGGAAGTAGGACAGACATATATCTCTGTCCTGCTTCCTCTCATTCTTACGATTAAGGATTAGCGATTACGATTCGTTGTGCTTTAGGCTATTCAGGGTTGTGCAGTGACGCGTCACCAGGGATGGGTGCGTATTATAAGGATATTCAAGTTGGGTGGGGGGAAATTCAAAATGGCGGCTACCTGGATGACAGGTTTGCTTTACAGTCAATGGGACGAGATCAGTTTTTGTACAATAACTTTTAAAAAACAAATTTGCGAACCTATGTTTATTAACAAAATATTTTTCATTTATCGAAAGCTATTTTTTAAAATAATAAAAACTCATATAAAAATTTTACACAATTTTATTATCTTAAAAAATAGCTTTCGATAAATAAAAAATAATTTGTTGATATACATAGGTTCGAAAATTTGTTTTTTAAAAGTTATTGTACAAAAACTGATTTCGTCCCATGCACTGCAATGCAAACCTGTCATCCAGGTAGCCGCCATTTTTAATTTCTCCCCACCCAACTTGAAACTTATTTTCAGTTGTTTCGAGCTTTTTTGCAGCAAAATGAATAGTAATTTTCTTAATAATGTACTCAAAACAATTGAAGTTTCATGGAGTCATTCATAGTTTCTGTCTTAAATGGAAAGGTCGAATCTCCAAATGATAGAATATCCAAATTGTTGAATATCTACTTTGTCAAATCTCCAAATGGTCGATTGGCTATATTTTGATATTTTTGAGCTTTCGCGCGCTTTATGATTGATGTCACATCCGGAAGCCATTTTGTTTATTCCGGAACCGGAAGTAACATCAAACCATCAAAGTCTCATTCTGTCATTTCTTTTGTTCCCATCATCATTAGATAAAATTGACGTAAGTTATTTTTTGATATTTTATTAATTTTAACACAAAATTTCTATCAAAGAATAAATAAACTGTAAATTTAAACACATTTTCTTTCTTAAAAAAAATAAATTTCATCTTTTTTTTCCATTTTATAAGTGTATAATTTATTTATTTGTAATTGACCACGTGTAGTTTTGGGGTTATGTTACTTACTTTAATCCTTCAATTAAACATATATGTATTATTGCTCTTATTAATATCATTTGTTTTTTTATTTTACGAAATTTATTCTTGTTCTGTAATTTTAGTAACAATAGGAATTATTACGAAATGATAATTCCATGTACAAATAATCAAAATGTGTTGCATTACATTTGCAGAATGAGCAAATAACAGATATCAGTGAAAAATTGATTTTTGGTCAATGATTTTTAACAAAATGTTAATTTTATTTTTTTAAATGAAAGCTTATTAAATTCGAAGAGAACATCATGAACTTAGAATTTTTAATTCAAATTTATTTATTTTTTTCTTTAACACCAAACAAGAGAGTAAATTGTATAAATATTTTTTAGAAAATATACTTTTGGTATTACGTTATACTGTATATAAAAAGAAGTTAAAAATTAGAATAATAATCCAGCTATAACTCGAACAATTATATAAAAGTTTATAATTATATTTTATAATAGTTTTCAATTTTATTAGTACATGTTGCTTAGCAAATGAAGCATTAAGCTCCAAATGTAGTTAGAAATGTAAACTCAATAATTATTATTGCACAAATTTTAGAAAAAAAATATAATATATTCCGCAATATAGTTTTTCAAAACTTTGTCTAATAATACTCGTTATATTTACAAAGTATTGATACTGTTTAAACCTTGAATAAAGAAATTAAATTTTCTACTTCAGTTGGACAAATATATAGAAAAGTAAAAAAAGTTCATTTTATTTCTTAAGTAAAAAAATATAAAACGCTGAAGTTAAAAACTTCCACAATTTTTTTTTATTAAAAAAAAATCGAAAATCGGTTCAAGGTATTTCTCCGATGGGCAGTTCCTGACAAAAGTTAATACTTAAGTTAAAAGCAATTATTAATTAATATAATTTATTTCTTAACTTATTATTTACTATTATTAGTTAATCAGGCATCGACCAATAGCTTTTTAATAAAAATGTTTAGAAATGAACAAAAGTTGATAAATTTTTAACGTTTTTCAAAGATACCTTTTTATAATTCTATATTTTCTTACAATTTTTTTTAAAAATGGTTCAATTTAAGTCAATAGTAGTTTATTTTCTTGAGAAAAACAAACTCTACAACTTTACCTCGTCAGATTTTTGAAAAAGTAAATCATTTTTTAAATAAAGCAGTTTGTTTATAAATATTTTAAATATGTTTTTAAATAAATTACTATATTATATCGTCCACTTTTTTAAAAATCTGACGAGATGAAGTTGTAGAGTTTTTTTTTCTCAAGAAAATAAGCTATTATTTACTTAAATTGAACCATTTTTAAAGAATTGTGAAAAAAGATAAAATTGTAAAAAAGGTATCTTTAAAAAACATTTAAAGTTTAGCAACTTTTGTTCATTTTTAAAACATTTTCATTAAAAAGCTATTGGTCGATGTCTGATTAACTATTGATAGTAAATAATAAGTTAAGAAATAAATTATATTAATTAATAATTGCTCTTAATTTTTGTCATTGACTGCCAATCGGTGAAATACCTTAAAATTTCTTTGCTATTGACTTCTAGTGTCTCTAAAGTCTAAATTTGTTATTAGAAACACCTTTGAAATTTTGAGCTTTATAACAGAAATCCTAATTTGATATTTTTTGAATTGTAGAATGGCGGACGCTGCTCCAGCCGCTCGCGGTGGTTTTCGTGGAGGTTTTGGATCACGAGGTGGTGATAGAGGAGGCAGAGGAAGAGGTCGCGGCCGTGGTCGTGGTCGAGGTCGTGGAAAGGAAGATGCCAAGGAATGGGTTCCAGTTACTAAACTGGGCCGTCTCGTAAGAGATGGAAAAATCCGTTCCTTAGAGGAAATTTATCATTTCTCTCTGCCAATCAAAGAGTTCGAAATCATCGACTTTTTCCTAGGACCAACTCTCAAGGACGAAGTTTTAAAAATCATGCCTGTTCAGAAACAGACAAGAGCCGGTCAACGTACCCGCTTCAAGGTGAATTCATCTTTTCACATTATTATTTTTCCTATTGGGTCAGACCAACGAAAATCGTCTAAAGCCGGTTGCTCGATGATTTTAAAAAAAGCTGAAATTAATTTAAAACATAAAAAACATGATTTTTTTATTTAAATCAAAAATGGATTTTTTTTGCAATAAATATAAAATCAGTATATACAATTTTCAAATGTTTATTGTTTAAACTGAGGACATTTAATAAAAAATAATGAAGAACAAAGCATTTAGTTAAAATCAAACAAATTATGACGATTAAATGAGAAAATTTAAAAAAAAAATATCTTCAAATTCATATATGATCGCAAAATTAAAAAAATTAAGTAAAAGCAATGAGAGAATAATGAATTGTAAAAAAAATAATCTGAAAACGTAAAAATATAAGAAAGCAGTCTAATAAAAGAATTCATGAATATTATTAAAGAAATAAATAAAAGTTTAAAAAAAACAACACTGTAATGAAACAGTGATATAAAAATATATAAAAAAGTAGAAACTCTTTTAAAAACAGTAAACTGTTTACGCACATTTTTTTTTTTTTTAATTCAAAATTAAATAAGTAGATAATTCAAAAAAACGCTAAAATATATTACTAAAGAGAACAAAACTTTAAAATTAGAAAAATTGGAGAATTATTTCACAAATTGAAGAAAAAAAGAATGAATAAAATTTTGGAAAATTGTAAAAGAGAACAATTTTATGAAATAGAACAACGATGTTAAAATGAGAATATTTAGTACAAGATTTTTGCATAATATAAAATAAAAAAATAAAAGTTTTCGAAAAAGTAGAAAATTGAAGAATTTAAAAAATGTTAATAAAAGCACGGAATAAATGTTTTCAAAAATTCGTAATTGTAAGATAAATACTAAACAATTTAAAAGAAGAAAAAATGTTTCTAAGAAATAGAAAAAGGATGACAAAAGTTAATGAATTAATTGAAATGCAAGGAAAAATTAAAAAAATTCCGAAACAAAAAGAAAATTATATAAATAGGAAGAAAATGGAGAAATGTTTTTTTTCTTAATGTAACAAACTGTAAAAAGTAAAAAAAAAATTGAAAAATTGTGTTAAGAATTTATTAAAAAATTATAATTAATAAAAATAAAATTAAAAAATGTATGTAAAGATAAATAAAAAGTCCAGAATAGAAATTAAAAATCAAAAAGTTGAGAAAAATTAAGCCAAAGATATTTTTATAATAATATTACACTTAAAACAAGTCCAACAATAAAATTAGAAAAATAATGAAAATCTACTAATTGTATGAAAGAAAAAAAAGTTTGCAAAAATAGACGAGCGAGAACAAATTAAATAAATTTACAAAAAAATTAGCATATTTATTTTTAAAAACATGAAAATAATTAAGAAACGAAATAAAAAGTTTAGTGAATGTTATAACAACAAAATTGTTTAAAAGAATATTAGGTAAATAATTTACATAAAAAGAAGAAAATTAAAGAAAATCCTTTAAAAAAAAGGCAAATAGAAAAAAATGTCAAAAGTAAAAGAAAAAATCTTGAAATTTTGTAAAAATATAAAAATTAAACAGTTTCAAAAAAGTGAAATCTTTTAGCAATCTTGTAAGAATTATAAAAAGGATTATTGTGAATATGGAAAATAATTAATATTATTTAATTATTATCATGCATTAATTAATTTGCATTTAAATTTGAATTAATTGGAATTTAAAAGTTTGAACAAATTGGAATATGAGTTAATTGACGTTTGGAATTTATTTAAATTATAAAGATATAAAAATTTAATACTATTTTTTGCTATCTGCATAGGTACCAAAAATTTGTAGATCGTAGATATGTTGATCACATGTATTAATACAATTTTTAAAAGTTTATAAACAAATTGACAACAAATTATAAATCTAAATTTAAAAATTTCACCAAATTCAAAATTTGGGGGAATTAATTTTAATAATAGTTTTATTTGTTCGGAACAGTCATTTTCTAGTTTGAGGTTATGTTAATAGAGAGAACTCCTTAATTTAATCTTTCCGATATTTTATATATTTTTCAACTTTATTATAAATTTTTTCCTTTATCATTGTTTGACTTATTAATAATGAATTTTCTAATTTAATAATCACCGTTCTATTTTATTAAAATGTTAAATATGTAGTATTTTTAGATTAACTTGTTTTTTATGTAAATTTATTTAATTTGCTTTACATTTTGTCAATTTTTTTTGCAAATTTATTTACCTTTCATAAAATGTTTCGATTCTAAAATTTTTTAAACTAATTTTTGTTGAAATTGTTTAAAAATTTGTTTCTTTTAATTTTAAATTTATTTATATATTCTTTTATCAATTTTCTTCAATTTGTGAATAATTGTCTAATTTTTTTTCATTTTTAAAGGAATTTGTTTTATACAATTTTTATATTTTCTTATTTTATTCTTACTATTTGTTATTTTGTAGTTCAATTTTCGCTAGTTTTATATTTTTTTTAAATTTTTCATAGTTTGTTAAACTTATTTTCGAAGATTTTCGACTATTTTTTAATATATTGCATTGTTTATTTTTCTCTTTTTTAATTGTATCTTTCTAAATATTATTTGATTCAAATTTACTAATAATCCAGCCGTAAATTTATAAGAATTTTAATTTAATCAAATTTTATTTCATTCAAATTTTCATACTTGTTACGTTTAAAGATGTTTTTATTCATTTCATAATAAGTAGTCTCACAATTATGACTATGTAGTTTTATCGTTTCATTTACGTATTTGTAAATAAAATAATTTTTATCATAAAAGTTAATAATTTAATAATATTAGAGGAAATATCTTTACTCTTTTAAAATTTGGACTAGAAAATGTTTTTGTCTTGCAAATTATTTAGGATATATAATTTATTTATTAACTTTTTAAAGTACCCTAAAAATCTCCTATTTTTTATATATATATATATATGTATTATTGTCCCCTATTTCCCCTAAAATATTCTTTATTGTCACTGTGAAGCCTGCTATTCTAAAAAGTAATATACAGGTAAAAAATAAAAAGAATTTAAAAAATCTTTTAAATCTTTAAAAAGAGATATTTATCGTTAAACATGATTTCATTCGAAACTCTTTATTAATTTGTTCTAAATTTATATTTCAGGCCTTCGTCGCAATCGGAGATAGCAACGGCCACATTGGTTTGGGTGTTAAGTGCTCAAAGGAAGTTGCAACTGCCATTCGTGGCGCTATCATCCTGGCCAAATTGTCAGTTGTTCCTGTTCGTCTAGGCTACTGGGGTAACAAAATCGGCAAACCTCACACTGTACCTTGCAAAGTAACCGGCAAGTGTGGATCCGTCCAGGTGCGTTTAATTCCTGCTCCCAGAGGAACGGGAATTGTGTCTGCTCCAGTTCCAAAGAAACTGTTACAAATGGCGGGTATCGAGGATTGTTACACTTCTGCTAGAGGATCGACCTGTACCCTTGGTAATTTTGCGAAAGCCACCTATGCTGCAATTGCCAAGACCTACGCCTATCTGACCCCAGATCTCTGGAAAGACGTTGCACTTTCTAAGCCTCCTTATCAGGAATTCGCAGACTATTTGATGAAAGCTCATCGCCCTATTCAGGGATCAAGGCCAGCTGAGACTGTTTAAATCAATAAAGAATAGTCTTCCTGAATAATAAATTTGAGATTCTTTATTTCAATATTCCCACAACCGGGGTGTCTAATCATCAGAGAATTTGCATGAAGTACTAGGGAATATTTCAACAATATTTGTCTGATAAATTAACTCATAAAAAAAATTGGAGATTAATTAGACAATTTTTTTGCATCTTTCACTATAAATAACCATTTAATAATAATAATAGAATATATTTTATATATTTAATTTTTCAAAAAAAAAAAATAATTGGTAAAATTAAGGAAATTTTAATATAAAAAATTAAAGTAATAATTCGAATTAAGAAAAATTGAATTGAAATGTGTAGATATTGGATCAAATCCACATTCAATGCAAGATAATTTATTACAATTAAATTTTAGTTTTTTGTTTTTAACATTCATATCTCAAATTGAGAAAGTATTAAATTTGTGCAATTTTGAACTTTTGCGGAAAATTTTTTTTTACAAATCTTTTTGCCGGTTGCTTGTTTGAACAAATGGGAATTCTGTGTTTTAAGAATTCTATCAAATATCAATTCGTGCAATTACAAATTTTGACACATGAAGATTCGATAAACTGGATATTCTGTCATTTGAAAATTTGACTTGCTTAGAATTATGTCAAATGAGAATCCTGCTAAATTAAAACTCGGTTAATTTCTTTTTCTTCTAAATAAAAAATCGGTTGGAAAAAAATTCTGTAAAATGAGATTTCTGTTTAATATAAATTCTGTTAATAAATTGTAAAAATATAGAAATTAGAATAGATTGAATCTTATTAAAACGAAAATTCTTTCACCCAATAAATCAGATAATTAAAAAAACGGAGATGTTTACTCATGCTAAAACAATTTCTTTAAAAGGAAAATTAGATTTCTTATTTCATAAAAGCTAAAAAAAATCTCAAAATGAATGTGAATTTGGACCGATTGGAATTTGAATAGATTCCAAATTGGATCAATTCAAGTACGGATTACAAGTAAATTGGAAATAATTAATATTTAAAAAGATAAATTAAAAATAAAACAATACAATGTATAATAGAGAAAATCGCAAAAAAAAAGTTTCAAAAACAATTAAAGAATTATAAAAAGTAGTAAGAAATATAAAAATAGTGGAAAATAAACTACAAAATAAAAAAACAGTAAGAATAAAATAAGAAGATGTAAAAAGATAAATAAAAATTACATAAAAGAAATGACAAATTCGTTTAAAAATGAAAAAGTCTAGAAAATTATTCACAAAATAAAAAAAAAATTTAAACAGAATGTGTAAATAAGTTAACAAAATAGAAGAAATAAAGTTTTCTAACATTAGATTCATTTTTAAAACAATTTTAAAAATAAATATTTTTAAAAAGTCATAGAATCTAGAAATTATATCAGAGAGAATAAATTTACGACAAAATGTAAAGAAAATTGGAATACATTTTTTTAAAAACGAGAAAACAATCAGATAAATGAACAAAATTTCACAATTCCGTCTCCTTTAATTATCAAAATAGATAAGGAAATCAATGAGAAAGTACACAAATTTTTCGGAATGCTATAAAAACAAAATGATATAAAATAAACTAAACTAATTTGCGTAGAAAATGGAAAATTTATTCTTAACACAATAAAAATGAAAACCAAAAGAAATAAAAATCTTCAACAAGAATTAAGAAATTGTGTCAAAATAAACTGAAAAAAATTTAATTATTCGAAAAATAATGATAGTTCTTAAAAACTTCAAAGAAATAGAAACAATAATTAATTAATACATTAAAAAATCTATAATAATAACCGCAAACTTCATTTTGTCCACACCTGAAGTTGGTCATTTTTCTATTCAATTGTTTTTGAATAATATTTTGACATTTGTGAATTGAAAACACAAACGAAACTTATGTCGTGCTGTTTGTAGTTTGTGTTTTGATAAGAACTTTTAAAAGAAAAAGAAATTCAACTGTAAAATTGGTAAATTTTGTAAATAAAATAATAAAATTTTAATTATAGTATTAAAAAAGAAAACAATATTAAAATAGAGATATACAACCTGCTTTAAATTATTTTTTTTACAATTTTTTTTGATTTATTAAGTTATTTTTAACTATTTTCAGTAAATTGAATTTTTTTTTTTAATTCAGAAAATTTAATATTTTTATGAAATTTCATAAATGATTTGAAGATATGAAATAATAAAATTTTATTATCATTTAATTATTCAGTCTTAGATTCTGTTCACACCTATTTCGAGATTTTAATTATTTCTAAAAAATACAAAATAATAATAAAGAATTAAATATTGTGAATTATGCTATTGAAAAATAAGCGAGAATCGTTTTTAAACATTTTTTAAAGTTTTGAAGTACCTTTTTGATTATTTACTTCCCTTTTAAAACCTTTTTTTTTAGTTTAAGGGTCAAAATAGTAACTAGACGAAAAGGTGGTCGCTGACATTTTAATAAATATTGAAACCCATATTATATGTATTACTGAATTGTCTACATTCAAATTCTAAAGTTGTTTTATAGATAAATTTTTTAGTTTCCAGCCGTAAATTGTAATTAAAAAACCAAGTGTCAAGGAAAAGAGTTTTCATCCAGAAAAAACTTATTTACTAAGGTTAAAAATACAATTTACGACTGCAAAATAAAAAAATTATCCTTATCAACTTCAGAACTTGAATTTAGAAACTTCAATAATGTATGTAATATGAGTTTTAATATTTATTAAATTGTTTGTTTACATTGTTGAGAATCAAAGTAAAATTTAATTGTATATGACTTAAAACTTTGGTTGTATTAAAATTTTGTTAAAACTAAAATTAAAATAATTAGAGTTTGAATCGATAAAAGTTGCCAAATATTTTAAATTTGGAAAAATGAAAATCTATATTGATGAAAGTTTTGAAGAATTGTTTGCACCTAGAAAAGTTTGTAATTGAAATTTGTATTGTTTGAAAAAATTTTAAGAGGAAGAAATGTTAATCAATAGACGTTTGGAATAATTAAAATTTGTATAGAAGTTTGAATATAATGTTAGTATTAAAATAAATAATTCATTACGTTTTTCTCGCGCGCATCCGTTTTGCTATAAACTTTTATTGTTTACTTTTTGATAAATCATTTTTCTGCATTTATGGGGCTAGAGATCTTATTAAACATTTAACTCAAAAAAATCATACTAATTTTAAGAAACCTTATCTTTCTTATTAAACTGATCTAAAATAATAATTAGAGATTAATAAAGAATTTTGTTTAATTTGTTTACGATATAATAAAATGAATTTAAACTAAATCGGATTACAAGGTTGAAATTAAATTTTTCTGTATTATTCTACGAATATAATTCTTTTAATACTATTAACCCCAGACATATCTTTCCTCCGATTAAATGATATTATATTTTGATCACTAATTCCTTCTTTAAACTTAATAATTTTTAATTATTTAATAAAAAATGTTTTATAGTGTCTCTTATGTCTTCAGCACCTAATTTTTTGTTTCTGGATCTAAAAATGTAATTCGTAAACTTTATTTTCATTCTTTGTAAAAGGTTTTATTCCTCCTCATTATTCTTTTATAGAAGTGCAAGAAATGCCAAAAATGCGTCTTTGACACTTAATCCACAACTGCTCAAAAACTAAAGGCAATTGAATATTTTTCAAGATTCTGATTCTGCAGACAAAATTCTATAAGAATCGTCTGTCATTGATTGGACAAAATTTTTTTGGTCAGTGTTACAATGTTCGTTGTCATTTTTTGCAAACAATTAACTTTTTTCCTTTCTTGGTTTAATTTATACAATAAACTTTTAACACTAATTGTAAAAAACAAATTATAGGTACAATTTATTAAATAAAAATCTAATTGTCATTAAGAATAAAATATATTTAATTTATTATTGATAGTATAGTTCCAGATTCATTCCATCGTGTATTTCATCTATGAAAAGTTGGTTAAGAAAAGTTAAAATACTAATTTTGAACAAAATATAACAACCTATTATAAACAGAATAAATAAAAAAGAATAATAATTACAATTAAAAAAAATCTAACATTAATTATAATTAAATTATATTTTTGTTTGAAAATTTCAGAGAATTTTTTGTTTTGTGAAGTTAAAATTTCGATTTATGTAAAATCGAATAATTTAAAAAAGAAGGTAATAAAAGGATACAGTCTTGAAGTTGAATGTGATCTTTGAAGATGGTGTACCATTTTTTAAGAACGATTTTCTCCCATCGTGTACCAGTTTGAGCGGCAATTAATTTTTTTAGATCTCCTATTGTGTCTGTACTGTTGCATTTAACGCGAACTTTTTTCCCCAATCGATCATTGCACGTAACTTCCAGCATTTTTCTTAATTACCTGCAAATATAATATTTTTAATTTAATAATTATCCGATTTTTAAGAAATTCAAAATTTTAATTACAATGTTTTTCTATTTAATAGCATGGAAAAAGTTAATGAAGAAATATAAAACAAAAGAAATAAAATAAATGAACATTATTATATTACAATAATCAAAGTAATAAAGTTTTAATTTCACTTCAGTCTTAATTTTTGAGTAATTTTCGAGACTTATTATTTTTAGGTTATGTTCGATAATTATTCATTCAAAATTTAGAAGAACTCATCATTAATATAAAATTGTATTCATAAACGAAATAAATAATTTTATAAGAAATTTGGAAAATAAATTACTTTACTTACGCTAAAAACGAATACAAAATATTTTGATTCGTATATATATTAATAACAATTTATACCTTTTTAAAGTTCAAGTAGTGTAATTTTAGAGTAGTCAAAATTTATTTGAATCAATTGGTTAATTCTTGATGTATCAATAAATATAATTTCACTATATTTACTTAAATAAACCAATAAATATAACGAATATTTGTATAAATTTATAAAACGTTTTTGTTTGTGTTCTGTTTGTCAAAGGAAGTTCCAGGGGCGTGACTAGAAATTTCAATTTAAAACAGAAAGACTGAATTGCAGAAATTATACAAAGCTAAATAACACTAAAATAAACCAACAAAACTAAATTACAATTCACCTCAAATTTGAATATGTTAAATTTCAGTGAACAATTCTCCATTAAATAATTATTTCTCAATTTTCCACAAACTTTTTTAACACGTCACTGCGTTTTCCACTTTAGGAATTAGTTTAAAGAAAAGACGCCAGAGAGCGCTTTTTAGTTTTTTTCTGTCAATTTCAAGATTTCCTCGTGCACGATTTTTTCACAAAATGCGGATTGAAACGTGTTATTTTTGTTCCTCGCGAGTTTATCCAGGACATGGAATTCAATTTGTCAGAAACGACTGTAAAGTAAGTATTTTATATTATTTTTAGCATGCACTTTTTTCTGCAATTAGCCTTCTAATTTCGAAAAGAATTTTCCATATTTTGAGGTTATGTTCCACAGCAGTTTTCTCAAAAGTATTTTTCAGTTTTTTTATTGAAAAAATGTTTTTCCAATTTGAGGCATTTTTTTAATTTTCACAAGAATTTGCATATTTTTTTAAATAATTTTAAGCTATAACTTACTTATGTTACATTGAAATACGTGAAATTTTAAAATATATTACAAAAATCATATGTTTCCTATAATAGAATTCTTTTTAAGAAATAAGGTTTATTACTAAATTGTGTCTCATGAATCTTATTTTTTACAGATCTTTAGATTTTGCCGGTCCAAGTGTCACGCAGCATTCAAAAAGAAGAAAAATCCAAGGAAGGTAAAATGGACAAAAGCCTACAGAAAAACAGTAGGAAAAGACTTGGCGATCGATCCTTCCTTCGAATTTGAAAAGAGACGAAATATTCCTGTTAAATATAACCGAGAACTTTGGACGAAAACTATTGAAGCTATGAAGAAAGTGGAAACAATCCGCCAGAGAAGACAAAATACTCACATTATGCAGAGATTGCGAGTGGGAAGAGAGGTGGAAAAGGAGAAAAATATCAAACAAGTACAACGAAATATTTCCCTAATTCGTTCTCCAGCCGCTGGACTCAAGGAAAGAAAGAAACTCGAGGAATCAATGGAGGAAGATGTCTCTATGAACAGCGAACTCGACGAAGAAATCGACATCGCAGAAGCAGAACGAAATATTTCCATTACAAAGTCTCCTGTTGTCAAGGAAAAGAAACAAAAGGAAAAAGCGAAACAAAAAATTCAACATCAAGAAATGCTGGTGGAAGAAAACTGAACAATTTCTCTTTACAACAATTTATTTAATTGAAATTAAAAATTTGAACGAAACTGAAAGAATCTCTTTTGAAAAAAATTTCGAAAGAAGAAGGGAAATTTGATTTTCTTTGTATATAGAATTTAATTCCTGAAAAACGTTTCATGCCGTATTCTTTGTGTATATAGATTTTTGAAATAAAACTGTTTTTAAATGTATTTATTTATTTTTTACTATTACTTACTCTAGTTTTTCAAATATTTCCATTTTTGTCTCTTTTTAAATTAATCAAAATTATTATTAAAGCGCGATGAGAAACTTTGGATTGTTGTTGGTCATTTAAAACTATAAATTTTTGCAAATTCAAATAATGGAAATTACGAAATTGAAGAATATATCTAAAAAAGACGAAAATAATTGACAGGTGAAAACAAAATTCGAAAAATGGATGTATAATTACGCAATTGAAGAGAATAGTTTGAACAAATGTTAAATTTTATCAAAATACCCTAGTTGAAAAATTATAGAAATAACTTTTGGAAGTAATTGCAAATCGAAAAAAATAACTCAAGTTGAAGAAAATAATAAAAAGTTGAGGAAATAAATTGGAAATTTAAAAAATTCAATGATAATTGAAACAAAAATTAAAAATTACGAAAATAATTAACAATTAAAACAAAATTTAAAGAATATTTAGATTAATACACAATCAAACAAAATAATTTAAAAAATAAAAGAATAATTATAAAATTTTAAGATAATAATTAAACATTGAAAACATTGTAGGAAATGATTGAAAATTGCAGAAAATTAATAATTCAAGGAAATACTTGAAAAATGACGAGAATAATTGAAAAATTGAAGAAAATATGTGAAAAATAATGAAAATAATTGTCAATTGAAAATAAAATTCGAAAAATGACTAAATTCGTAGACAACTGAAAAAAATAATTGAAAAAATTTAAACATTTAAAGAAAATAATTGAAAAGTGGCATTTAAATTTGAAGAGAATAGTTCTAAAATTGAATAATTGAATTAAAGTTTTAAAACAATTTTAATGAGTGTAAAAATAATTGAAAGAATCCGAGAATTACTGAATATTGAGAAATTAATTGACAATCGATAAAAATAATTGAAAATTAAAGAAAATATTTAAGAATTGAAGAAAATAATTAAAAATTGAAGAAATTAATAAATTGGAAATTGGAAAGTTGAGGAAATAAATTGAAAATTTAAGAATTAAATTAAAATTTGTAAAAGTAAATGATAATTGAAACCAAAATTACAAAATTACGAAAATAATTGACAATTGAAAACAAAATTCAAAAAATGTCTGGATTAATACACAACCGAACAAAATAATTTAAAAACTCAAAATAATTGCAAATTGGAAAATTAAGAAACTTATAAGAATAATTGTTGAAAATAATTATTAAAAATCGAAAAAAATAATTAAAATTGAAGAAAGCAATTAAAAATTTAAGAATGGAATTGAAATTTAAAGAATATACTTACAAATTGAAAAAAAGTAATTAAAAAAAGCCGAGATTTAATGAATATTGAAGAAAACAATAGAAAAATGTAAACAAAAATTGAAGAATGCAATTAAAAATGAAAAGGAATAATTGTATTTAAAATTAAAGAAACTTAATGATAATCGAAAAAAAGATAGAAAAAAGGCGATAATTTTTTAATATTAAGGAAAATAATTGAAAATTGAGAAGTGGAATTTAAATATGAAGAAAAAAAATAAAAATTGAAGAGAATAGTTAAAGAATTGAATTGAAAATTTAAAACAATTTTTATGAGTTAAAAAAGTAATTGAAAAAACCCGAGAATTATTTAATATTATGGAATTAATTAAGAATCGATAACAATAATTGAAAATTAAAGAAACTATTTGAGAATTGAAGAAAATAATTAAAAATTGAAGAAATGAATTGAAAATTAAAGAATTAAATTAAAATTTTAAGAAAATAGTCAATAATTGAAAAAAAATTACAAAATGACTAAAATAATTAAATATTAAAAAAAATAATTAAGAAATAAGGAAAATAAATAGCAATTGAAAGACAAATTTGAAAACTGTTGAGAATAATCAACAACAGAACAAAAAAATAAAAAAAAATAATTATAAAAGTTTAAGATAATACGTAGTTGAAAATTGGTAAAATTGGAGGAAATAATTGAAAATTGAGGAAAACGATTAATAATTGAACGAACTAGTTCAAAAAAATGACGAAAATAATAGAGAAATTGTAGAAAATATGTGAAAATGACGAAAATAATTGTCAATTGAAAACAAAATTTGAAAAATGACTAGATTCATAGACAGCTGAAAAAAATAATTGAAAAAATTAAACAAGAAATATAAAATTCAAAGAAAATAATTGCAAATTGAAAAATTAAGTAAATTATAGGAATAATTGTTGGAAAAAATTACACATTTAACAACTGAATTAAAATTGAAAAAATAATTAAAATTGAAAAAGTAATTGAAAATTGAAAAAAGCAATTAAAAATTGAAGAATTGAATTCAAATTTAGAGAATATACTTAAAATCTGAAAAAAAATTTAATTGAAAAAAGACGAGAACTAATGAATATAAAAGAAAATAATTGAAAATTGAAGAATGGAATTAAAAATGAATTGAATGATTGAATTTAGAATTAAAGAAACTTAATGATAATCGAAAAATGGAAAATCGAAAAGAGGAATTTAAATTTGAAGAAAATAACTGAGATTGAAGAGAATAGTTCTAAAATTGAATAATTGAATTGCAATTTAAAAACAATTTTTATGAGTGAAAAAAATAATTTAAAAAATTCTAGAATTATTGAATATTGAGGAATTAATTGAAAATCAATACAAGTACTTGAAAATTAAAGAAAATATTTGAGAATTGAAGAAAAAAAGTAAAAATTGGAGAAATTAAAAAATTAAATGGAAATTTCAAGAAAATAATTAACTATTAAAAAAAATAATTAACATTAAAAAAATATCGAAAAATGGAGAGAATAATCGACAATTGAACAAAACAAAATTTAAATTAATGAATAATCATAAAATTAAAGGAGAATAATAAATTGTCAATTGAAATCTGATAAAAATTATATGGATAAAATTGTAGAAAATAAATGAAAATTGAAGAATTGTGTTGAAATTTTAAAGAAATAATTGACAATTGAAAGAAAACTTACAAACTGACAAAAATAATTGAGAAATGAAGAAAATATTTGAAAGAAAATTTTTAAAGCTGGCGAGAATAATCGCCAACAGAACAAAATAATTAAAAAAAAATTAAAGTAAAATTATAAAATTAATGAGAATAAGTGTATATTGAAAACTGTTGAAAATAACATTGCATTGTTTCTGGTCATTTAAAAAAATTAATTAATAAATTAATGAAATTTGTTATTCAAATAAAATTATTACTTTAAATAAATATAATTTTGATTCTATGCAAAGTAAAATCGCTGCCGACTTCAAGAAATAGACAAACAAGTAAAAGTAAGTTTCAATTTTAAATTTAAAAAAGAAAAAATAATAAAAAAATAAATAAAAGGAAAAAATAGTATAGGTGGGTGATTCTCCAGAAATATTCCTTTTTGTGCATCGGAAATGAAAATTTATTAAATATATTTTAGGACCTCTAAAATTTATAAACATGTTAAGCAATTAAAGATTTAACACCTTCATAACTTGATCATGCTAATTTGTAGCATTTAAAACAGATTTTTAATATTAAAATTTATAGATAAATCTAAAGGTTAAAATGTAGAGCAAGTGTTTTTTTTAAAGTTATCAACAACTTCAGGTCATTTGAATTTATTTTAAACAATATTTTTTATAGTCTGAAAGCTATTTAATATTATTAATTTATTATTAATTATAATTTAAAAAAATGGTAGATTTTAAAACACCTACCAAAATATGAAATCTTTTGACCACCAATAATTATTTGTCAAGATTTAAAGGTTTATTTTTCGTTGACAGTTCAAAAACAATTGATATTTATATTAATTTTTAATATGAGCCAGAGGAATGACGAGCCAGAGGAATGATGATTTCAACATTTTTTACATTTTATTTCAAATTAAACCATTTTTCTTAAACTTAAAATAGTTTAGCATGTTTGTGTAAGTTAACTTTATTGTAGAAAAATTGCAAAAATATTTTATCTACTGTCATTCTATTTTTAATTTGAGCCAGAGGAATGACGCTTCAGGTTGTGAATCGCTGTAAAAGCTTTAATTTATAAATTTTTTAACTTTAAATAATGATTTTTTTACAAAACCCACTTGACAAATTATTATTAGGGATGTCAATGTATTTAATAAGTATGAAAACAGATAAATAACTCAACTAATATAAAAAATATTGAATAATATACAACAAGCCAGAGGAATGATGCAAAACCAGAGGACAAAATTCATTTTCCATTTATGGAAAGTCTATAAGATCTATTTTATTTATACTTTGTATAAATATTCTACAATCCCTTAGCTTCTAGAAAATATCTGTAAAGTATTGTTTTTCAAATATTAAATAGTTGTTTTACGTTTTGAAAGAATGAAAAATTGACATAGGACAGGTTAAAAGGCTCACTTTTAGTAGTTAAAATTACAAAAAAAGTACTTTAAAGTTATAAAATAAATAAATTCTTTTGCAGGATTTTTAGAAAAAGTGGTAAATTATTGACGTATAGAGAGAAATTGTCATAAATTATTATTATTATTGAGAAAATCTTGAAGACATACAAAAGTAATATTTCGGGAGAATCACCCAGGTAGGTACATTACAAAAAGTTGAAATATTTTTGATGAAAGAATAGTTTTCTTGAACAAAGTGTATTCAAAATTCTATAATTTATACGAACTTCAATAGGTCCAAACTTATTATATAACTTTCTTATATTTTAATATTAATAAACTTCAGTTTTTTTAAACTTTTAATTCTTTAAATTTTAATTCATCAAAATTTTTATTAATTCAAATTTGAACTATTATAAACTTTACATATTTTCAAAATCTAACAATGCATACTTAAATTATTTTAAACCGTGACCATTATATAAAAACTTCTAATTATACAAAAAATTTTATTGCATATTAAAGCTTCAATCAGTCCAAATTTTGAAAATAATAATTTAGACTATAATTTGAATATTTGAATATTTGAATCAATGAAAATTGGGCGTAACAGAATTTAAAATTAAGTGAAATTTATTAAAAAAAAAAAAAATTAAAATTGTGAAAAGTTCAAATGTTTAGTTATTAATATTCAGAATAATAAAAACGCAAGGATTGATTAAAATTTAGATAATTTAAAGCCTCACAACGAATAAAAATTTTTATGAATTAAAACTTCAATAAATTAAAACTTAAATATATGTTGATTCTTAACTGCTAATTTAGATTTCCATTAAAATTAATTATTTCGAAATTTTAATGATCTCAATTTTCCAATGATCTAAATATAAATTAATTTAATCTTCCACGCATCAACATTTCAAGTAAATGTATATTAATAAAATTAAATTTTAATTTACTACAAATTTTAGTGTATAGACATTTTAGTTCAATATTTTAGAGTAAACTATATTTTAAATTATTTATTTTTTATCAATGCAGTTAAATTGAATCTTATCAAAGTAGACTCATTTTTAATTAGATAAAAAATATTTCTCTTTTTTTTTGCTTCAATTATCATATTAATATTTTCATTTACTGTGTTTCATCTTCAATTATCAAATATTTGAAAAGTTTTATTGTTGTATTTTTATTTTCTTAAAATGTCAATTATAATTTTCAATTTTTCAATTATTTTCGTCAATATCTTTAGATTTTTAAACTTTTATTTATCTTTTTTCAATTATAAACTTCAAATTTTTCAATTAATTTCCCAATATTATAAAAATAAATTATACAATTTGTTATAACAAATATAATTATTATTTGTTTAATAAATAAATATTAAATTTTTTTATTTATCAATCATTTTCTTCAATTTTGAATTATATTTATCAATTATTTTATTATTTTCGTCAATGTTCGGCTGTATTCTTCAGTTTAAAATTGATTTCTCAAATTCCAACTGTATTCTTCAATTTTTATATCTACTTTTATGAATATTAATTTTTTCAATTATTGTCTCCAATTATCCATTTTAATATTTTCAGTTACCTATTGTCCTTCTATTTATTCAATTTTTTTTCATTTTCCAATTTTAAAGTTGTATTTTTCTTGAAAAGGCATTTTTCATTGATTAATTTATTTTTATTCTCTTCAACATTCATTTATATCTTGCGTTTTTTCAATTTTTTTTCCTCAAATTCAACTATTTTCTTTTTCTAATTATTTCTGCTTATTAAAATACATAATTTATGTTATCATTTTTTTTATTCGTTGATACTTCACTACACATAAAAACTATTTAAAAATATCACTTTATTTGGAGTAATTATTTATAGAAATATTACACATGTTTAGATTTTAATACCTAAAATTTGTGGAAATAATGTCTCAAAGATATATAATTGAAGCTTAATAAACAACTTCAAACCCACTGACATAAAAACAAGTTATGAAACTTGAACTTTAATTGTGATCTATATGATCTCTTACGTAATTTGAAGCTTGCAGTATAAACCGGACAAATTTTTGTTAAGTGCTTAATGTATAAGTATGTAATTAAATTAATATATACATGTATTTTAAAATTAGAAAGTCTAATATTTTTAATAATTAACCACTGCACCCTCGGCAACCACAATGAATACATTCGACAATTCTTCCTTCTTCTAATTTACCCTTTGGCACACGACAAATGCAATTTGTGCCAAAACTCGTATCTCGAGTTTGAATACACCGAAGACAACAAAGATTTTCATATCCAACTTTCTTCCATTTGGCAATTAGATTCTTGTCTGCTATCTTCTCATTTAGACAATATTCGTATAATTCTAGAAAATGTTATATTTAAATATTATTAATTGAATGAATAATAGTATTAACAGGCATCACAGAACCTTTTATCTTCAAAAAAGGTGAAAAGGTGAATTTTATCCCTGGAAAAGGTGACAGAAAGATGACAAAAAATATAATAAACAACAATTGTTTTTAGTCACTTAAAACTATAAATTTTTGTAAATGCAATAAATAATGAAAATTACGAGAATAATTACAAAATTAAAGAAAATATCTGAAAAATGACGAAAATAATGAACAATTGAAAACAAAATTCAAAAAATGGCTAGACTAATACACAGCCGAACAAAAAAATTGAAAAAATCCAAGAATAGTTATAAAATTTTAAGAAAATAACTGAAAAATGAAAAAATTGAAAAATTTCGGAAAACAATTGAAAATTGAAGAAAATAATTAATAATTGTAAGAAATAATAGAAAAATGACGAGAATAATTGAAAAATTGAAGAAAATATCTAAAAACTGACCAAAAAAATTGATAATTAAAAACAAAATTTCTAAAAATGATTACATTAATAGACAACTAAAAGAAATAATTGGAAAAACTAAATAAGAAATATTAAATTTGAAAAAAATATTTGCGTATTGAAAAATTAAGAAAATTATAGGAATAATTGTTGGAAATAATTGCACATTTAACAATTGAATTGAAAATAAAAAAAAATTATTAAAATTGAAAAAATAATTGAAAGTTGAAAAACCAATTAAAAATTGAAGAATGTAATTGAAATGTAAAGAATATAATTAAAAATTGAAAAAAAGTAATTGACAAAGGCGAGAATTACTGAATATTAAGGAATTCATTGAAAATCGATAAAAATAATTGAAAATTAAAGAAAATATTTGAGAATTGAAGAAAATAATTTAAATTTGAAGAAATAAATAGGAAATTAAAGAATTAAAAAGAAATTTTAAGAAAATAATTGATATTTAAAAGAAAAATTACAATATGACGAAAATAATAATTAAATATTGAAGAAAATAATTAATTATTAAAAAAAATAATTAACGATTGAAAAAAAGTTTGTAAAATGGTGAGAATAACAAAAAAATTTTAATTAATGAATAATCATAAAATTAAAGGTGAATAATAAATTGTCGATTGAAAACTAATGAAAAGTATGGATTGAAAATAAAAAAAAAATAAAAAATTGAAAAATGGAATTGAAATTTAAAAAATATAATCAAAAATTGAAAAAAAGTAATTAAAAAAGCTGAAAATTGTATAATATAAAAGAAAATAATTGAAAACTTTAAAATTAAAATTTGAAGAAAATAATAACAAAAATTAAGAAATAAATTGAAAATTTAAGCATTAAATTCAAATTTGAAAAAAATAATTGATAATTGAAGAAAGGTAAGAATTGCTGAATATTGAAAAAATAATTGAAAATTGAAGACTGGAATTTAAAATTAAAAATAACAACTGAGAGAAGAAAATAATTAAGAATTTTAGGAAAGTAATTGACAATTAAGAAAAAATTAGAAAACTGTCAATAATAATTGTCAACAGAACAAAATATTAAAAAATAATTATAAACTTCAAAAATAAATGTAACTTGAAAAATTTGTAGAAAATAATTGAAAAATGACGAGAATAATTGAAAAATTGAAGAAAATATCTGAAATATGACGAAAATAATAGACAATTATAGTAAAAATTGTAAGAAATAAATGGAAATTCATGAAATCAATTGAAAATTGAAGAAGATAATTAAAGAATTATATTGAAAGTTCAAAAAAATCATTGACAATTGAAAAAAGATGAAAATTATTAAACATTAATTATTATTATTAATTATTAATTATTAAATAATAATAATCTCCGTAAACTCCTGAAGTTAGTTAGTATTAATATTTATTCATCTTTTCTGTCCACGTTTTAAAAACTGAAGTGAAGTTAGTCCCTGTTATTTTATTTTGTGCTGGTTTTTAATTGTCATTTGAATAAAAAAAAAGTTTCGAAAAATGCTTTAAAAATTTATTATGGTTTTTGAAGAAGTTGAAAATATGTACACATGCAATTAATTTCCTAATTTTTCAGTTATTATCTCAAATTTAAATTATTGTCTTCAATTTTTCATTATATAACGATTTTTTAATTATTTTCTTTTGCTTCAAAATAAATTCTGCAATTTTTCTTAATTTTCATCAATTTATAATTAAATTCATTATTTTGTCATTACTTTTAAAACTTTCAAT
Organism: Ganaspis brasiliensis; assembly: GCA_037103525.1. Classification (NCBI taxonomy): domain Eukaryota; kingdom Metazoa; phylum Arthropoda; class Insecta; order Hymenoptera; family Figitidae; genus Ganaspis; species Ganaspis brasiliensis. The sequence goes on along the minus strand of JAZKLR010000464.1, from coordinate 365,989 downwards.
TATTTATCCGATATTGCAATTATTTTCATAAATTTTCGTTATTTCTGCGATTTTTTAATTATTCTCTTTAATTAAAATTTTTCAAGTAATTTTGTAATTATTATTTTTTTTTAAACATATATATACTCTATGATTTTTCCAGTTATTTCTCTCAACTTTTATTGAATATCTTCAATTTTTCATATTTAAATTATTTTCATCATAATTTAATTTTCTTTCCCAATCTTAAATTATTTTCAGCATATTTCATTTATTTTTTTCAATTTTGAATTAATTTGATCATTTTACAAATATTTTTCTCGATTGTTAATCATTATTCTCATTTTCTAAAATTATTTTCTAAGATTTTTAAGTATTTTTCTGATAATTCAAATATTTTCTTCCATTTTTAATTATTTTAATTTCATTTGTTATCAGAATTTCAGATTTTTTTTTAATTAATTATCGTAAATTTCAATTATTTTTAGCTTTCTTCCAGACTTTTCTTCAATTTTTAGTTTTTCTCATATTATAAAATTAATTTCTAAAATTTTTCAAGTAATTTTCTCAAATTTCTATTATTTTCTTCAATTTTTATTTATTTTTATTTGTTTTCATAATTTCCAAAAAATTTTATTAATTATCGTAAATTTCAATTATTTTTAGCATTCTTCCAGTCTTTTCTCTAATTTTTAGTTATTCACATTTTCTAAAATTATTTTCTAAGATTTTTAAGAATTTTTCTAAAATTTCAATTGTCTTCTTCAATTTTTATTTATTTTCTTTTTTTTTAATTGATTTCTAAGACCTTCATGTATTTTTTTCAAATTTCAATTATTTTTTCTTTATTTAAAAAAAATTCTGTAGTTTTTTCAATTATCACACTTAAATATCATTTATTTGTTACAACTTATCATTGTTTGTATCATATTTTAATTATTTTCGTGAAGTTTTGAAATTTAAAAACATGTTTCAATTATTTTCCAAAATCTATTTCCTTCAATTTTCAATTCTTTAAATTTGTTTCATAATTTCAAAAATTAATTATTATTTATCTGACTTTTCAATTATTTCATTATTTATATTATTTTTTATATTTTTTTCTCGTTCTTTTTTATAATTGCCGAAAATTTTTACTTATTTCTCTTTAATTAAAACTTGTTCTGTTCAATTTTAAATTATTTTTATTTTTTTTCATTTATTTTCTCTAATTTTTAAATATTTTCTTTTATTTCAACGAACTTCTGAAAGTTTTAAGTATTTTTCTCAAATTTTGTTTAACTTTCCTTTATTTAAAATATTTTATGTAATTTGTTTAATTCTTTTCTCAAATTTTAATTTTTTTTTTTTTTTTAATTTATTTATCTCAATTTTTAACCATGTTTTTTCAATTTTCAATTATTTTCTCTAATTTTCCATTATTCAATTTGTAATTTACTTTTAAGATTCTCAAGTATTTTTCGCAAATTTTAATTATTTTCTTTATGTTTAAAACATTTTTATGATTGTTTAAATTACTTTCCCCAATTTTTAATTGATTTAATTTTTTTTTCAATTAATTTTCAAAATTTGCAATTATTTGTTTAATTTCAATTATTTTTTGCAATTCTTTTTAATTCTAAAATATTATAAATTTTGTCCTAAATAAATATTTATTTTATTTATATTAACTGATTTTTAAATATTATATTTAAAATATTTATTTTTCTTATTAGATAAATAGTATTTACCGATTTTTTATATTTATTATTGTATTTTATAATTTGAAAATGTATGAGAAACTAATCGAGCGCTTGCGCGCGTTTTATTTTGCTAGTTGAATAAAATAATTGAGAATTGAAGAATTGAATTGAAATATAAATAAAAGAATAGAGATCTGAAAGAAAAATTACAAAATGATGAAAATGGTAGGTTATGGTTATGTTAATTCTATTTACATAAATAGCAGGAACATAGAAAAGAGTAGTTAACTGTTTATTTGACTCTACTCTTTTTTATGAACATACTTGGAAATATTTACAAAAAATTATATATTTTTGATCGCAAAAAAGGTGAAAAAAGATGTAAAAAGGTGACTAATCATCAAAAAAAGGCGAAAAGGGTGACAAAATTGAAAAAAGGTGAAAAGCTGACTATCTGTGATGCCTGTATTAATAATATTTTAACTAAATAAATAATAAACATCTACCTCTACTTATTGCCTTTCTACGATAAAATAAGTCATAAATGTATCTTGATTTTTGATGATGAACCTTAAAAATTGGCCACAAAGATTCGTGTTTTCTTTTACCTTCGTGTGGCTCAGTTTGTGCTGAAAAATAAATTAAATCATTATTCAGACAAACTTTAATGTCTATTATATTCTAATAAACACGATTATTAAATTTTCAAAGAATTTTTTATTTTTAAAAAAATAGAAACAAATTATTTATAATGGTGCTGACAAAATCCATCATTAAAAACTAATAAATAACAAAAATTTCTTTTATGTTATTATTTCGAAAATGTTCTATATTTTTTATTTTAATTCAGGAGGGAATTAAATATTCTCTTCATAAATAAAGAAAATAGAATAGATCAATTATTAGTAGAATCTAATTTGTTATTATTTTATTTATAAACAAAATTACTGATAATAAACATAACCTAAAATTCTTACCTTCGCGCATTTTTTGTTCTAATTCCTCTAAAGTGGGTTCAATCAACTCCCAACCTTCTGGTGGAGACTTCTTGCTACGCCTTACTTTCGGCATTGTTAATTTTGTTTATGCAACCGCACAATAACAATTTATAAAATCCGATAACGTCAAGAATGAACCAAATAAATAAAAAAAACAGCAGCAACAACCGGAAATACAAAATAGCGCGCATGCGAAATATCACTCACACTAGTCAATTGACGAACTATGCCGCGAAATTTAAATCGTGAATCATAAATTGATGATAATTTCAATTTTATAAACGATAATTCTATCAAAGATGCTATGTAATTGAATTAACTTATATGTCAGAAACATTTATAACAGTTTGTAAAACATTTACAAAAAAAAATTGATTATAAATAATGAATATCAGATCATGTCGCATTTTTTAACAATCTTTTTATTTCCAAATCAAATCAGGAATGTCAAATGCACTTCCGGTACATTTGAAACACCTTTTTTAAACAGAAAAGCTAACCGTATTATTTAATTTGTTATAAAATGTACATTTTCAAATTAATTACAAACTGCCAAATGATGAGTGACATTTAAATAAATAAAATTTCGTCTAGTTTCAGTGAGACACGATATTATGTAAATGTAATTTCAAATGGCATTTGAACACGTAAAACATACAGCCCTGATACCGGAAGTACGTAAATTCCACATCTTCACATGCATTCACGAAAAATTTCGTGTAAAACATCTTTATGGATTCATATATAAATGTATTTGTACACGCGGAGCCGGAGTGACACGTGAGTGTGCGTGCATGGAGTTGAGTTTTAGTTTTTCAAATAATTCATGATGATCCAGCAGCAGGAGGTACTTTCTAAAGCGGAGGATATTGCTGATCAGGTAAGAAAAACAAATAGTTAATAATAAATTGCCATTTTAAAATTCGAGGCTCAGACTCTGCCAAAATATGACAAAGAAAATCCCCAGGTCCCACGTAATAAGGCATGACAAATTTTTCTGTCAACGTCACCTTAACCTGTAAATCAAGTTTACGCATATATTTTTATTTTCATATTCACGTCGTAATTAACTTAATCATTATTGATTGAAGTGAATTTATCGGCTTCAACTATTGACTGAATTCTTCGATATGTTTACTATAATTTCTTGCCATATGATAAATAGGTTATGAACCTTTAAACTGATAAAATGCAGTTGAGATGAAAAAGTCGAAAGAATGACAGAAATTAGCAAAATATTTTGCAAATCAAAATATCAAATGTGAATTGAATGATTGTGAATCATTTTTTGTAACGTATCCAATTAATAATTATAGTGGTTCATTTTTTTAGTGACGGGTTCAATATTGAATTTCTTATGACCGACTTTCGAATGGCCTAATGACTATAATTTCATTTAAAATCAGAGCATAATCTTTTATCTTACTGGCACAGATTTGATTTTTAATTTTGATTATTTGTAATTTAGTTTTTTACAATTTAAGTATTGTTTATTTTGTGAGGAAAAAAGTGTGTTGATTGAATTCGGAATCTTGTTTGATCACTTTCACAGACCTACTTAACAGGTTGTGAGTTGATTTTCGAAATATTTCGGGCCTCGAAATTGGTTTAATAAATCAACATATTGTTTATTTTTTTATTGTTATTCATGTATTTATAATCATAGAAAAATAAAAGTGTAAAGTATATAAATGTATGTTATTAATAATAGTTATAGTCAAAGTAATACATTTTTTTTTATTTACTTTTTATATCTAATTTAAATTTTATTACTTTTAACATAAATTTTAATCAAGTTTCAAAATAATCTAAATTTTATTCAATCATAATTTCAATTTATCTAAAACTGTTATGATCCAACTTTTATTAACTTCGTATTAATAAATTTAAAAAATAAAATTCGATTAATTTGGCAGTTTATAAAAATTTGAATCGATCTGACTTAAAATTTATCTAATTGCAATTGATCATAACTTATATCGATTCAGTGTATCTAAATTTCAATCAAACCAAAATATTTGTAATCTTTTTTTAGAAATGATGTTAGTAATTTAGTAAAATTGTTGGATACTCAATCCTCCATTTTTTTAATTTCTATTTAACTAATTCTTTTAATAAATCTCAATTTTTATCGGGGAAAATTTTGTAAATTTTAATCTAAATTTCGCTTATTTACAAATTCTGTTAAATGTCAATTCGGATAAATAAAAATTTTATTCAATGAAAATTTGGAAAAATATTAATTCGACATTAAAATAATATCGATGTTCAGCCTAATGGATTTAAAAGAATTTTATCACACTTTACAGATTCCTTTTGAAATTACCTGCTTTCTTTATCTGAGTTTTTAGTTTAATAATTATATATAAATTTAAATGTAAGTCACGTACATTATTGAGATAAAAAGTTATTAAAAAAAGGAATTTCACTTTTTATTCAATATCTATTTTCCAGTTCCTTTTTTTTTAATTTATATTTATTCCATCACATTCGAGTAATTTTTTTTTTTTAGTTTTGTTCTTTTTATTTTTGAGTTAGTTGTTTTTAATTACATTACTTTTATTTTATTATAGATTTTTTTTCAATTTCTAAAAGTTATTTTAAAAACTTCTAGTAATTTTCTTAGCTTTCTTGTTTTCTTAAATTTCAAAACCTTTATTCTTCATTTTCTAGCTATTCTCTTTTTTTATATGATTTGCCCATTAAATGTTTTTTTTTTTTTTAGTTATCTGGTTATCTACATTTTTAGTTATTTTTTATTTTTTAGTCTGTTTTTTAGTGATTTCTTAAATCCTTAGTTTTCTGCAAAAATATCTTTGTTTTCTGTAATCAATTTTCTCCACTTTCTAGTTATTTTGAAATTTTCCAGTAATTTTTTTTTTTTAATTTTTATTTTATTTTTATTTTAAAGCTACTTTTTGATTCATTATTAATTTTTTTTAAATTTCTTAGTAATATCTTTATCAATTCTTTGGATTTTCCATTTTTAAATAATTCTAATTCATTTACTTACTAGTTTTTTTTCTTCAATTCTAATTCCATTTTCATTTTTTCGTGAAAAGTTCTCTCTTTTATTTTATTTTTATCTCTCTTTGATAAAAAAATTTTTATTTTGTATTATAGTAATTTTTTTTAAATTCTAGTAATAATTACTAGAATTTAAAAGTTTGTTCTACTGGTTTTTTTTAAAATTTTAAATAATTTTCAGTTTTAAACCATTTTTTTTCATTTTTCAGTTCTCCTTATTTCTTTTAAAGGTTTTGTCTTTAAATGTTTTTTTTTCTAATTTCTGTGTATTAGTTATTTTTTCACTTTTTAGTAATTTCTTTAAATTTCTAGTTTTTTGCAATCAATTTTTAGTTATTTTCTCTAATTTCTAGTTACTTCGAAATTCAATAATATTTTTATTTTATTTTTATTTTAAAGCGGCTTTTTGATTCATTATTAATTTTTTTTTAATTTTCTTAGTAATATTTTTTACATTTCTTTGTATTTCTCCATTTTCAAATAATTCTAATACATTTAATAGTTTTTTTTTCTTCAATTCTAATTCCAATTTCACATTTTAGTAAAAAGTTCTCTTCTATTTTTTATTATTTTTCTTTTTTAGTGACTTTTAATTGATAAACAAAATTTCATTTTACTATAGTAATTTTTTAAATTCTAAAAGTTTTTTTCAAATTCTAGGAACTAATCTCCTGGTTTTTCATCAATTTCAAAATAATTTTCAGTTTCAAACAATTTTCCTTTATTTCGCAGTTATCTTTATTTCTTTTAGATGTTTTTATCTTTAAATGTTTTTTTTAAATTGTTGGTTACTTATCTTCACTTTTATTTATGTATTGTCTATTTTTTTTTTTTTTTTTTTAGTAATTTCTTTAAATTTCTTGTTTTTTGCAATCTATTTATATTATTTATTTTCTCCACTTTCTAATTATTTTGAAATTCCCTAGTGTTTTTATTTTATTTTTTTTTATTTTAAAGCTATTTTTTGATTCATATTAATTTTAAAAAAATTTAATTAATGTCTTTTACATTTCTTTGTATATATTTCTCTATTTTTAAATAATTTTAATTCATTTACGAGTTTTTTTTTTAAATTCTAATTTCATTTTCACTTTTTAGTGAAAAGTTCTATCTTTTATTTTCTTTTTTAGTAACTTTTCTTTGATAAAAAAAAATCATTTTGTTCTATATTATTTTTTTAAAATTCTAAAAGTTTTTTTTTAACTTTTGGTTATTTATCTTCACTTCTATTTATGGATTATTTATTATTTCACTTTTTAGTAGTTTCTTTAAGTTTCTAGTTTTCTTGAATTAATTTATAGCTATTTTCTTCACTCTTTGCTATTTCTTGACTCTTGAAAAATTTTGAAATTTTCTAGTAATTTTTTTTCATTTTTAATTTGTTAGTTTCATTATAAAGCTTCTTTCCGATTTACTATTATTTTTTTAATGCCTCTTACATTCCTTTGCATTTCCTCATTTTAAATAATTTTACTACATTTAAAGTTTCATTTTTGATCCAATTTCTAATTCTATCTTCTTTGTTTTTAGTCGATTTTCTTCACTTTCTAGTAATTTCTCTTTATTATTGTGTCACTCTTTTTTGCGATTAAAAAAACTTTTGTTTACTCTATTGTCATTTTTTCAAATTTACTATTTATTTTTTATCAAATTTTAGTTATTTTCTTTTCTTTTTGCATTTGTTTTCTTATTTTCTATGATTTTAATTTTTTTTTGTACATTTTTTTCTTCGTATCCAAGTTATTTTTAAAAATTTTCTATTAATTTTTCACAAGCTTCTATTTATTTCTTCAATTATTCAACTATTTTCAGAAATTCACAATTATTTTCTTCAACTGCCAATTATTCTGTTCAATTGCCAATTATTTGATTCAATTTTAAATTATTTCTTCATTCCTCAATTATTTTCTTCGACTTTCTACTATTTTCTTCAACTGACAATTATTTTCTTCAATTTTCAATTTTTTTCATCAATTTCTAATTAATTTCTTTAATTGTGAAATAGTTTTTACGATTTTCAATTATTTTAATCAATTTTTAATTATTTTCTTTAACTCTAAACTATTTTTTTCAATTGCTAATTTATTTGATTCAATTTTCAATTTTTTTCTACAATTCTCAATTATTTTCATTAATTTCAAATTATTTCTTCATTTCTCAATTATTTTCTTCGATTTTCTACTATTTTCTTCAATTGCCAATTATTTTCTTCAATTTTCAATTATTTTCATCAATTTCTAATTAATTTATTTAATTCTGAAATATTTTCTGCGATTTTCAATTATTTTAATCAATTTTTAATTATTTTCTTCGACTCTAAATTATTTTTTTTAATTGCCAATTATTTGATTCCATTTTCAATTATTTTCTTCAATTGCCAATTATTTTCTTCAATTTTTAATTATTTTCTTCAAATCTCAATTATTTCCTTCAATTTTTAATTATTTAATTTAATATTCTACGATTTTCAATTATTTTAATCAATTTTTAATTATTTTCTTCAACTCTAAATTATTTTTTTAAATTGCCAATTATTTGATTCAAATTTCAATTATTTTCTTCAATTTTCAATTATTTTCATCAATTTTTAATTATTTTCTTCAAATCTCAATGATTTCCTTCAATTTTTAATTATTTAATTTAATATTCAATAATTCTCGACTTGTTTCAACTATTTTTTTCAATTATCATTTATTTATTTCACATCTCAATAACTCCTCCATTTTTCAATTATTTTTTTCTATAATCAATAATTTTTCAATATTTTTTTTCATTTATTAATTATGTTTTTGAAACTTCAATTCAATTCATCAATTATTATTCAACAATTTTTATAAAATCACATTTTCTTCAATTTCAAATTATTTTTTACAATTTTTAATTAATTTCTCCTAATTACAATTACATTCTTAATTTTTTATTGTTTTTTTTAATTTTTATAATTCCTGGGTTGTTCAATTTCTTTTTCCTTCAATTATCACTTATTTTCTTCTACTTTCAATCCCATTGTTCAATTATTGAATTATTTTATATAATTCTCAATTATAATTTTCGACATTCAATTCCATTCTTTAATTTTCAATTATTTTTTTCAATATTCAATAACTCTAGGCTTTTTACGATGATTTTTTTTAAATTCTCAATTATTTTCTTCAATTTCCAATTTTTTTCTTAAATTTCAATTATTTTCTTCAATTTCCAATTATTTTTTTATATTTCTTTCAATTTCTCAATTTTTTCACTTTTCAATTTTTTCTTAATTTTCTTTAATATTTAACAATTCTCAGCTTTTTTAAATTATGTTTTTCTTTCAATTTTTATTTAAATTGATAATTTTTAAATTATTTTCATCAATTCGCAATTATTTTCGTCGATTTCTAAATTTTTCTGCTGTTTTCAAATATTGTCTTTAATTTTTAAGTACTTTCTTCAATTTTCAATTATTTTCTTCTATAATCAATGATTCTCGGCCTTTTTCAAAATTTTTTTTCAATTATCAATTATGCTTTTGAAACTTTAATTCAATTCATAAATTATTATTCAACAATGTTAAAAAAATCACAATTTCTTCAATTTCAAATTACTTTCTACAATTTTTAATTAATTTCTTCAAATTTCAATTATATTCTTAATTTTTTATTGTTTTCTTCAAATTCTATAATTCATGGGTTGTTCAATTTCTTTTTTCTTCAATTATCACTTATTTTCTTCTACTTTTATTCCCATTGTTCAATTCTTGAATTATTTTCTTTAATTCTAAATTATAATTTTCGACATTAAATTCCATTCTTTAATTTTCAATTGTTTTTTTCAATATTCACTAACTCTAGACTTTTTACAATGATTTTTTTTAAACATTCAATTATTTTTTTCAATTTCCAATGTTTTTCTTAAATTTCAATTATTTTCTTCAATATCCAATTATTTTTTCATATTTCTTTCAATTTCTTAATTTCTTTCAGTTTTCAATTTCTTCTCAATTTTCTTCAATATTCAACAATTCTCAGCTTTTTTAAATTATGTTTTTCTTTCAATTGTAATGTAAATTGATAATTTTTACATTATTTTCACCAATTCGCAATTATTTCCGTCGATTTCTAAATTTTTCTGCTGTTTTCAAATATTGTCTTTAATTTTTAAGTACTTTCTTTAATTTTTAATTATTTTTTTCAATTTTCAATTATTTTCTTTAATTTTACATTATTTTGTTCAATGAAGGGGGAAAGGGCTTTTTCGTTTTTTATACTTACGCCCGTTTACATGTGAAATAAAAAAAAAAAAATCAATTGTTTATTTAAATATTCAGTAATTTTAACTTTTTTCAATTATCAGTTATTTATTTCATGTTTCAAAACCTCCTTCAATTTTCAATAATATTTTCTTCTATTTTCAATTTAATTGTTCAATTATTTTTTTTAATTCTTAATTAATTTCTTTAAATAACAATTCTATTCTTCAATTTTTAATGTTTTCTTCAATATTAAATAATTCTTGGCATTTTCCATTTTGTTTTTAATTATAAATTATTTTCTTCTTTTTTCAATCCAATTGTTCAGTAATTTTCCTTAATTCTCAAATAATTCTCAATTATTGTATTCAAATTTCAATTTTATTTCTGAATTTTCAATTTTTTTTTTAATATTCAACAATTCTATGTTTTTCCGATTTCAATTTCATTATTTAATTTTCAATTTATTTCCTCAATTTCGAATTATTAACTTAAATTTTCAATTTTTTTTTTTTTTTTTTGATTTTCTATCTAGTTGACCAATTTTCAATTATATTCTTTGAATTTAATAAGTTCAATTTTTTCAATTATTGTTCAATTGTAAATTAATATTTACTTTTTTTTTTAATTTTGTTTCTAATTGTCAAATATCTTTGTCATTGTTCAGTTATTTCTCTCCATTATTAATTATTTCTTTTCATTATTAATTGCTTCTTTTAATTCTTAATTATTATTTTTTGTAAAGTTTAATATTTAATTCTTCAATTCTCAATTATTTTCTTTGAATTTCAATTATTTTCTTAAAATTATCAACTGTTATCTTCAATTTTTGTAGCCATTTATAGGTCTATTTATACTTAAAATAAATTTTAAGTTAACAAGTGAAAAAACCGGGAAAAATAGGAACAAAAACCGGGAAATGACCGGGAATTTTGTGGGATGAAATTAGTAGACACCCTGAATTTTTCAATTATTTTCCACTTTCCTGCAAATTTTTTATACAATCTTTTTGAATTTATAATAAATATTTTCCTCTTTTAGTTATTTTTAAAATATTTTAAGTTTTAACCGTTGCCTCTTTCTAGGGAGTTTTAACATTTCGTTGATTAGATTTAAAAAAAAAAACACACAAAACGTTAAATAATAGTTATTATTCGATACTAAATTTTGTCTCAACTTAATTCCCTCTGAAAAATAATACAACCAGATCTGTCAAAATTTAGTGAAATCAACTTCAATTATTATTTTATTTACCGTCGTTAAAATTCTGAAAGACTAATTATTTTATTTGAAATTTCAGGTAATCCGCAATGGGAAGTACATTTTGCCAACAACAGCACGATTATGTCTGATTGCAACATTTTTGGAGGATGGGTTACGAATGTGGTTCCAATGGAGCGAACAAAGGGAGTACATGGACATGTCCTGGGGTTGTGGAAAATTTCTGGCGACAGTATTTGTCCTTATAAATCTCTTCGGACAACTTGGAGGATGTGTAATGGTAATTGGAAGATTTAAAGTCAGCATCGCCTGCGGCATTCTTTTCTTTATCGTTGTTCTTCAAACTTTCGCCTACAGCATTCTCTGGGATCTGCACTTCCTGTTCAGAAATTTGGCTCTGATCGGTGCCCTTCTGCTGGTTTTAGCCGAGTCCAGAGTCGAGGGCAGATCGCTTTTCGCTGGAGTTCCAACTTTGGGTGAAAATAAGCCCAAGAATATTCTACAACTCGCTGGTAGAATTCTCCTGGCTTTTATGTTCATTACCTTAATTCGTTTTGAAATTGCGTTCATGCAAATCTTCCTGGATATCGTTGGAAGTATCCTCATGTTATTAGTGTGTATTGGATACAAAACAAAACTCAGTGCATTACTCCTCGTCCTTCTTCTGTCTTGTCTTAACTTTTACCACAACGCCTGGTGGTCTATCCCCGACTACAAACCACTCAGAGATTTCCTTAAATATGACTTCTTCCAGGTAAACAATTATCTATATTATATAACATATTATATATATTTTTTCGCAGTTTAAATTCAGGATGTCTCGCAAATTATTATTTTCAAATTTCTCGATATTGTTACTTTAATGATTAATAACTATACAATTTAAGGGGTTTAAAAGATAAATTAATCATGAAAAAAAAGAGAAAATTTATTAAAATATTTTTAAACGTCAGAAAGTTTGTGAAAAAATAAAAAAAACTTGTGAGAAAAAGAAAGGTTTGAAAAGTAGTTAAAACAGTCTTGAGGTTTGAGGAAAAATTAGAAAATGTAATCAAATACAGGGCTGATAAAAATCATGATTTTTTTAAAAAAATCGGATTTATTTGATTTAACTTAAAAATTTATTTTTTTAAAAATATAATCAGTAGGTATTTAAAATCTCCAAATGTTTATTTGTACGTAGTTAATTAAAGAAAAAATTAAAAAACAACACAAGAATGAAACAGTGACATAATTATATAAAAAAAGTAGAAACTCTTTTCAAAACATTAAACTATTTACGGACATTTTTTTAAATTAAAATAATAAATAAGAAGATAATTAAGAAAACGTTAAAATATATTACTAAAGAGAATAAAATTTTAAAATTAGAAAAATTAGAGAATTATTTTATAAATTGAATGAAAAATCAAAAAAGTAGAAAATTGGGAAATTTAAAAATGTAAAAAAAAGCACCAAATAAATGTTTTCAAAAATTCGTAATTACATATAAGATAAAAAATAAACAATTGAAAAGAAGGAAAAATGCTTCTTAGAAAAATAGAAAAATGATAACAAAAATTAGAGAATTAATTAAAACGCAAAAAAGAATTTAAAAAATAGTGAAACTTTAAGAAAATTAAATAAATAGGAAGAAAATGTAGAAATGTTTTTTTCCTTAATCTAACAAACTAAAAAAATGTAAAAAGTACAAAAAATAAAATTAAAAAATATATACGATATCAAGATAAATAAAAAGAAAGTCGACAAAAGAAACTTAAAAATCCTTTAAAAATAAAAAAAGTTTAAGCAAATTAAATCAAACCCATTTTTATATGTAAATAATTATGATAATCAACGAAATAAAAAGTTTAGTGAGTGTTATACTAACGGAATTGTTTAAAATAATATTAAATAATTTGCATAAAAAGAGGAAAATTAAAGAAAATCCAAATAAAAAATATCAAAAGTAAAAGTAGAAAAAAACTTAAAATTGTGTAAAAATAAGAAATTATAAGATAAAAATTAATATAAATAGTTTCTAAAAATTGAAATCTCTTGGAAATCTTGTAAGAATATTAAAAGAAAGGATTACAAAAAATGAAAAATTAATCAGGGAAAAAAGTAAGGGGATTTTGAAAATGAAATTTTGCTGCCATCCTGATTGCAAAAAAAAAAAAAGATTCTACAAAAGAAATGGGAAATTGCTTTTCAAACTAAAAAACGTTTAGGAAATTATTCGCAAAATAAAGGAAAATTTTAAAAATATGAAAAAACGAAAAAAAAATGTACAATATTAGAAAAAGCTTTAATCCCAAATTTTTAAAATGTCAAGAAAATCAAATTATTTATTTATTTAAAAATGACAATATCCTAGAACTTCGGTTTATGAAAAAGTAAATAAATTTGAGAAAAATGAGATAAAATATAAAAAATAATTGAATAAATTAATAGAATGTGAGTAAATCCAAAAGAAATGAGAAAATTAGAGAAAAATTGCACTCTAGATCCTTCTCTCAAATAATTTTTTTTTAATAACAGTGTATTAATCTAGGAAAAAATTGTTAAATGAGAAAAGAAATAATAAAAAATCAAAACTGCAAGAAAAGGAAAAAATAAATAATACAAAAACATCTTTAAAGAAATGAAAAAATTTACCGAAACATTTTTTTTAAATTATAAAAATAAATAAAGTCAGCAAAATTAGTTTAAATTTTATAAAAACAAATTAGTGTGAAACAAACTGAAATAATTTACCTAAGAAGAAAAATAAAAAATATTTGATAAAAAAATCAAAATCAGAAGAAAAAATAATTTTCAAAAAAAATTATGAAAATAATGAAGATGTAAAAATTTAAATTTTGTGGAAAAATGCAGAAAATCTACAAAATACGGGAACACTTTTTGAAAAAATAAGAAATTATGAGGAAAAAATTTAATAATTTATTCAAAAAGTGAATTTAAATCTCAGAGAATTCTAAAAAATAGAAAAATTATTATTACATTTTTAAAAATTTGTTAAAAGGTTAAAAATTGGTTTCAATTTTTTGAAAGAACAAAAAAATTAATAGTCGACAATTATAGAGTTAGAAAATAAGAAAAAAAGGAAATTTTGCTAAAATATTTTTGGCGTAAAGTAATTAATACAGGATTTTAAATAAAAATGCATTTTTTATACCTTTTCTGTTTTCAATTTTTGCACGTCTCGATGATTTGTTTACATTTGATTGGAATCTTTTTGATAAAGTGAATCTAGATAATGCAAATAAGCCGTATCATTAACATTTTTGTAAAGTGAAATTAATTACTACTAGTAAACAAAATTTTTTCAAATTACAAAGCGCACAATCGTTAATTTGGAAATTGTTAAGAAATTATTGTTAAGAAAATTTTCAAAAACCTTTTAAAAATTAAATTTCTAAACAATTTTTAGAAAAATTGACAGAGATTTGTTTTAAAATTGTATTTAGAAAAACTTGTAAGAATTAAACCGTTAAAAAGCTTTTCAAGTTTTGAACTTAAATATTTTTCCATATTTTGTAAAGGTAAAAAATTAATCTTTTATAAAATCTGATTTGCAAGTTTTTATCAAGAAGAGAAACATAAAAATCATTTCTCAATTGTAAACGAGGAAAAATTGTTATGAAATTTTGACTTTGTTATGTATAAAAATTAAAAGTTATCCACCCGAAAATATTAAATTGCTTCGATAAATATAAAAGTTAATTAATTAAAAAATAAATTATCAACAATTTACATAAGTTTTAGATTGTCATTTTTGATTTTAGATTAAGTCTTATTAAAGTTATTGAAATTTTTCGTTCTTTGTTTTAAAAAGTGAATACCTATATTTAAAAACAGAATTATCTTTTTTTTTTATTGAAATTTTTTATTTGTTGTTTAATAATACGTAGACACAAATTTTGAAATATAAATCATCCAGTTGCAAATTATCGACTAGAAATGTGACAGGAATGAATGAAATGATTAATTACATTTTTATTGTTTCAGACTCTATCAGTGGTCGGAGGTTTGTTGATGATAGTATCTTTAGGACCAGGAGGTGTATCAATGGATGAACATAAAAAGAAATACTAAAGTGAAAATTATCAATCATCTTTCATTGAATCATCTTCAGCTTAAATTAAGAAAATCTATTGTCCAGATTGCAAGCTCTTCGCGGCATTTAAAATTATTTTTTTCTGTGACTGAAGACAACACTAAGGTCTGAACAAAATGTTGCGCATGAGTACGTTAATTTAGATTATTTTAGTGAAGTGATTGAACGAGCTTAATGCTTGTCAAATGTAAATACTGATGAAAACGTAGTGTTGATCGATACTACGAAAAATCAGTTAAAATTATAATATAAATGGTACAAGACTTTGTAAGAAACAAGAAAAATGCCTTAAGAGTACAGCCGTTTAAAACAATATTACTACAGAGTTACAAAAGCGACATACGAAGACTAATTTATAATTCCAGTAATCGCATTGTACATATTGCAGTACTTTTATTATAAAATAATATTTTCCGGTGTTTTTTTAATTTCTTGTACTTTCTAGATTGTTACTCGTTTGTAGATTATAAGAGCCCTGCTTTTTTAATTGTCATTTTTGTATGAATATGAGTTTTTAAGCGATCGAATTCTTCCACGTAAACTATCAATCAAGTATGTCACTCTCTTTTTTTTTTGTTTTAATGAGAATTTCAAACGAAATTTATCAATCAATATCGTTAAAGTAACTGTAAATAAATGTCCGATTTCAACTTTCCATCATGACTATTTATTCGAGTTTTTAAAACGATTTCTATTCCATTTTTAAATTAAAAAAAAATATTTTTTGTTTGTAAATTCTACCATTTATTCAATTTATTTCTATATTTTTTTTATTAAATGTTCTTGCTCTTTCAAATTTTTAATTTTTTTCGTCTATTTTCAAACATATATCCATTTTTAATACAGAATTTAAAAGAGAAATTCTTGGAATATAAGAAATAGTTATTGCAAAATTTTTCGCTTTACTTTCTAATAATAAAAAATTATGTCAAACTTGTTGGAGAAATTTTATACTTCCCGGCGTTAAAGCGTTAATTAATTATTATATTCATTTCTCCGTCTGTTTATTTTTTAAATAAAATTTGTAAACAAATTTAAGCTTATTTTATGTAATTTCCGTTTGTACTATTATAAATAATATACAATTTCAAATGTATTAGGCATTAAAAGTTTGCTCGTCAGGGAAAATAAAAACCAAGTCAAGAGATAGTAAAGAATTTTGAAAATTCGCTTATAGGAAAATATGACAGTCACAATTTCGAGCAAAAATTTTGTTAATCTGTAATTATAGAAATTTCGTCATCTTTGTTTAAAATTTATAAAAATTTTAATTTCTTCAAATTTTATATTATAATAATTGAAATAATTGATTAGTATACGAATTAGTTAATTCAAGCTTCAAGTAAACTAAAGAATTGATTTAGAAAATGTCTTCAATTGTTAATAATTATTTTTAAATTTTTTATCTTTTTCTATTATATGAATTTAATTATTTACTTCAATTATTTTTTAATTAATTCACTAAATTTTAAATTACATTCAAAAGATTTCAACTATGTTCTTTAATTTTTTCAGTTACTAAATTAAATTATTAATTTTTTTTTAATTTCTGAAATATGAATTTTGTATTTTTCACTTTTTTTTTAATGATGTTCTTTGACTTTCAATTATTTTCTTCTATTTCAAATATATTCTTTTAAATTTTCTTTAATTATTTTCCTCAGTTCTTAATTATTTTTTCCAATTTGAATTTTATGTATTTTCAATTATATTCTTCAAATTTCTATTATATTTTCAATTTTTTTTCACTTTGTTCAATCTTATTAATTTATATCCTGCTTTTAAAAAACTTTTTTGTTGAAATTCATTTGCAATATTACTTCCAGTTATGTTCTTTAAAGTTGTTAATTATTTTTTCCAGCTTATAAAAATTCAATTACTGTTTTAATTATTGAAATCTAGTCCTTAATACGAGGCTTATTTTCGTCCTTGAAAACCTTGAAAAAACCTTGAATTGTTTTTTCAAAATTATCGCCAAAATTGAAATTAATATTCACGAAATCGGAGTTTTTGAGAATTATTAATATTTTACGTAAAAGAAAGCGTATTAAAATTATGAAATATTTTTAACTTTCTTTTTTGAAAATGAAGTCATCTGGGTTCAATGATACCCCACTTCTAAACCTTCTAATAATATCTGATGCTAACGTCCGAAATTAATTTGCTATCCAAAAATAGCATTATTCTGTCAGACAAGTTATAACTAGGATTGTTACTTTGAAACGATATTGGGCAGATTATTAAAAATCGAATAATTTTATCATGATTATAAAAAACGGATATTGGCCCAGCGTGGGAAAGGGAACAACTATTTTGAAAGCACAACCCTTTTCCTACCTTTTGAAATCTATTTTACACAGTGAACGGTGCGATTTTTGTTTCCATAAGTAAGTACACCAATTTTTAATTTTATTTTTTAATTTTCAACCTGTCTAGATTAGCTATATATTATTCTAATTTATTTCAATTTTTAATGTAAATATTTTTTTGTTCCTTTACAAATATTTTGTGATTTAAATGTAAATATTTGTCGAGCTTTTAATTAAAAAATATACGGTGCATGTGAATTTTCATAATTTTAATTAAGGAAAATTTTTAACATAAATCTGTAGAAATTTTTTGAAATATGTTAAATATTTGGGGAATTTTTAACTAATCTTAAGAATTTAATAAGCGAAATTTGAAATTATAAATATAAGTACTATATTAAAAGCATGTTTTTTATTAACTTAAAAAAGATTTTTAATTGAAAACGTTTATTATTAGAGTTTTAAAAAATGCAGTGCGTAATCAAAATCGATGTCAGGATCACGTACTTGAAATTCATACATGTGTAATCAAAATATTTATGCACACATATATATGTATATATCAGATTTTAGAGGTTATGTTCGACATACCCGGTGACGTTTGTCATTTAATTTGTTTTCTCCGTATTGTTATTAATAATAAAACAGTGAAAAAACAAATGTAAAAATAATTAAATATGTTGTGATACGTCTTTATTAGTGTCAATTGTTCAAAGTAATTAGATAGTTGAATAACAAATCAAGTGGTTGAAATAATGTTTCGGTGTTGATTTGTTGAAAATATTCTTATTCTGTGTTCTGAATTTCTGATACAAGTCGTTTAAAATGAACGAAAATAAGCAAACGATTAAAAGAGGAACAACTATTTTAACAACAAAACCTTTTGCTTACGTGTTGAGCTCAAAGCAAATAAATAATAGATGTGACAGTTGTCTCAAAAGGTACTATTTTCTTGTTTTGTTGATCCCTTTTCTTGGACTTGTATTTTACCTTTTCTGCAACGAATTTCCGTATGTTTACTAATTATTGAATTTTGTGATATTTAAAGAAACGTATACCCAATTGACCTAATTTACGTTGTTTTGTAATCCAAATCCAAAAAATTAGTCTATTTATTTTCATTATCAAAAAATATTAATACCCTTTTTTAAAAATATTTCATTATAGTCGAATAATGAGTTTCGTAATTTAATTTCAATTAAATATGCGGTATTTAATTGCTCATTATTTGATTTAGTAGTTAATTATATATCTACTGATTTGGTTGTTAATTACCCTACTGACTGTTAATTATTTATATTTTAATTTTTTTTCTTTACTACTCAATTTTTTTTTTTTTTTTAAATTGTTCATTTGACTTGATTTGTATATAAATAATTTTCCACGATTTGATTCGATTGATCATCTGATTTTATTGCAAGTTATTTGTTTTGTTTTTTATATTTTACTTTCTTTTCATTATATTTGATCCTTTAATTTAATACTACATATGTAATTTAATTTATTTTGTTACTAAATTGTGAATTATTTAATTCCCAGTGGCAAGCTTTTAAAATGTTCTGGTTGTCACTTCGTCTATTATTGCGATCGAGATTGTCAGAGGGATGCCTGGAATTTTCATAAACAGGAATGTGTAAATTTAAAAAGAATTGCTCCTCGAGTTATTCCGGACGCAGCTCGTTTAATGGCGAGAATAATTGTCAAATTAAACGCTGGCGGAGGAGAAGAAAAAGGATATTATTCCGATCATAGTTTCAGGAAATTCAAAGATCTAATGTCCCGTAAGTTATCTTTATTTTCAAAACCATAAGCTATCAACGGTAATTAAAATCATCATTATTAATAATACTAGCAAAATAAAACGCGTGCCAGTGCGCGATTAGTTTTTCATACATTTTAGAAATTATAAAATACAATAATAAATATATCAAATCGGTAAATAATATTTATCTAATAAGAAGAAATAAATATTTTAAATATAATATTTAAAAATCAATTAATATAAGTAAAGTAAATATTTATTTAGGACACAATTAATAATATTTTAGAATTAAAAAGAATTGCAATAAATAATAGAAATTAAACAAAATAATTGCAAATTAATTGAAAAAAAAAATGAAATCAATTAAAAATTGGGGAAAGTAATTTAAACAATCATAAAAATGTTTTAAACTTAAAGAAAATAATTTAAATTTGAGAAAAATACTTGAGAATCTTAAAAGTAAATTAAAACAAAATTGAATAATGAAAAATTAGAGAAAAGAATTGTAAATTAAAAACATGGTTAAAAATTGAGATAAATAAATTAAAATAAAAAAAATAATTAAAATTTGAGAAAATAATTAAACAAATTACATAAAATATTTTAAATAAAGGAAAGTTAAATAAAATTTGAGAAAAATACTTAAAATTTTCAGAAATTCATTGAAAAAAAAAGAATATAATTAAAAATTAGAGAAAATAAATGAAAAAAGATAAACATAATTTAAAATTGAACAGAACAAGTTTTAATTAAAGAGAAATAAGTAAAAACTTTTTGGCAATTATGAAACAGAACGAGAAAAAGGAAGAAAGTAATTAAAAATTGAAGAAAATAATATAAAAAATATTATAAATAATAAAATAATTGAAAAGTCAGATAAATAGTTAAAATTTTTGAAATTATGAAACAAATGTAAAGAATTGAAAATTGAAGGAAATAAATTTTGGAAAATAATTGAAAATTTTTTTTAAATTTTATAACTTGCCGAAAATAATTAAAATATGATACAAACAATGATAAGTTGTAAATAATAAATGACATTTAAGTGAGATAATTGAAAAAACTACAGAATTTTTTTTTAAATAAAGAAAAAATCATTGAAATTTGAAAAAACTACATGAAAATCTTAAAAATCAATTAAAAAAAAGAAAATAACTCAAACTTGAAGAAAAAAATTGAAGAAATAAGCTAAAAGTAATTGAAATTTACGATAATTAATAAACAAATTTTGAAATTATGAAAACAAATGAAAATAATTATAAATTGAAGAAAACAATTGAAATTTTTAGAAAAATTCTCAAAAATCTTAGAAAATAATTTTAGAAAATGAGAATAACCAAAAATTGGAGAAAAGACTGGAAGAATGCTAAAAATAATTAAAATTTACGATAATTAATACAATTTTTTGGAAATTATGAAAACAAAGAAAAATAATTAAAAATGAAAGAAAATAATAGAAATTTGAGAAAAATACTTAAAAAGTTTTAGAAATTTATTTTATAAAATGAGAAAAACTAAAAATTGGAGAAAAGTCTGGAAGAAAGCTTAAAATAATTGAAATTTACGATAATTAATTAAAAAAATTTTGAAATTCTGATAACAAATGAAAATAATTAAAAATTGTAGAGAATATTTGAATTTTCAGAAAAATACTTAAAACTCTTAGAAAATAATTTTAGAAAATGAGAATAATAATTAACATTTGAGAAAAATAATTAAAAAATGATAAAATTAATTAAAAATTGAAAAAAATAATTGAAATATGCTGAAAATAATTTAAGATTGAGAAAGAAAATTGAATTATGGTGAAAATAATTTAATTATGAAAAATTGAAAACATTCAATAAAATTTGAGATAGATAACTGAATAAATCATAGAATATATGTTTAAAAAAAATAATAATTAAAAAATTACTTAAAAATTGTTAATTAAAGAGAATAATTAAAAAATCGCAGAAATAACAAAATTGATGAAAATAATTGCAATATCGGATACATAATTGGAATTTTTAAAAGTAATGCAAAAATAATTAATATAATTATAAATTGATGAAAATCAAGAAAAATTGCAGAATTTATTTTTAAGCAAAAGAAAATAATTAAAAAATCGTTATTTAATGGAAAATTGATGACAATAATCTAAATTTGAGATAATAACTGAAAATTTAGGACATTAATTGCATGTGTATATATTTTAAACTTCTTCAAAAACCATAATAAATTTTTAAAGCATTTTTCGAAACTTTTTTTTACACAAATGACAATCTAAAACCAGAACAACACGACACTAACGAAAAAGGTTACCTTATTCTTTCAATTCAAATTTCAAAATATTTCCTGATAAAGAGAGTCAAAATCAATAAAATAACAGGGACTAACTTCACTTCAGTTTTTAAAACGTGGACAGAAAAAGATGAATAAATATTAATAATAACTAACTTCATTTCAGACTTAAAAACGCGGACAGAAAAAAATGAATAGTTATAAATAGTAACTAACTTCAGGAGTTTACGGAGATTATTATTATTTAATTAATAATTAATAATTAAAAAACATAATAGTAACTAGAATAAAAAAAAATCTAAAAATATATAAAGGGGCGCCATTTGCTGAAAATAATTGCATTAATTGAAGAAAATAATTGAAAAAATTGAAAAAAATAATTGACACTTTAAAAAACAAAATTAAAATCTAATATAAAAATTGTAACAAAAAATGTTGAAAAATATGATTGAAATTTGCAGAATACAATTAGAAATAAAAAATTAATTATAATTTGACAATAACGAAGATAATTCAAAAGTAATAAAATAATTATGCTTTGAAGAATTTAATTATAAATTGAAGAGAATATTTTAAAATTAAAGAAAATAATCAAAAAATGACGAAAGAAATTGAAATTGAAAAGCAATAATTAATAAATGTAGATATAGATTTAATTTTGAAGAGAATAGTATCTTAATTGAAGAATACAATTCAAAATGAAAGAAAATAATTAAACATTAGAAAAAAAATTGACTGAAATTTATATATATATATATATACTTAAAAATAGAAGACAATAATTGAAAAATCATTGAAAAACTAAAAAAACTTTTTAAGGAAATAAATAAAAATTCATTAAAATAAAAGAATCAGTACGATTTTAAAATTGGAAAATAAAAAAACTAATTGAATATGAAAAACAAAAATTGAAAACATTAAAATGGATAATTTTAATTTGCAATAATAGCGAGAATTGAAAGAAATTAATAAAAAGACAAAGAAAATAATTTATAAATGAGGGCACTAACAAAAAAACGTTAGAAATAATTGAGGATTTATTTATTTTATTTGACTACAAATTTCTTAGGACAGTATAGTATTGATAGTATAGAGTATAGAAGAAATTAATTGTAATTTGATGTAATTGAAAAAAACAAAAATTAAAAAAAAATGGAAAATTAAAAACAATAATAAAAAAGAGACAATTTAATATTGACAAAAATAATTGACAAATTTGAAGAACATACTAAATGTAAATTAAACTACAAGAATTTTAAAATTGAAGAATATTACTAAAATTTAAAAAGTCAAAATAAAATTAAAGTATTCGATTTTCATTGACGAAAATAATTTTAAATTAAAGGAAATAATGGAAAAATTGAATCACATTATTGAAAATTGAAGAAAATAATTAAAAACTGAGGAAAACAATTGAAGAAATTGAAAAACTTAATTGAAAATTGGAGAAAAGAATATTGAAAATCAGAGAACATCATCGAATTTGCGAAAAGTAATTAAAAGTTTGCGAAAATTAATTGAAAAATAATGAAAACAATTTGAAATTGAAGAAAAAATTGAAATCTGCAAAAAAGTAAATAAAAATTATAAAATAAATGAAAATGAAAGATTATAATAAATACATTAATAGAGGCAATAAAGAAAGTATATTTTTAATTTTGATAAATGAAGAAAATTAATATAGAAGACCATAATTGAAAATACTAAAAGCGATAATTAAAATTTGCAGAAAAAATTCACATAATCATGAAATGAACTGAAAAACGAAGAAAATAATTAAGAATTGATAAAGGTCATAAAAAATAATACAAATAGTTGAGTATTGAAGAAATTAATTTACCAGTTGAAGAATTGTTTCGAAATAATAATTAAAAAAAAAATTAAAAAAAAAAATAATTGTTTCGAAAAAAAATGTACTGACTTTTAAAAATTGATATTTCATAAAAAGGGTGTTTCAATTCGTTGAAACTTACAAAATTAAATTTTTTCAAATCAACTTCATATTTTTAAATTTTAATCAATTTAATGTGGATAATTCAATAATCATTCTTCAATAAAAAGAAAGAATTATACAAATTTATATTAATTGAAATGTCAATCAATTAAGAGTTTAATACAATAAAGTAGTAATCGATTGAATTTGAGGGTAATTAAAATCAGAATAAGGGGAAAATTATATTTTAAGCTTTGAAAGTATACCTACTTAAATTTAAAAAAAATTAAAATTTTTATAAAGTAAATTTCTAATACATTGGAATTTAAATGAATTTCAATTTTGATAAATTGAAAGTTGGAAACATTTAATAAGGAATCCATTAAAATTTATATATTTTATTAAAATTTAAATCGATTTATAGTTTAATAAAATGAAGTTTAAAAATATTGAATTTTAGGTTGATCAAAAATTAGAATAATCGAAAATTATGATTTAGAAGTAAACAATTTAAATTTTGATAATTTTTTTGGATACCTAAGTTTAAATTTGGATGAATTAAATTTAGAATCTATTGAAATTTTTAATAAGAATAGATGAATGAAAAATTAGAATTAATTGAAATTAATATTAATTACATTTTAAATCAATTAAATCTTGATTGAAGTTTTGAATAATTGAATTTGAGATTTATTTAATAAATTATAATATTTGACAATCAGTATTATTTTAAATTTTCTTAAGTTAAATGTAAAAATAATTAAAATTTGAAAAAATGGAGATTTAGGTAAATTGAAATTTGGATAAATTCAAATTAAAGTGAAGTAAAGCTTAGGACCAATAAAAAATTGGAATTGGTTGAAATTTATATTAATTAAAATTTAAATCGATTAAAAATGTAATTAATTGAAATTTGGAAACATTGAATTTTTAATCTATTTAAATTTAGACAGATTATAAATATTTGTGGAATTAAATTTCAATTGTTTAAAAAATGAATGAATTAAGGATCGATTAAAATATTTCGATATTTTAAAATTAAGACTTGTTGAACTTTTGATCGATTGAATTCGAGTTTAATTAAAATAAGAGTAAATTTATATTTAGATAAAATTTTTAATTTAGTTTTAAGTAGAAAGATACATAAAATATATACGTTAAAATATAAAATATGGTTTTGAATTACAGATTATTCTGACGTAAAGGAGGACAAAAACCGAATGGAACACTTCACCTCACTTTGCGGAGTTTTATTTGAATTTATGGGAAAATCAGATCTTCCAAATCCTGCTGAATTGCTGGGAATTTACGGGAAAATCTGCGTTAATTCGTTTAATATTTTGGACAGTGACATGAACAGTATAGGAGTTGGAATTTATTTAGCACCCTCGATAATTGATCACAGTTGTAAACCTAACGCAGTCGCGGTTTTTGAGGGAACGAAAATTATTATCAGAACAATTCTCGATGTACCTCGTTTCGATTGGTCAAAGGTAGAAAAGTTTTTAAATAGTATTTTCTATAAAAATTAAATTTAATATTCAATTTCATTATAACAGTTTTATCATTTTCACAGATTAAGATATCGTACATTGATTTGTTGAATTCAAAAGATGCGAGACAGGGAGAACTTCTGAGTACGTATTATTTTTTATGTGAATGCGAAAAATGCAAGAAACCTGAGCCATTCGTTGAAGCTGCCCTGTGTCCAGAATTATCTTGCTCAAAACACTGCGACATTAATGAAAAAAACTGTATTCATTGTGGACTGGAGATTTCTGAGGAACTACGAGAAAAATTCCAAGACGCAAGAGACTTTACGGAAAATCACTTACAAAATATGAGAAATATGGCTTGTATCCTTTTAATAAGATTTTGTCATTTTTAAAGAAAGATTTTTAAACGAGTAATTAGTTTTTTGAAACTTTTAGTTGTAAAGTTGAATTTTACAAAAAAATTATAAAATTTAATATTTTATTCCAAAATTATAATTTTATACCTATTAATAATTTAGGGAATTTAAAAAATAAAGCTTAATAAACTTTTTTTTTTAAATATTTTTTATTTAAATGTATTTCAGTGAAAAGTTACGGAATTTTCGTTAATAATGTGGCAGAAAAATTTACAAAATTCAATGTTTTTCACAACCATGTGAATTTGACTCTAATATTAATTAATAATAGTAGTATTAATTTATAGAATTAAGAACCAGAGTGATAGTAATCTTGAAAAAAAAAAAACAGAAATTTGAAAAAAGTTCCGAAAATTCGTAAAAACATCTCGAAAATTTCAAATTTACATGTAGTCTTTAATAATTATTAACATTTTTTTAATCATTGGGAATTTATTTTCAAAAATAATATTTATTTATGAAATAATAAGAGAAGTAAATTTCTTTTAAACTTACAATAATAATATAAAAATAAAATTTCTAAGAAAACCTTAAAAATAAATTCATTAGAAACAGAACAAAAACGATGATATCAATTTTTAATTAAAAAATTATATATATAATAAATATTTTAAAATATAATTTTAATATATATATATATATTAATAATATATAATATAATAATATAATTATATATAATAAATATTTTAAAACATAATTTTAATAAAAAAAATTTCGTAATATTTTTATCACTCTAATTTCTTAGAAAGTTTTTCCTTTCTAAAAACTATTTTAGTTTTTTTTCTTATTTTTTTATTATTTTGCAACATTTATAATGTATTTTTTTCTATATTTTACTCTGTTTCTTAATTGTTCACATTTTTAAACAATTTTTTTTTTGTTTTTATTAGATTTCCTGTTCTTTTCTCAATTTTCATAATTATTTATTTATATTTATATACAATTTTAAGTAAAATTAAACGACTTTTTATATACAACATTTGTAAATCTTTTTATCTTATTTTGTCAGTTTTCTCTTTTATTTTGATTATTATAAACAATTTCGAAAAATTTTTTAAAGACTATCTTGTTTTCTATTCTTATATTTTTAAAATTTTCTTTTTATCTTTTTTTCATTCTTGCTTAGTTTCAATTTTGTTTCTAGTATTTTTTCATAGATTAAGTAATTGTTTCTTGACTTTTTTAATTTCATAATTTATTATATATTTTTTTTTAATTCCTTTATGTTTTTACTTTTATTAGTGTTTTTATATTTCTATATTTTCGCAGTTTTTATTAAATATTTCCTGATTTTCTTACTTTTACATTCATTCATAATATTTAAATTTTTTTTTAATTTTCTCTGTTTTTAATTTATCAATTTTAAGGTTTTTGGATTTTTCCATTAGTTTTATAATATTTGTAAATTCTTCATCCTTTCGAATTTCATATATTTTGTTATTATTTTTCTCATTTTTAGAAAAAATTCTCTGGTTTTGAACGAATTTCTTTATCTTTTGTAGATTGTTTACTATTTACATTTTCTCATTTTTAGTAAATTTTATCCGATTTTCTCATTTTTTGCATTTATTCATAAGATTTTAAATATTTTTTGTAATTTTTTAATATTCTGTTAAATTATTTATAAAGATTTTCTTGTTTTTTTTTTTTCAAATTTTTGTAATTTAATTTTCTTTTTAAATTTTACAATTCTTTTCTGATTCTAACATTGTTTCTTGACTTTCTTTTTACAATTTTTATTTTTCGGATTTTTTCCTAAATTTTGTAAAATTGATGTATTTTTTGCTCTCTAAATATTGTTTTTATATATTTTCTCAAATTTTCTTATTTTTTAAACAATTTCGTCATTTTTTGAAGACTTTTTACTTATCTTTTTATATTATTTTATTTTTAATTTATTCAGTTTTTAATAGTTTCTCCCATTTTTTTCCATTTACAAATGTAAATTTTTATTAATATAATAATAATATAATATATAATATAATAATTTTTATTATTCATTAAGTTTTAAATATTTTTTAAAATTTTCTATTTTTTCATAATTTGCTAGATCTTTGAAAACATTTTTTCTGGTTTTTTAAATTTCTTTTCAGTATTTTTTATTAAATGCTGTTTCTTTTTCTTATATTTAAAGATTTTTGGAGTTTGAACTCATTTTTCTAAATCTTTCTTTTAAACTGCGTTATATTTAAAAATAATTAATTATTAAAAAACCAAATCCAAGAATAGAATCTGTCGGGAGTTAGAATAACACTTTTATAAAAAGTGTGATTTCAATTAATTTGAATATTTTTTATATTAAAAAAGATTTAAACTATTGATTAATCGTAATTTGTTTCGATTAATTGGAATTCGAATTAATTATAAATTAGATTAATTAAAATTTGAATAGAGTAATTAATAGCCATTTAGATTGTTTTATATTTAAAATAATTTAAATTCGGTTTAATTAAAAATAGTGCACAAAAAATGTTGGTAAAAACTTTCAGAATTATTTTAGAATCTAGCCTCAATATTCTGTAAAAATTTGATAATATTACATGTTAAATTGGATCCTTAACTAAAGCAGATCTTGATATTAGTAAAATGTGTTTGAAAAAGCAAAAAGGAATTTTCCATCACCTTAATTTCCAACATGTTCGAACTCTGGAATCAGCATTCGACGCCTCAGTAACTTTGAATTATTGGGAAGATGCTGAATTTTATGCTTTGCAATTAATAGCAGGTTATTTGTAAGTAATAATTTGTTGAAAAAATGAAATTTTAATGAATTTTCTGAAAATTATAAATTTACAAATTACAAAAAGATGTGGGAATTAATTTCAAATTTTTATTTGCAGATTTTATTACGAACAAGTGCATCCTTTGACGGGTATTTTTTATCTCATGCTGGGGAAAATTCAGCTGCATTTAGGAGAAATTAAAAAAGCCTACGAGACTTTGAAAACTGCTCATTATATTTTATTGATTACACACGGTGAAAAGCATTCAGTCGTGGTTGAAAATCTAATTCCTCTACTTTCACAAGCTATCACCGAAATACGAGGGATTTGTAATTAATTAATTAAATTCGTATTTATAAATAATTTAATTTAATATTAAACATAAATTTAATTGAATTAAAATTATTTTTACGAACAAGTAATTCGAAAGTAATTACGATCGCATTCCAAAAATATTTAAAAATGTGTAATATAGGGACTATTTTTGTTAATTTATTAAATCAGAAAATATTATCAAAGGAGGATAAAAATCAGAATTTTAACAAAATGTCAAATTAAATTTGTTTTTTTAAATTAATTAAAATTTTTTTTATAGAGCAGCAAAATAAGTCCAAAATTAACAAATGTGGAACTGAAATTATTTAGGAAATACCGTCAATTTTGTGTATTTAATCGATACCGATTTTTTTTTTATTAAGGAGATAAGATAGATAATTTCAAGAAATTTTAAATATTTTCAAGATTTGTACAAAATGTTCAGAATGGATTATTTTTCCAAAATTTGGTTTTAAATAATAATTGTTTAAAATTTTGTATTTCTTTTAAATTAGTTATCAACAATCGTAATTTTTATCCTACTTAATACGAAAAACTACATATCTTTAGAAATAAGTAATTTTTTACATCTTTACAATATTCTCTACCATTTTGTTGATTAGATATTGTTAAATAATATTCTATACTTATTTTTAATATTTATAAAGAATTTTTGAAAGAAAAACTATTAATGGTAAAAATAGATCGGTTCCTAAATTTAAAGAAAAAATACAAAATATTAAATAATTATTAATAAATTTGGGCTTAAAATAATTTTTCCTGAAATTTGCACAATTGGATCTTTCAATAAATATTTTTGTGTTAATTAACTCAGGTCTTTTTAGTTTGATATGTCAAAATGTCTAACTGCCTTAAAACAAAAAATTCCTGTTTTCAACAAAAAAGTTTAATGATTATGTAAAACTTAATTCTTGTTAACTATTTCTATCTTGTAAGAATATATAAAACTTATTTTCGTCAAAATGTTTAATCTTCTTTCATTTATAAAACCTGTTTTTAAAGAAAAAATCAATGTAATTTGAAACTGTTACCAATATAATAAATCGAAAGAACCGCATGTCTAGTAACTTGAGAAAAAGAATTTTTGCCATATGTTGTTGCGTGTGTGACAGTTTCGACGAGTTGTCAGTTGGTTTGGTTTTTTAACAAATTATATATTATTTATCATTAATTTTGAAATGTCGTGATTATTGGTAAGTTGTTTCATTAAAACACAATATTTCCCAACTTTTCAACAAAAATTCTAGTGAAAAAATACCTTTATCGAATATACATTTTTTTCCTAATCGTTATATTTTTTTCATCGCATTCAATTATTATTTATTTACAAAATACGGGTTTTTAATTCAATAAAAATTGTAATATTCCATTTCAATTAATTGAGATTTTTTATTGTGTTGATAAGTAAAAATAAGAGTTGGAATTATAAAGAGTGCGTTGAACTTAACCTAAAGTGTCAATAAAGAGATTTGCATTCTTAAATTGCGAATTCTTAATTATATGTTAATTAGTAATTTAGATCATTAGCTTCTTAAGATTGTAATTTATTTCGAGCGATGAACGAGAATAATAAATAATTGATGAATTTTTAAGGAAAAGAGAATTTAACTGCCGTGTTGTTTTCAGAAAAATAAGAAACAAGATTGGATTATTTTTTGTCAAGTAAGAAGAATCTCAAGATGTTTTCTGCTTTTAAAAGATTGGCAGGCAAATCCGAAGGAAATGCCGCCCCAAGGCCAAATCATCAATCCATGCCCACAAATTTACAAAGGAAATTCGCCAAAGGAGTTCAATATAACAGTAAGCTTTCTTATTTAAAAAATCAATAAGATTGATCCGAAAATAAGTTAGTTTGTAGGTATATTTATTATTCTATTTAGTGGATTTTTATTTTTATTCACTTGTAATTCAGTTAGAATCAGAATATAATAATCTATAAAGAAAATAGTCTATATAAAAAAATTTTATCGACGAAAATTTAAGTCCATTGTAAATTGAATTCATAAAAATTTTTAATTTATTTTTATTTCTGTTCTTTCTAATTTTAATCGCTTTTGAATTTTGTCATTCTAAATGTCAGTTTATCAATGCTTGGAATAATTCTGACTTTTATTAATAAAAGGAAATTTTGATCGATTCTAAATTTAATTCACTCAAATTTTAAACTGTTTTTCGGTTCAATTATAATTTTAATCAGTAGCAAACTAAATTTCTCCAAATTTTGTACAATCTAAATTTTAATCGATTCAAATTTTATTTAATCTCATTTTCAATTGGTGCAAACTTTAATTTGTAAAATCCAATTGAGAAAAACTATAATTTATCTAAATTGTAATCAATTTGAATTTGAACGAATACAAATTTTTATCTATTCAAAATTTAATTAATTTGAATTCTAGTAATTGATCCAAACCTGAATTTGAACTGATTGAAATTTAATTCGAATTTAATTTCAATATTAGACTCAATATGAAAGTATGAATCATCATCGATACAAATCTATCTTTTAAAAAATGATTTTTTTCGATTAAAATTTATAAAAATAAGTTCAAATTATTTTAATTTCATTAATTAATAAATCTATAATTTTTTCTACAATTTTCAACAGTTTTCAATATACAATTATTCTCTTTAAATTTTATAATTATTCTTTAATTTATAAAATTATTTTGCTCTGTTGCCGATTATTCTCTCCACTTTTCGAACTTTCCTTTCAATTGTCAATTATTTTCCTCATTTTTCAATTATTTTTTTTAATATTTAATTATTTACTTATTTTAATGATTTTGTAATTTTTCTTTAAATTATCAATTATTTTCCTGAAATTTCCATTTAATTTTTAAATTTCTTATTTACTTCATCAGTTTTTAATTATTTTCTTCATTTCTCAAATATTTTCTTTAATTTTCAATTAATTCCTCAATATTCAATAATTCGCGTATTTTTTCAATTATTTTTTTCACTCATACATTTTTTTTAAAAATTTTAATTCAATTCTAGAACTATTCTCTTCAAATATTTTACCTATGTACTAAATAAATAAATAAATAAATAAATAAATAAATATAAGTAATTTTCTTCAAACATATTTAAATTCCACTTTTCAATTTTTAATTTTTTTCTTTAATTTTTAATTCTATTCTCCAATTTTTATTTCCATTCTTCGGTTTCCAATTGGATTCTATATTCATTAATTTTCGGATTTTTTCAATTAATTTTTTTCAATTTTTATGAATATTCAATAAATTTCTATTCCATTCTTCAATCTTTAATTGATTTCTTCAATTTTCAATTTTTTTTTCTTTTTTAATTATTTTTTGCGATTTTTAATCCAGTTGTTAGATATGCAATTATTTCCAACAATTATTCCTATAATTTTCTTAATTTTCGAATTTGCAATTATTTTCTTTAAATTTAATATTTCTTGTTTAATTTTAACAATTATTTTTTTAGTTGTCTATTAATTTAGTCATTTTTCTAATTTTGTTTTCAATTGACAATGAATTTCGTCATTTTTCACATTTTTTCTTCAATTTTTCAATTATTTTCGTCTTTTTTCAACTATTTACTTCAAGTATTAATTATTTTCCGCAATTTTCAATTATTTCCTACAATTTTTTCAGTTTTTAATTATTATTTAAAATTTTATATTTACTCTTAAAATTTTTTAAATTATTTTGTTCTGTTGTCGATTATTTTCACCACTTTTCGAATTTTTATTTCAATTGTCAATTATTTTCCTCATTTCTCAATTATTTTATTTAATATTCACTTAGTTTAGTTATTTTGAAATTTTTCTTCAATTTCCAATTGCATTTTTCGTCTTTCAATTATTTTATTCAAAATGTAATAATTCTTGAATTTTCTCAATTATAAAATATTTTCTTGAAATTTCAATACAATTCTTCAATTTCCCATTGATTTCTTTAATTTTCATTTATTTTCGACAATTCTTTCCATTATTTTCATCAGTTTTCAATTGACAATTTATTATTTCCCTTCAATTTTATGATAATTCATCAATTATAAAAAAAAAATTGTTCGAAATTCTCACTATTTTTCAAATTTTTTTTTCAATACTGTTAATTATCCTTTTTTAATAGTTAATTATTTTCGTCATATTGTAATTTTTTTTAATTATCAATTATTTTCTTGAAATTTCAATTTAATTTTTAAAATTCCAATTTATTTCTTCAGTTTTTAATTATTTTCTTTATTTCTCAAATATTTTCTTTAATTTTCAATTATTTTTATCAATTTTCAATTAATTCCTCAATATTCAATAATTCGCGAATTTTTTCAATTATCTTTTTCACTCATAATTTTTTTTAATTTCAATTCAATTATTCAATTCTAGAACTATTCTCTTCAATTCTAAATAATTTTCTTCATATTTAAATTCCACTTTTCAATTATTTTCTTTAATTTTTAATTTCATTCTTCAATTTTTATTTACATTCTTCGATTTCCAATCAGTTTCTTCTATATTCATTCATTTTCGGATTTTTTTTTAATTTTTACGAAAATTCAATAAATTTCTATTCCATTCTTCAGTTTTTAATTGCTTTCTTCAATTTTCAATTTTTTTTTCTTTTTTGATTATTTTTTGCGATTTTTAATCCAGTTGTTAAATATACAATTATTTCCAACAATTACTCCTATAATGTCTATTAATCTAGTCATTTTTCTAATTTTGTTTTCAATTGACAATTAATTTCGTCATTTTTCAAAAATTTTCTTCAATTTTTCAATTATTCTCGTCATTTTTGAAACTATTTCCTTCAATTATTAATTATTCTCCGTCACTTTCAATTATTTCCTACAATTTTTTCAATTTGCAATAATTATTATTTTAAAATTTTATAATTATTTTTTTAGTTTTTAAATTATTTTGTTCGGTTGTGTATTAATCTATCCATTTTTTGAATTTTGTTTTCAATTGTCAATTATTTTCGTCATTTTGTAATTTTTTTTCAATTATCAATTATTTATTTAAATTTTAGTTTAATTCTTAAATTTGCAATTTATTTCCTCAGTTTTTTATTATTTTCTTCAATTTCAGTTATTTTTTCGTTTTTCAATCCAGTTGTTCAATTTGCAATTATTTGCAACAGTTATTCCTATAATTTTTCAACTATTTTGTTTAAATTTAATAAATTAATTATTAAATAATTTATTGTTTAATTTTTTCGTTTGTGTAATTATGTAGCCATTTTTAAAATTTTGTTATCAACTGTCAATTTTTTTTGTCATTTTTCAGATTGAATTTTTTGAATTATTTTTTAATTATTCCCATTTTTAATCTATCGACATTTAAATTGAATTCGAATTTTAATCTAATCAAATTTCAATCGATTCAAATATCAATCGATCGAAAGTTTAATTTATAAAAATTGTAATTCATTCATATTTTATTTAATCTCAAATTGAAATTTTGATTTATTATTTATTTATTTTAAATTTTAATTTATTCGAATTTCAATTAATTATTACTATCTAAATTTAAATAGGCCCTAATTTTCAATGTTAATTTACATAAACCAAAATTTTGATTTTATAATAAATTGAAGTTCAGGTAGATTGAAATTAAAAAAGATTGATGGAATATTCGATTAAAATTCAGATAATTAAAAATTACGAAGCAGATAATTTGATTAGTTGAAATTTGATTCAATTAAAAACTAGATTTAAAGTTAATTAAACTTTTAAATTACAGTTTTATAATTTTTAAACTTCTATTTTCTTAATAACCTGTAAGACAGATGTTTTATGATAATTGCAATTTATTTTTTCAGTGAAAATAATAATAAAAGGTGACAGAAACGTGGGAAAAACTTGTCTATTTCATCGACTCCAGGGACAAAAATTTATTGAGGAATATGTTCCAACGGAAGAAATCCAAGTGGCGAGTATTCAGTGGAATTATAAAGCAACTGATGACGTTGTCAAGGTGGAAGTTTGGGACGTTGTTGATCGAGGTAGAAGACGAAGAAAGATGGAGGGATTAAAAATGGATACAGCTGCAGCTCCTGAAGGTATAATCGAGGAACCAGCTTTGGATGCAGAATTTCTGGATGTTTATAAAGGGACCAATGGTGTCATAATCATGATGGATATTACAAAATCCTGGACCTTTGATTATGTGCAACGAGAACTTCCAAAAATTCCTGGCCATATTCCGGTTATTGTTCTGGGTAATCACTGTGATATGTCTCATCATAGGAGTGTTACTGCGGATCACGTTACTTATTTTATTGATTCTTTACAAGAAAGGATAGCCCAAGTAAGCAAAATAATATTTAATTTAAATTAGAGTCTGATTTTTAATTGTCCAGCGACCTTGAAAATTGTAAATTTATGAAAAATGTTAATTTATTCAGAAAAAAACATTTAATTCATGTGCTATGAACAAAATACGTTTAATTAGTATCCAAATATTTATTTTCATTAATATAATTTTGTGTAAAATGAAAAATAATAGTAATGAAATTAACTTAAAGTTGATAAGAAATCTGTCGATTTTTGTCGCATTTAAAAGTCTATTTTTTAGGAATCAACTTAACAAATATTAGCGAAAATTACCATAATTATTTATTTGTGCACTTTAATCATGTTTTCACTGGAAAGAAGACGAATATTTATTTTGTTATTAAATAATTTCATTTTGAAATTTTAAATTTAACCACAAAACACACATTTTTGAACTTATACAACTTTTTTCTGAATGAATTTAAAAAATTAACGCTTTCCATATATCTAAGTTTTGATAAAATCTACAACATATTAAATTTTCGCGAAATTAAGTAGTCCAGTTAATGAATTATTTAAGTTTAAAATTTTTTGAAAAAAGGTTATTTTTTATATTTTAAAATACACTCTGAAGTTTGACAATCGATTATTGATTTTAAATTCAAAATTATTATTTATATTTTGTCAGTTTATAAGGATAATTTAAACCTATATTTAGCAAAACATTAATTAACTTAGTTTTAAATATATAATTCGTTGATATGCGTTGTTCTGTCGGTATTTTGTGCAATGAGAATTGCGAGAAAAGAAAACAACCTTTTTTCAACCTTTCAAGGAATTATCGGAAAATAATATAGTACATATTTAAAAATTGGTATTTTATTTATGAGTTTATTTAAATTCATAATTATTTTTATTAATAATTGTTAAAGTTTATTAAATTATTAAGTAAGAGAGCAAAATATATAATTAAAAATAAAAATAAATACAATTTTTTTCCTAATTGTTTTAACAAATTATCATTTCAAATTAAAAATGTTTCTTATCATTAGTTATTGAGATTTATTTTTATTAATTATTAGAAACTACCGAAAATAGAATTAACGAAGAAAAATACATCCGCTTTTCAATGATTTTTAAAAATGAATTAATGTGATAAACTGGAAGATAAATTGGAAAATTATTAATTAATGAAAATTAAATACTTTCTATATGAGTAAGTAATAAAATTAGAGGATGAAAATATATACAATTAGCATTCCTTAATTCTAAATTGAGATTTAACAAAAATCAATCTACCAATCAGTAAATTTTACATATTTTATAGATCTTTTCTTACACCACTTTGGTTCTAATTTAGAAAATAGTAAAAATATCAATTTACAAATTTAGAATTTTTTTTTACTACTATTAATCGTTATAAACTGACAAATATAATAATTTAATTAATTTTTTAATTACAGTCTACAAATATTTAATTTCTACACCTCTATTCAATAATTTTTGTCATTTTTAAAGTACTTTTGCCAATTTTCAAGTATTTTAGCGATTTTTAATTTAATTTTTTCAAATATTAATTATTTTCTTCAGTCTTTAAATTATTGTCATGAATATTTAAATTTATTACACAAGTTTTCATTTATTTTTGTCATTTTTCAATTATTTTCTTAAAATTTTAATTATGTTCTTCAATCTTTAAATTATTGCCAGAAATATTTAAATTTTCTACACAAGTTTCAACTTACTTTTGTTATTTTTCAATTTTTTTTTCTTCTAATTTCAATTACTTTTGTCATTACTCAAGTATTTTTGTTATTTTCCAATTATTTTTTTCAAATTTCAATCATTTTATTCATTCTTTTTATTATTGGCATTAATTTATTAATTTTTATACCTTTTTCAATTATTTTCTACAATAATTAAATTATTTTTTCAAACTTTAATGACTTTTTTAATATTTATAAAATATATCATATTCATAAATTTTTTGACATTTTTGAATTATTCTCTTTAAATTACAATTATTTTCTTTAAGTTTTAATTAATTTCTTCAACTTTCAACTATTTTTTTCAAGCTTCTAATATTTTTTTCAATTATTATTTCCTTTAAATTTTAATTAGTTTTGTCATTATTCAAGTATTCTTGTCATTTTCCAATCATTTTCTTTATATTTCTATTATTTTCGCCATTTTAGACTTATTTCTTCAACTTTTAATTAATTTCTTCAACTTTTAATTATTTTTTCAAGCTTCTAATATTTTTTTCAATTTTTCAATTATTTTCTTCAAATTTCAATTACTTTTGTCATTATTCAAATATTTTTATCATTTTCCAATCATTTTATTTATATTTCTATTATTTTTGCCATTTTAGAATTATTTCTTCAACTTTCAATTAATTTCTTCAACTTTTAATTATTTTTTCAAGCTTCTAATATTTTTTTTCAATTTTTCAATTATTTTCTTCAAATTTCAATTACTTTTGTCATTATTCAAATATTTTTATCATTTCCCAATCATTTTATTTATATTTCTATTATTTTTGCCATTTTAGAATTATTTTCTACAAATTTTAATTATTTTTTTTCAAATTTGAATCATTTTATTTATTATTTTTATTATTCTCATTAATTGATTCATTTTTTACACTTTTTTCAATTTTTTTTATACGAGTTTCAATTATCTTCTTCAAACTTCAATTAATTTCTTCATATTTTAATTTTTTTGTCATTTTCGAATCATTTTAGTTAAATTTAAATTATTTTCTTCAAACTTCAATTAATCTATTCAACTTTCAATTATTTTCCTCAAACTTATAATATTTTTTCAATTTTTCTATTTTTGTCTACACATTTTATAATTTTTACATCAGCTTTTAATTATTTATGCCATTATTCTATTAGTTTTTTCACATTTCAACTATATCCTTAATTTTTCAATTATTTTAAACAATTTTTCAATTAATATTTTAAATTTTTTATTTTTTACTCCATTTTTGAATTATATTTCTCATTTTTCATTAATTTTTTTTCCAAATTTCAGTTATTTTTGTCATTTTTCAACTGTTGTCGACATATAGAAATTGTTTTTAGCATTTTTTAGTTATTTTCTTGAAACTTCTATTATTTTTGTCAAATTTTCAACTATTATCTAATAAGTTTAATTTTTACATTAGCTTTCAATTATTATTTATGTCAATATTCAATTAGTTTCTTAACAGTTTAATTATTTCGTCAATATCTCAATTATTGTACTCAAAATTTTAATTTTTTACACCAGTCTCAAATTCATTTACTTCAATTTTTAATTATGTTTGTCATTCTTCAATTATTTTCTTGTAATTTCATCTATTTTTGACACTTTTCAATCAGTTTCTTCGAATTCGAATTTTCATTATTTTTCAATTAATTTTGCAAATTTTAAATTGATTTCAACAAATTTTAATTATATTCTTTAATTTTTCAATTGTCTTTAATTATAAATTTCCTTCTTTATTTTTCAATTCATCTTATAAATTTTAAATTATCTTCAAATTACAGTTATATTTTTCAATTGTTTTTTTTATTTTTTTTATTACGAGGTTTGGAAAATGCATTTACGCACCATAAAGAACACCTTACCATGAATGATGCACGCATCATTTAAGGAGGGTGCTCTCCGTGTGTGGGACTCGAGCCCAGAGAATAGTTTACTTGGGAATATAAATATTCCCCAGCAAGTTTATCTCTGGGTAATACCCACTAAACCTTCCTCGCTTCATAGGAGTACTTAACACTTAGCGGAACGATTGAGCTAAGCAACCAACATCACCGAGTGCTAACTCCACCCATACCCATAGATCCCTCAGCCCAGCATCAGATCTCGATCAACCGACAAACCGTTGGGGGTAAGGACCCCCACCGATCAACGGCGGGCTTCGAACTGATGACAGGTGGAGGATTCTATACGGATTTCTTTCCTACCTTCTTACTTTCCTTTGTCTCCAGCTTAACCCTGGTTTCTTCCCCTGCGACCATTGATGTCTTTGGTTTTCATTACCTGGATAATGAAGGATTCAATGTGCTGCCACGAGTCCACATTCCTTAACATAAGGTCAATCATGTTTTCGGGGGTGACTTCAGTACCCACCACCCGAAACATATATTGCCTTTTCTCCTCCCAATATCTACAAACAAAGAGGGTGTGCTCCGCGGTGTCCACGGGGGCGTCGCAATAGGAGCACGATCCCTCTCTTCTTAATTTAAAACGTTTCAAATACTCGTTGAAACAACCATGACCTGTCAGCGCCTGTGTTAAGTAGTTGCTAACTTCTCCGTGCCCTCTTTCTATCCATTTAGCGAGGTGGGGAATAAGGCGGTAAGTCCACCTTCCGGTAGATTCCCCATTCCATCTCACCTGCCACTCCTCGACTAATCTACTCCTCGCGATTCTACGAATCTGGGCCTTTAGAAGCTGCCTGTCCTCTTCTGGGAGCAAGCTTGCCCGATCTTTGGCGAGGAGATAGATCAATAGATCTATCGGCGGAACGCTTGCTAGGACTTGTACAGCGCTAGTAGGTATAGTCCGGTAGGCTGAGACTATTCTCAACAATACTATTCTTTGGGCTGAAAGTAGTCTCATAGAGATGGTGTGTTTTTCTAGGGCTGATGCCCACACTGGAGCTGCGTAAAGCAATCTCGAGTGTACCACGCTCGCTACTAATCTCCTCTTTGCTTCCCTGGGACCACCAATGTTAGGCATAAGCCTGGAAATATTTCCTTCACATTGGATGGCTTTGATTGTTGCGGATGTTAAATGTTGGTTGAAGCTAAGCTTCTTATCCAACTAAACGCCCAGGTACTTTATGGTGTTACTCCATTTTACTTCAGTCCCATCAATCTCAATAGGTAGGGCAACAAAGGATCTCCGGTTCGTGACAAGCAGTGCTTCGGTCTTTTCCAAGGCCATTTCCAGACCATTGGCGTCCATCCAGCGCTTGACTCGTCGCAGAGTTTCATTGACCCTTATGCCAAGGATTTCTGTAGTTTGCGCACCGCATACGATAATTTTGTCGTCCGCGAAGCCGAATGATTTGGTGTCCGTAGGTAGTTTCATCCGCAGGGAAGCATCATACATGACGTTCCACACGAATGGCCCTACCTTCGACCCTTGGGGGGGCTCCACAAGTCATCTCCTCGCGAATCTGAAATGTTTTGCCCTCATACTCGATCCACCAATCGCTAAGATAGTTATCCATCATTCGCAACAGGTAGGTCGGTATCCCTTTCCTCTTCATCGACTCGATGCAGATGTTCCATCGCGCGGAATTAAACGCATTACGTACGTCTATTGCTATTAATGCGCAAAATCCTTTCTTTTTCCCCTTGCCTTCTCTGGCCTTCTTTGCCTCTTCTACCACCGCCGAAATAGCGTCGACGGTGGATCGCCCTTTGCTAAAACCGTACTGGTTTTCTGATAGGTCATTTTCGCCAGTCAAAAGACCCTGAAGTCTCTGCAAAACCATACCCTCTAGAAGTTTACCCATTGTGTCCAGAAGACATATGGGTCTATAGGATGACGTCTTTTCTAGAGACTTGTCTCCTTTTCTGAGAAGAACTAACTCTTGCTTTTTCCAGTCCATAAAGAACCTTCCAGCCCTGAGGCAATCGTTCAAAGGGTTAAGAAGAAGTTCAGGGTACACATCGATCACCAATTTCAGGATCTCGTTAGGTATTCCGTCCCTCCCTGGCGCCTTGCCAGTCTTCAACCCCTTTCCCGCGGCTCTTAACTCTTCAAGAGTGAAAAGATCTTCGCTCCGTACTAGGCAAAATGAATAGTCCTCTCGAGACCATGGTTCCACATACGGGAATAAGGCTCTGATGATCTGTCGGACCCAATCAGGTTTGTCTAGACCAGGGGTCTGTTGTTTAATAACCAATTTCTTGGTCACAATCATAAACGCCAGTCCCCATGGGTCGTTTTCAACGTCGCTGATTAGGTCTTTCCAGCACTTCCGTTG
This sequence comes from Ganaspis brasiliensis, assembly GCA_037103525.1. Lineage (NCBI taxonomy): Eukaryota > Metazoa > Arthropoda > Insecta > Hymenoptera > Figitidae > Ganaspis > Ganaspis brasiliensis. The sequence goes on along the minus strand of JAZKLR010000464.1, from coordinate 325,250 downwards.
GCTACGTCTTATTCCCTGTTTAAAAGCCTTTCTGGCTTTGTGCCATTCCTGCTCTAGCGAGGAATTCCCCTTTGAGCGGGTATATCTCCGTCTCGCTTTATTGCACTCTGTTTTTAGCTTTGCCAATTCGTCGTTCCACCAATAATTTGAGCTCTTCCTGGAGTAATCGCGTCTACGTCGGGGCATGGAGTGGTTGCAAGCTGCAATCACCTCACGTCTCGCGGCACGCACTCTCTCCTCAACCGTTTCCGGTTCCCTTATCCAGCCAAGTTCGGAGATCAGCTTGGCTTCTTCCAGGTACTTTCTTGCCTTATCCTGATCGAGCTTATCGACGTTCCATGAGGGGTTCTTACTAAGACTACCGGGTCTTTTGCCCCTCAAAAGCTCTTCCATCGAGATAACGAACTCAATATACTGGTGATCGCTCAAGGTTGTTTCATCGAGCACCTCCCACTCCCTGATTTTCTGTGCCAAGCTAGGCGAGACAATTGTGAGATCCAAAATTGATCCCGATTTGCCTCGCCGAAATGTAAACTCCTGGCCCCGGTTCGTTACGACCAGGTCATTTCTGGCCACCATTTCGCTTATCAAAGTGCCCCTCCTGTCTAAACGGGTTTCTCCCCATTCGGGACACTTACCGTTGAAGTCTCACGTTATGAGGGTCCTCCCGCCGAAAGCTTTTATGCTTTCTTCAAGAGACTGCATTTCGGCCTCGAAATCTTTAAGGCGATCGTTCGGAGAGAAGTAGCAGCTATACATACGTATACCTGCCACCTCTATCCAAACGAACCCCTTGTCGGTTTCCAGGAAATCGCTGACGCTCAGATCCGGATTGCACACTTGAATTCCAGATCTACATGTTTTATCCTGATACCAGATAGAGTGGTTCGGTTTCCTACACTGTTCACTGAAAAACAGTATATCAACCCCCCTCTGAATGGCCGTCAAAAACATGAGATCTTTCGCTAGCTTCCCCTTGCCAAGGTTAATCTGAAGACACCTTAGCTCCTTCTTTTCAACTTGTTAAGTTCTGCTCTATAAATAGGGCAGGACCCGCTCCCTGGACGGTGTTTGACGTCCGTCATTCCTTTGTCAGAGCAAGCAGTGCAGTGGAACTCGGCACTGCAGCTCTTGCTCTGATGGTCGGGACCTCCACACTTCCAGCAGGCTTTACTCCTATCCGTGCCCTTGCAGGTCCTTGTCAGGTGGCCGTAGCCCAGGCACTTAAAGCACCTCTCTACTTCCAACCTGGCCCGGATTCTGCAGTTGATCCAGCCAACCTTCACCTTGCCTGTTTTCAACAAAGCTTCAGAGCATGCTTCATGGAGTTGGAGCACCGCTAGCCTGTTTCCAGCTCGAAGAGTGAAGAGGCGGCATGACACCTCTAAATTGGTCCTGCCTAATGCCTTCTCCACTGCTTCCACTACTTCTTCCATCTCAGTGCTCTCGTCTAGGTCCCTGATTTCCAAGGACCTTTTCGATACCACTGTGGTGACCTCTCCTTTTTCCTCGAAGGCGGCAGTCAAGGCCCTGCTTAGACCCGATCGGTCCTCCCTTCCCTTGAGGACAAGAAGCATATCGTTCCTGATCGTCCTCCGGATCGTCAGAACCTCCGTCTTTGTCTCGGCAGGGTGGACTACCGACTTCATATGCTTCAGGGCGTCGGCAAAGGACACGTTATCCTTTAACGTCAATCTGATAGCGTCATTTTTCCTCAGTTTCTTGTCGTTGGAGGCCTTCCTTTGGGCCGCCAATTCCGCCTTTTTTTTAGCGGCTTCCGCTTTTGCCTCCATCCTTTTCTTCTTCTTCTTTTTCCTCTGAGTGGCTTGATCTTCCTGCCACTCCTTGTTCAAATCCACCACAACGTTATTTAGCCCGCGAGTTGCCCCAGCAAAGGATTTTTCAATCCCACCCTGGGATTTCTCGGGCTTCTTCTCTTTCTTCGAGGACCTCTCTTCAGGGGTACTCCAAGCTTCTCTCTTCTCTCCTCGTTTTTCAGCTTTTCTCTGAGATGCTGGCGTCCCCAACTCATCGGGTTTTGGGCGAAGGGGGACCTTCACCTTTCCCTTTGGTTTGGAGGCGCTTTTTAGTTTCTTTATCATCTCGTCTTTCAAGTCCTTTGTGGACTCTTCGAGGCAGCCACTCCATTCCACTACCTTGTCGATAGTTTCCTTCACTGGGTTCGGATTGTTTTCCAGCCGCTTCGACTGCACGAACAATAACGACTTCGTCAGCTCCTTAGTGACGAGCACTTGCTTTTCCAAAAGCCGAATAATGGCTTGCTATCCCTCGAGTTTCGGAAGAGCAGCGCTCCCTTCTCTACTCGGGATCTCCGTTGTCCGGGAAGCAGAAGCGAATGTTGATGGGGCATCCGTCGACTTATCTGTCTCAGTCTCCAAGCTCTCACTGTTTCCATTTTTATTGAGTTTTAAGAAATCCATTTATTTAAGGTTACCAGCGCATCGTGTGGAGAGGGGGGGGGGGTCGCCTAGGTTGGGAGCGGGTGTACCCTCGGACACGACGGTCCTACCCCAGTTCCCTGAGGCCCAACCCTTACGCTTAACCATTCCCGGTACAACACGGACGGAACGGACTCCACCGTAGCAGTACAGGCTCCGACACCTGTACCCACTGCACACTATTTGATCAAAATCCCGAAGGGGCTGGCTCCTGGCTTCGCACTACAGAAACACCTCGGCAGAGCAAGCTCACATCAGACGGGACCCCCATATGGCCTGGAAAAAACCATATAAGGACACGTCACTCCCAGTGCCCTGCAGTACGTCGCCGATCGCAAGTATTTGTTCCGCGTGAATATGTGATGCTCCCATTGAGATCCTCATTTACTATTCATAAATGCCCTTTCATTCTAGTTCCATTTTACGTCATTCACACTGATCTCTTTGGATCAGTCAGTCCTTCCTATTAAGGGGGCGTGCCCCACATGCATACAGGAGAATGAACCTTCCTAAAGGTTCCTCTCTCGTACCTCATTCATAGCGTTACTCCTAGAAAGAGTAAGCTATCCAATCAAGGAAGGAGACGTTTATAGTCTGCACTTCCACATTTATACTAGTCTCTTATACCCAAGAAAGCCGCACACTCGGGAAAACGAGTTTTTGCTCGTCTTTTCCGGTGCTTCCTCGGCACGTGCAATCGAGTTTTCGGCCCGCCTTCCACGGTGAGCCGCGGCAATCCTATGGCGAAGAGACTACTGATACAAGGAATAGGCCGTTTATAGGCTACTCTTATTCCACATTTATACTCTCAAACGAACCCACTTTTGGCTTTCCCTTAAAAAAAGTTATAAAAAATATAAAGGAGGCCATCCAGACAGGAAGGGAGCCGTTTATAGGCTTCACCTTCTTCTTTCATACTCCTGACATACCGAACCCTTTGGTTCTGGCTCTCCTTTTCCAAATATTGGGACAACGCGTTTATAGCGCGCCCAGGATTCACCTCATTCATTCGAGACATCACTTAACGCATAAGCCTTCCCACCACGTCAAGGTTCTTGCCATAGGAGGGACATTGAAGGTCCCTCCTTTCGGGAAGGATATTTTTCAATATTTATAATTATTGTCACCTACATTCATCTTTTTTTATTTTTCAATTTTGAAATTGTACTTTTTTCAATTATTTTGATAAATCTTTATTTATTTTCTTAAAACATCATTTTTCTATTTTTCAATTGTGTTCTTCGATTTTAAACTACTTTTTTCTATTTCAAATTTTAAAATTCAATAATTTCCATTAAAGTACCTAATTATTATTATTTTTTTTTGCAATTTACAAATAAATTCATCTATTATTTAAATTATTAAATAGCGGACCTTTATATAAGTTATTTTCGATTTCGAAAATCTGGAAAAACCCCTAAATTTTTGTTAGAAAGTCGCTGGATACCCTGATAAAATTTTTATTTCAAATATTGTCTAATCTTTAGTCTAATTTCAATTCTAATCTTTAACCTAATCGTTATTATTCTAATATAAAAATCCTTTTTACAGGTAAGATACGCAGAAGCGTCCATGAGAAATGGTTTTGGGCTGAAACTTCTGCACAAGTTTTTCAATCTTCCATTTTTGCAGCTGCAAAGAGAAACGCTCTTGAAGCAAATCGAAACAAACGAGGAGGAAACTCGACTGACAATCCAGGAATTGGACCTTTACCAAGAAAGTGATGATGCCAATTATAATAAATTTTTAGATAATCTTGTAAATAGAAGACGAGCAGTCGCGGATTCTACGTCCGCGACAAATTTAGTTCCTAATGTCAGTTCATCTTTGAGCAATCAGCACATTTCATCTTCTAACAGTTCCTCGAGTTTAAATTCCGAGATAAGAAGACCTTCGCCGATATCAGGTCCAATTGGTGGAGGTAATCCGATTCCTGTAAAAAATGCCGATTTGAGAACTCCTCAAAAGAAAGAAAGTGTAAAGGTGCCCGAGAGTTTGGTGAAAAATTCACCACAACAGTCGCAAGTTTCATTTTCGCATAGCACACCAAAAGAAAGTGTCAATGTGCCAGAGATTGTGTCTGATAATCAGGAAAAAAAAGATAATCCCGTTAGACAGCAGTCCTTTATGTCCAAGATATTCGGGAATAAGAAAGAAGATGATGCTGATAAACTGCCAAATATTGCTGGAATGAATTTAAATTCACCTTTAACTAGTGTCGAGGATTTTGTTCCTGATGATGATGTGTTGGATAAGTCTTTCCTGGAAGAAGGCAATCAAGGAACGCATCAATCGCACTCTGAGCGCTTGGATTCTGATAGGTAAAAAAAATTGAATTACTTGGAGAGTTTGCTAATAAGTTAGTTTTTAAACAATTGAAAATTTCAATTTTTTAAAAATTTGAAAATTGCGGTTTAGTCTTACAAATTTGGAGATAATATAAACTTTATATAAATCAAGCGATTTGTTTTGAAGAAAGGAATATGATTTTTTGTGTATTAATTTGAAATTAGAGGTTAAAAAAATGCTTTTAAAGAAAAAACAAATTCTTGAAAAAATTAAAATTTAATAAACATTTTTGTAATGGTTAGTTTTAAAAACCCTTGTGTCTGATTTGAGATTTTGGAAAGTTAATTAGAAGCATTTTTAAAAATTTGTAAATTTCGACATATACAAAGCTTCCTCTTTGAGGAAGCAATAAATTGCAGAGTGTCTAGCAATCTGGGAAAAAGCCGGGAATTTAATACATCATGAAAAAAACCAGGAATTTGTCAGGTAGTTGAAATCCTAAGCTTATTAGCTTATTCCTTCTTTTTAATTTTTTTTTTTGCTGTCTATTAATCTAGCCATTTTTCGAATTTTGTTTACAATTTATTGTCTATTGCTTTCGTCATATTTCAGATATTTTCTTCAATTTTTCAATTATTTTCTACACATTTTTCAATTTACAATTATTCTTGAAGTATATAATTATTCTTTAATATTTTGTTCTGTTGACAATTATTCTCGACAGTTTTATAATTTTTTTTCAATTATCAATTACTTTCTTGAAATTTTAATTTAATTCCTTAATCTTTAATTTATTTCTTCAATTCCTAATTATTTTCTTTTCTTAATTATTATTTTTAATTTCCCAGTTTAAATCCCAGTCTTCAACTTTTAATTATTTTATTCAATATTCAGTAATTCTTACCTTTCTTCAATTATCAATTATTTTTTTCAAATTTGGATTTAATTCTTAAATTTTTAATTTATTTCTTATTTTTTTTTTATTATTTTCTTCAAATTTTAATTTTTCAGTTTTAAATTATTTTTTTCTATATTCTATAATTTTTCAACTTTTTTAATTACTGTTTTTCAACTTTTAATTATATTCTTTAAATTTCAATTCCATTTTTCAATTTTCAACTTTTTTCGATTTTCAATCCATTTGTTGAATTTGTAATTATTTCCAACAATTATTCCTATAATTTTCTTAATTTCTATATTTTCTTAATTTAATATTTCTTGACTATTTTTTTCAATTATTTCTTTTAGTTGTCTATTAATCTAATCATTTTTCGAATTTTGCTTTTAATTGTCAATTTTTTTGGTCAGTTTTCAGATATATTTTTCAATTTTTTAATTATTCTCGTCATTTTTCTATTATTTCTTACAATTATTAATTATTATCTTCAATTTTCAGTTATTTTCTTAAAATTTTATAATTATTCTTGAATTTTTTCAATTTTTTGTTCGACTGTGTATTAATTAGTCTAGCCATTTTTTTAATTTTGATTTCAATTTTTCATTATTTTCGTCATTTTTCCGATATTTCCTTTAAATTTGTAATTGTTCTCGTAATTTGATGAAAAATGGTCTGGATAACCTGGAAGTCATTGAATATTGAAATTTTGAAAAAGTAGCAACCTTGTTTTAAACACATTTCAGTTTGTTGTTTATTATATTTTTTGTCACCTTTTTGTCACCTTTTCCAGGGAAAAAAATTCACTTTTTCACCTTTTTTTTTAAAGATGAAAGGGACTGTGATGCCTGTGATTTATTTAAAATTTATATTTCAATTAATTTAAATTTCAGTAGTTAAAAATTAATTTTTTTACATTTCATTTTGTCTTACTTACTTCATTTATTTCCAACTTTTTGTCATTTTCTTACATTGTAATAAATTTTTCCTTCTTTCAAATAATTTTTTTTTCTTGCTATAGATTTCTTTTAATTTTCTTTTTTTTTAGGCTAATTATTTCAGTTTGTTTTATACAATTTTGCTTTGAAAACATTTAGAAAAATGTATTTATTTCTATACTTTGGTAGAAAATATAATTTTTTCTTTAATTTTATGAATTTTTTAGATTTACTCGTTTTTTGTACATTTGTTTGATTTTCTTTACTTTTCCTTTATTTTTTCGCAAACTCTTTTTTAACATTTTTAGATTTTTGTTTTAAAAAAGAAAAATATATTATTAGAATTGTTTGAAAAATATAACTATTGTTTTAAATAAATTTCTTTTTTTTTAAAGTTGTTTTCATATTACATATTTATAAAGTTTTTACATTTTGGAAACAATTTCCCTAAAATTTGTTATTATTAAAGTGATTTGTTATTCTTCTTCTAGACGTTCGACTTATTTCTTACACACTTTTAAATTTTATTTTTACAGTTTATTTTTGTAGGTTATTTTCCACAATTTTTATACTTTTTATCAATTTTTAAAGTTTTTCAATTTTTTCATAGTTTAATTAATCTTTTTTTTAAGATTTTTTCTATTTTTCAAAATACTGCTAAAATATTTTTAATTTGATGTTCTCTATTTATTAAATTATTTTTCCCATTCCTTAAATCTTTTTGACTTTGTCTTAGATTTCGTTAAGTTTCCTTCAATTTATTCGTTCTTTCATATTTTTTCTTAAATTGTTCTTTTTCAATTTTTAATAATTTCATTCATTATTATTTTATAATTTTTAATTTGTTCAAAATATTTATTTTTCTGTATTTTTTCATAATTTATTAATTTTTTAAAAACTCTGTTGTCGTTTTTCTATTTAGTGTAACCTTTTAATAAATTTCTCATTTTATTATCATTTTTCTATTTCCTAATAATCTTTTTCCTTTTCTAAAAAAATTTTCATTAAAAAAAAAAAGAAATTCTGAATGTTCAACTTATTTTTGTAATAATTTTCTTAACCTTTACATTTTTAAATGTTTTTTTATTTTCTGCAGGATTTTCCATTTTCTTCAAGTTGCTTTTAATTTTTCCCATTTTAAAGTTTTTGTAATTTTACCGTTTTTTCATAATGTATTAAATTTTTTTTAAGATTTCCATATTTTCATTGTTCATTCAATTTCCTCATTTTTTTATTTATTCAATATTTTGGACTTTTTTTTGTAATTTCTTTATTTTTTCTTTCTTCTCTAAGTAATTCTGATGTTTTAAAATGTTTTAATAATTTTTTGTTGTTTTTAGTTGTTTTTAAAACATTTAGGAAAATTTATTTAATACTTTGGCGGGTAATAAATTGTTTTCTTCAATTTTATGTATTTTTTTTTTCGATTCACTCGTTTTTTGTAAATTTATTTAATTTTCTTTATATTTATTTTTTCGCACATTTATTTGCTTCTCCATAAAATTTCTAGTTCTTGTGATTTAAAAAGTAAACTTCTTTTGTTTGAATTGTTTTAAAAATATATCTAATATTTTAAACAAATGTCTTTTTTATTGAGTAATTTTTTCTGGAATTTCTTTATTTTTTCGATGATGTTTTCTTTCTTTCATAATACTTTTGATGTTTTAAAAACGTTTCTGATTTGTTTTTGTATTTGTTGTTTAAACATTTAGGAAAATTTATAACAACGAGGAAAATTATCAATCGGAGTGATTGATAATTTTCGTGATTGTTATAAATAACTTCATCGAGTAATAACTTTATTTAAACAATTTAGGAAAATTTATTTATTTTCATACTTTGATGTGGAATACAATTTTTTCTTCAATTTTATGTACTTTTTCGATCCACTCGTTTTTTGTCAATTTATTTAATTTTCTTTATATTTGTTTATTTTCTTACGAATTTATTTACTCTTTCATGAAATTTCTAGATTTCATGATTAAATTTTTTTTTATATTGTTAGTATTGTTTTAAACTAATTTCTTTTGTTTTTAGGTAATTATTTCTGCAATTTCTTTATTTTCTTGATTTTTTCGAGTGTTTTAAAATTTGTAAATAATTTTTTTTTAATTTTTCAGTTATTTTTTAACCTAATCGTAATATTTAATCCAAACTATTTAATATTTAACCAGTATTATTATTAATCATAAAGCGATCAGATCCGGGAAAATTGTAATTGACAATCCGGGAATTTGTCGGCAAATTTAAAATGATTATTCGCTAGACACTCTATGATTGAGATTACAATTTGATAACAGAATAAATAGAAATTTGGTCATAAAATTAATTGACAGCTTTTTGATATTATTTATTATTATCGTTTAATGTTTCAGTGAGACGGAGACTGCAAATCCATTGGTAGCTGGTTTCGAGGACGATTTATCATCTGCCGATGAGACTCCTGTGCCAGTTCAGTTGAAACTGACAGAGAATCCTTTGAGTAAATCGAAAAATAGACGGGAATTGCAGGGCGCTGAGTCAAGTCAAGAAATAGCACAGATTAATAAAAGCGAGTCTGTGTCTTCCATTGAACAAGATTTCCAGGGTTCGAGTGAATTTGATGTGAATAATCGACAAGACTCGGATACCTACGACAGCTGGCTTGGACGTGATTCAAAATGGCGACAAAGTCCGGAAGGAGGCGAGGATGTCAGCAGCAACAGCACGAGAAAAGACAGACTTGAATTTAGTGATAAGAGTCGAGATGTCAGCATGACCAGCTCCAATGTTCACCTCGAATTACTTGACACTTCTAGCGTAAAACAATTAAGTTCGAATGGAAGCAGTCCAGTTTTGAAGGGAAAAAAGAAGCACAAGGAAAAGGTATTTAAATTAGTCGTCATTAAATTATAATTATAGGTATTTAATTTAATAATAATTATCTCCATAAACTCCTGAAGTTAATTATTCGTTTTTCTCTGTCCTTCTTTTTAAATCTGAAGTAAAGTTAGTCCTTTTTTAATTGATTTTGATTCTGTTTATCGGGAAATTTAAAAATTGTTATTCTTAATAAAAAAGAAAAATAACAAATATTTTAAAGTAATAAAGAATATTCGTTATTCAATTAAAATATTAATTATATATTGATTTTATGTATTAATGTAATAAATAAATAAATAATGTGCATGAATACTTCATAAATCATTATATAAAATAAATTTCATTCAGTAGAATGTCTTTGCAGCCGAATTTTCATTTTTTTAATTTACTTTCAATTTAAACAGAATTTTTATGTAACAGAATGTTCATTTTACAGAATTTCTCTTATTTAACCAACACTTTGTTTAAAAGAATTCTAATTGAATCGAATTTTAAATTACCAAAATTCTCTTTTAACAGTATTTTCAATAAGTCAAATTTTTTAACGACAAAATTTATATTTATTTTTCCGATCCTTTATTAACTCAAAGTTTATATGCATGAATTGATGTTTGATAAAATAATTGATTTCAACTGACTGAAATTGCAAAGGACCGAATAAAAATCCGACAATTTGCTCTAAAGCTTTCTGTAAGACTTTTGTTCAGTCTTTTGCAATTTTGGTCAATTCGAAATTTCAAAAATTCTATTAAATATATTAATTCGTGCAAAAAAATCCAGGCAGATGAAAATTTGGGCAAATAAAAATTCTGTCATTTAAAAATTCTTTTCACTTAAAATTCTATTAAAAGAGAATCTTGCTAAATTTAAATTCGGTTTAATTAAAGAGAATTCTTTAAAATAAAAATGTAGGTAAAAGAAATTCTAGATAATAAAAATTCTGTTAAATAAACGTTCGGTGATAAAAAAAATTCTTCAGTAAAAATTCAGAGTTATTTAACTTCGACTAAATACAAATTAAAGAAAAAATAATACAAAAATGTTTAATAATTTAGTTTCAAAAGTTTTTTATGATTTTAACTTAAAATTTACTAAATAGCTGAAAAAACTCTGAAATTTAGAAATTAAACAGAGAACTGAAACCACACATGAAATTTCGTTTTTTTCTTTGTTTCAAATTATTAAATCATTTTTAATTTCACTATTTTAAAATTTTGTCAAGTTTTACTTTTAAAGAAATTTTAATTTCTTCAAACTCCAATTTTCAACTATTTTTATAATTTTTCTATTATTTTCATAATATTTTAATTTCGTCCTTAAATTTTAAACATACTTTCCGCAAATTTCATTTTATTTCTTTAATTCTTTCAGTAACTTGTTCAGATTTAATTATTTTCTTCAACAGTAAATCAATTTCATTACTTATTAATATTATTTTATTTATTTTAAATCTGTTTTATCATTTTTCAACTACTTTTACAAATCACAATTATTTTCTAAAATATAATTATTGTCTTCAAATTACATATTAACTTCTTCAGTATCGAATTACTAATGCAAATTTAATTATCTGAGTTTCAATATTTTCAATCACTTATTGTTTTCTATAATCATTTTTCAAATATTTTTCAATATTAAAAACACTGTTTTATTGCTTTAATTTTGATTGAATTTAAATTATTTTCTTAATATGTTAATTGTATTTTCAATTATTTGAATGATATTCAAATTTCAATCATTTTCTTTTATTACAAATATATTCTGCAATGTTTTCGAAATTTTTACTTAAATTTCAATAACTTTCATCTATTTTCAATTATTTTTAATATTTTTCAAGTAATCTCGTTTATTTACAAATTTTTATTGTTGTCTTTAATTTTTAATTATTTTTATCATTTTGCAATTACCTTCGAACATTTTTCAATTCATTTAAAAAATTTCAATTACTAATTTCAGTTTTTAATTATTTTTACCATTTTTCTAGTATTTCATAGATTCTTCAGCAATTTTTTCAATTATGTTTTAAATTATTCAATTATTTTTATCTTTTTTCAATTATTTGAAAAAAGCCTTGAGCCCTTAAATCAGTATATAAATGTATTATTATTTTTCAAAATTTTTTGCTTTATGTTTTATTAAATTTATTTATTTATTAATTTTATTAAATTTTAAATTATTTTTTTGATATGTTAATTGCCTTTGTCAACTATTTGATACAATGTTCTTAGATTTTCTTTTATTTTAAATATATATTCTGCAATTTTTTCGAAATTTTTCCTCTAAGTTTCAATAACTTTCACCTATTTTCAATTATTTTTAACATTTTTCAAGTAATCTCGTTTATTTAAAAAATTGTCTGTAATTTTTTCAATTATTTTTCACAAATTTTTATTGTTTTCTTTAATTTTTAATTATGTTTAGCATTTTTCAATTACTTTTCCCAATTTTCAATTATTTTTATTATTTTTCAATTCATTTCTAAAATTTGCAATTTTTTTCCAATTTCATTTACTAATTTCAGTTTTTAATTATTTTTATCATTTTGCAATTTTTTCTTTTATTTCATAGATTCTTCAGCAACATTTTCAATTTTTTTTTAAATATTCAATGATTATCTTCAATTTTTAATTACTTTTATCTTTTTTCAATTATTTTCCCAAATTTTTTGCTTTAAATTTTATTAAATTTATTTAATTATTTCTTTTATTGATTCAATTTTTATTAAATTTTAAATTATTTTCTTGAAATGTTAATTGCATTTTTCAATTATTTGAGACGATGTTCTTAGATTTTCAATTATTTTCCTTTATTTTAAATTTATTCTGTCATTTTCTCAATTATTTTTTTTTAAATTTCAATTACTTTATTAATTTCCAATTATTTTTTATGATCATATAGGTATAGACAGAGGTATAGAATTTGATTTTAAAAATTATTTTTCACAAATTTTATTTTTTATCTTCAATTATCAGTTATTTCTTTAAATTTTCAAGCACTTCCCACAATTTAAAATTATTCTTATTGTTTTTCAATTAATTTCCTAACTTTTCAATTATTTGCTACAATTTTCAATTAATTCATTTAAATTTTAATTATTTTCGTCAATTTTTAATTATTTTTTTCTGTTTGGAATTAATTTCTCTATTTTTTCATGATTTTCAATACTTTTTAATTAATTTTCTAAAATTTCAATTTGTTTTTAGATTTTCATTAATTTTTATGATTTTTTAATTATTTTCTCCACTTTTGAATTATTTTTATTATTTTTCAATTAATTTTCAATTGTTTTTAAATTAGAGCTTAATGACTCTAATAATTAACTTTAATAAAGTTTGTCAAAAAATTAGTTTTTTCAATTAATTCCCTAAGCTTTTATTTTTTTATCCCAAATTTCAATTATTTTTTTCATTTTATCACTTTGCAATTATTTTTTCGTATTTCGTATATATTCTCTAATTTTTTAAATTGTTTTTTTCTAATTTTAATTATTTTCTTCGATTTGCGATTTTTAAAATCTTGTTTCAATTATGTTCCCCATTTTTTACTAATTCTTATTTTTTTCTCTAATTAACTTCTAAGATTTTAAAGTATTTTTCTGAAATTTTAATTATTTTCTTCAATTTGAAAATATTTGTATATTTTTTTAATTTCTTAAAATTATTTTTCAATTAATTTGCAATTCTTTTGTTAATTTCCTGGATTGCTAAACACCCTGTACAAATAGCTTTAAATAAAACTTAAAGACTCAAATATTTAAAACAGGAGATTCTTCATCTTATTGATCATTTCCTGGATATTGTCAGTAAGAAGTTTCCTGCCGAAGAATCCTGAAATTTCAAGAATTTTTCTCCTTTTTTTACCTGTCATTTTTCCCTGTGAAAATTCAAGTTCGTTATATTTTTAGCATGATAAATATTTATTGTTTAACAAAGAATGTAATTTTGTTTTTAATTTCAGAGTGAAGATAAGGAGAAAAAGAAAAAGAAAAAATCCAAGGACAAGGACAAGGAAAAAGATCGTGATAAATCGGAGAAAAAGAAAAAGAGGCGTTCTCTGCAAAAAGCAAAGGAAGAGAATCGAGAACGAGACGAACTTGAAGAATTTCTAAACGGTTCTGTACCGAGGGTTAACGTTGATATGGCATATGAAGCAATATAGAAACGAATTCACTGTTTCGTTCGATGTAGCGCTTTTTGATGTTTGTAACAATTCTCAAGACGTTGAAAATCGTTTCTAACTGAAAAATTTCGATCTTGTAAGAAATTTCAAGTAATTTAAAATTAACAAGATAAATTTCGTGAAATGCTGGGATTTAATCATTTAGTTTCTAGGTTTTGAATAATTAAAAAAGTTTTTAAAAATAACAATAAATTATAATCTATAGAAATTGAATGCTTTAAATCCTATTTTTCATTCTCAAGATGTTAATGACTAAAGTATATGCCAAAGTAAAAACTAATAATCAAAATGCTCCATCAAACCATGCATTTCGACTGTTTAACTTTTGAAGAATTTTATTAAATACTCAAGAATCGCCGTTCTAAGAATTCCCAGAAAAATCATCTCTTGCAGAGTCTCAGAGATATTTGTGATTTAGCATTTTTCAATTTTTAATGTGCATTATTTGTAATTACAAATTATTCATTTAGAACTAATCAGGTAATTTGTAATCACAAATTGATTGAAAAATAATTACAAAATTTGTAATCACAAAATTAGTAGGGAATAATCATTTAATTTGTGTTTACAAATTAATAATGACATTTATTTGTAATTTGATTTGTTTTGATTAAATTTCTGCGAAAAAAAAAGATTTCTGAGAAATTGTAAATTTAATCGAAACAAAAAATACATTTTTTGTTTACTTTTAAGTTGCTTGATTAACGGGCACTTGTTTTTAAGCAAATTTTTTTAGATTCTAAGTAGGAAATATTAAATAAATCTTTCACTCCATTCGTTCTTTATTTATACAATCATTTATCATTGTTAACTGAGATTTTAGATGCTGAAATACTATTTAACATCAAGTTTTAACATTGTTATATTTTTGCCATCTATGTGCTAATTATATATATTGTAAAACATATTCAAATCGGATTCGTGTTAATAAATGTATATAAACGTATTTTGTTGTTATTATTGATAATTGTTTCTGTAATTTTTATTTATTTATTGTTTAAATTTATTTTACTATTTTATTATTTTTTTTATTTTATTATTATTATTTATTTTATTTCGTATGGCAGAATCAAATCGAATCGAGTATAAATAAAATGTAGGAAAGGTAAAAATTCTGATTTTATTATATTACGATGTCTTAATTATGAAAATAATGAAAAAAGAAACTTTGCTTTATAATTTTTCTGGTGGATGACAATTTGTAAAAATGAAAATTCTATTAATAAATCATTTGGCTGTAAAAAATTTAATGAAAAAAATATAAAGTAATTCATTCGGACATATAAACCAAAAGTATCAGAAATTAAAAATTGTCAAAATATTTTTAATATACGTATCTATAATAATAATCCACAAAATTCTTTCATTCTGACCAAACCTGAACTTTGGCACATAAATATTTTTTGTTTTAAATAAGATACTTTTTAAAAAATGCATTTAAATTGATCAAAAATTAAATTTATAAATATCGGTTTAACTAGTTTTAAATTAATTAATAAATAAATATACAATTTTTTCTATAATTTTCAACAATTTTCAATATACAACTATTGTATTTAAATTTTATAATTATTCTTTAATTTTTTTAAATTATTTTATTTTGTTGTCGATTAATTTCGCCACATTTCGAAATTTTCTTTCAATTGTCAATTATTTTCTTTAATATTTAATTATTTTAGTCATTTTGTAATTTTTCTTTCAATTATCAACTATTTTTTTAAATTTTCAATTCAAATCTTTAATCTTCAATTTATTTCTTTAATTTTTAATTATTTTCTTCAATTTTCAATTGCATTCTTCGCTTTTTAATTGTTCTATTCAAAATTCAATACTTCTCGCATTTTCTCAATTATAAAATATTTTCCTGAAATTTCAATACAATTCTTTAATTTAAAATAAATTTCTGTAACCTTCATTTACTTTCTACAATTTTTTCCATTATTTTCATCAGTTTTCAATTGACAATTTATTATTCTCCTTCAATTTTATGATTTCATCAATTTAAATTTTTTTTGTTCGATTACCGATTATTATTCTCACCATTTTTCGATTTTCTTTTCAAGTCTTAATTGTTTTTCTTAACAGTTAATTATTTTCGTCATATTGTAATTTTTCTTTTGATGATCAACTAGTTAATTCAGATTTCCATATTTCCAATTTATATCTCCAATTTTTAATTATTTTCTTAAATTCTAAAATATTTTCTTTAATTTTCAATTATTTTTATCGATTTTAAATGAATTCCTTAATACTAATTAATTCTCGCATTTTTTCAATTATAAATTATTTTCTTTCAATACAATTCTTCAGTTTAAAATAAATATCTTTAATTTTCATTTACATATTTTATAAAAAATTTTACATTACTTTCATCAGATTTTAATTAGCAATTTATTATTCTCCTTTAATTTGATGATTATTCATCAATTTTAAAAAATTTTTGTTCAAATGCCGATTATTCTCACCATTTTTCGATTTTTTTCCAATTCTTAATTATTTTTTTTAATATGGTTAATTATTTTCGTCAATATTCAATTATTTCCGTCATATTGTAATTTTTCTTTCAATTATCAATTAGTTTCATAAAATTTTCATTGAATTCTTTAATTTCCAATTTATTTATTCAATTATTAATTTTTATACTCAATTTTTAAATATTTTCTTTCATTTTAATTTATTTTGATCGATTTTCAATTAATTCATCATTATTCAATAATACTCGAATTTTTTCAATTATTTTTTTCACTCATAAAAATTGTTTTAAAATTTTAATTCAATTATTCAATTTTAAAACTAAATTTTCTTCGATTCCAAGTTATTTTCTTTAATATTAAAAAATTATTATCACCTTTTTCCTATTATTTTTATCGATTACCATTAAGTTTCATTAATTTTCAATACAATTGTTCAATCATTTTCTTTAATTTTTAATTTCATTCTTCAATTTTTATTTTTTTCAGTTTTTAATTATTTTCTTCTATATTCATTAATTCTCGGCTTTTTTCAATTACTTTTTTTTAATTTTTAAGTATATTCCATAAATTTCAATTTCATTCTTTAATTTTTAATTACTTTCTTATATTTTCAATTTTTTTTTTCAATTTTAATTATTTTTTTCGATGTTTAATCCAGTTGTTAAGAAATGCAATTATTTCGAATAATTATTCCTATAATTTTCTTAATAATTTTTTGAATTTTATTGTCAATTGACAATTATTTTCGTAATTTTTAAAATATTTTCTTCAATTTTTCATCTATTTCCTTCAATTATTAATTATTTTTCGCAATTTTCAATTATATCCTACAATTTTTTCAATTTTTATTATTATCTTAAAATTTTATATTTATTCTTTGATTTTTTTAAAATTATTTTGTTCGGTTGGGTATTGATCTAGCCATTTAAAATTTTTTTTTTCAATTGTCAATTATTTACGTAATTTTGTAATTTTTTTCAATTATCAATTATTTTTTTCAAATTTTAATTTAATTCTTAAATTTTTAATTTATTTTCTCCTTTTTTTGTTATTTTCTTCAATTTCAATTATTTTTTTGGATTTTTAATCTTTTTACAATTCGAAAGATTTTTAGATTCGCGCCAAATTTTCCATTGGTCAGTGACGACTTGAAGTCAACGTTTTTTGTTATCCCGGTCTTCCCCTTAACGATTGACTAACTTCACACGTAACTATTAATGGAAAAATTGACAAGTCAACAAAATATCTTGGATTTTAATCATTTTTATACTTTTTTATTAGCGTATGAGAATTTAGAAGGATATTACAACTATTTATATACTATAAACTAATTAGTTTATAAACATTAATCATCAAAATGCAAAAATCAGTAAGTAAAATGCGCTTTAGTTTATCAAATCTAACCTAAATAATTGTTTATTTACATTTTAAATCTTGCAGAAATTGTATATTATTTTTGTAAATTACTATTTCTGATTTAAAAACTAAAGGTAAATAATCTCTCCCTACCTTTACTGGGTAAAATGTAATTTTCACGAGTTTTTTTCCTGTTTATAAATTGTTTTTTTCATGTTTCTAACCTCTAATTTCCTTGAATCTTGCATGTTTCTTTCTAAAAATAATCAATTTTTACAAAATTGTTTACAGGAGGAGATACAAAAGCATTCTGTACATACATTAGTATTTAGATCTTTAAAGAGAACGCACGATATGTTTGTTTATAACCAAGGAATGTTGCCTCCATTCGATCCTGAAATGTAAGTTCAATTTTTCATAAATTACTTTTTTACTTTATTCCTATTAACTTTTCCACCTTAATTGTATTCTTTACTACATATTTCTAATTACTATACTTTTTTTAAAATACTTTTTCACAGAAAAATTCACACATTTCATTTTTCGTATTTTTGCAAATTAGTACACGAATTTATACGGATATTTTTATTTTTTTATTTTCAGAGACAAAATGATAAAAAATATAAAAGCCAGAGATACGTATGGTCAAATTGTGGACAGAGTGAAAAGAATGAAGCAGATGAAGGCACAGAGCGAAAACGAAAATCCAGATCCTCCTCCACCAGGAGGTAAATTATTTATATTACTAGCAAAATAAAACGCGGGCAAGCGCGCGATAAGTTTTCCATACATTTTTGAAATTAAAAAATACAATAATAAATAATATTTATCTAATAAGAGGAAATATATATTTTAAATATAATATTTAAAAATCAATCAATATAAATAAAATAAATATTTATTTAGGACAAAATTTATAATATTTTAGAATTAAAAAGAATTGAAAAAAATAATTGAAATTAAACAAAATAATTGCAAATTTTGCAAATTAATTGAAAAAAATAATGAAATCAATTAAAAATTGGGGAAAGTAATTTAAAGAATCATAGAAATTTTTTAAACATAAAAAAAATAATTTAATTTTGAGAAAAATACTTAAAGATCTTTAAAGTTAATTGGAAAAATTGAATAATGAAAAATTAGAGAAAATAATTGAAAATTGAAAAAGCATGACTGAAAATTGAGATAAATAAATTAAAATTAAAAAAAAAATACTTAAAATTTGAGAAAATAATTAAAAAAAATTACATAAAATATTTTAAATAAGGGAAAGTTAAACAAAATTTTAGAAAAATACTTAAAACTTTCAGAAGTTCATTGAAATAAAAGAAAATAATTAAAAATTAGAGAAAATAAATGAAAAAAATATAAACATAATTTAAAATTGAACAGAACAAGTTTTAATTAAAGAGAAATAAGTAAGAACTTTTTGACAATTATGATAAAGAACGAGAAAAAATTGAAAATTAAATGAAATAATTCAAAAGTCAGATAAATAGTTGAAATTTTTTGAAGTTATAAAACAAATGTATAGATTTGAAAATTGAAGGAAATAAATAATATATAATTGAAGTCTGAGAAAAATGCATGAAGACCTTGGAAATCAATTTAAAAAAAAAAAAAAATAACTCAAAATTGGAGAAAAGAATTGAAGAAAGCTAAAAGTAATTGAAATTTACGATAATCAATAGAAAAATGTTAACATTCTGAAAACAAATGAAAATAATTAAAAATTAAAGAATATAATAGAAATTTTAGAAAAATACTTGAAAGTTTTAGAAATTAATTTTATAAAATGAGAAAAACTAAAAATTAGATAAAAGTCTGGAATTGAAATTTACGATAATTCATAAAAAAAAAAAATTTAATTCTGATAAAATATGAAAGTAATTAAAATTTTAAGAAAATACTTGAATTTTCATAAAAATGCTTAAAAACCTTAGAAAATAATTTTAGAAAATGAGAATAATAATTAACAGTCAAGGAAAATAATTGAAAAATGATAACATTAATTCAAAATTGAAAAAAATAATTGAAATATGCTGAAAATAATTTAAATATGAAAAATTGAAAACAGTAGTAAATAAAATTTGAGAGAAATAATTCAAACATTCATAGAATATATGTTTAAAAGAAAATAATAATTACAAAATTACTTTGAAATTTTAAATTAAAGAAAATAATTAAAAAATCGCAGAAATAACGAAAATTGATTAAATTAATTGCATGTGTATATATTTTAAAGTTTTTCAAAAACCATAATAAATTTTTAAAGCATTTTTCGAAACTGTTTTTTACACAAATGACAATTAAAAATCAGCATAATACGATACTAACGTAAAAGGTTACCTTATTCTTTCAATTCAAAATTTAAAATATGTATTTAAAATATTTCCCAATAAAAAGAGTCAAAATCAATAAAATAACAGGAACTAACTTCACTTCAGATTTTAAAACGTGGACAGAAAAAGATGAATAAATACAAATACTAACTAACTTCAGGAGTTTACGGAGATTATTATTATTTAATTTTATCCAATTAAACATTTTTTAACTAATTTTATTTTCTTCTTAGATGAATCCTTTAATGCAGCAACATCACAACCACCTGCAATGTCGAATTCTTTGGTACCTGTTACACAAAATAGTGCAAATGCTGCTCTAGCGATTCCACAAAAGAAGGCACCTTCTATGGCTAAACCAAAATGGCACGCACCTTGGAAATTGTATCGAGTCATATCTGGACATCTCGGGTGGGTAAGATGCTGCGCAGTCGAGCCTGGAAACGAGTGGTTCGCCACTGGATCTGCAGACAGAGTAATCAAGGTACGAGTCCTATTTAAAAAAGGAGGTGTAACAAAATATATCCAATATCTCCAGGGTGGACACTTGACCGAGAATTTCTTCGTGGATCTAAAAGTTCTGAGAAATTTTATGAAAATTCAATTTTTTTTTCATGTATCACAAATCTATAATAATCAGGACCGATAAAAATCATGATTTTTTTAAAATTTGTAAACTCAGTATATAAAATGTTCAAGTACTTATTTGTAAGTAGATTATTTTTTAAACTGAGAACATTTAATAAGAAATGATGAAGTAAAACATTTAATTAACTAGGTGAAAATTATGTCACTTTCTTGGACATTTCGCTTCCAAGTAAGCAAAATAATTTGCTTATTTGCTTCAACAATAAATTAATAATATAAAAGTTAATTGTAGAAGTTATTTAAAAAAAAGAATTGTAAATGCAAAAAAAAATGGAAAAACATGAATTATTTTACTAATTTTTGATCAATTATAAACGTTATACAGGTCAATCGATTCGTTTTGAGATAAGGAATATAATTTTTGTATTCATTAAGTTGTATATTTAGCATGGAAAGAGTTTTTCGCAAAAAAGGTTTTTTACGATGAAAAAAGGTGCTAAAAAATGTGAATGGGTATTTTCAAAAATCCCTGTGTCCAAATTTAGATATTCATGTCCTTAATAAGTCATCCAAATTTTATTGAAATCATTCAAAGCTTTCTCGAGATATCCTGGAAACAAAAAACGCTATACAATACACACACATCCGGACATTTGCTAAAAAATGAAAATTTACACTTTCGGTGAAAATGAGTCGATTTAGACTATTTTTGGAATAAATAAATAAGAAAATTTCAATAAAATATCTTCAAATTCATATAATTGCAAAATAAAGGAAATGAGGTAAAAGCAACGAAAAAATGATAAATTATAAAAATTAAAAAACGTAAAAAGATAAGAAAGCAGTCTATTAAAAAAATGGGAAAAATCTTTTAAATAAAAGAAGTTATGGACTTAATTAAAGAAATAAAGAAGAAATAAAAAAAACAACACAAGAATGAAACCGTGCCATAAAAATATATTAAATGAGTAAAAACTCTTTTTAAAAAATTAAACTATTTACTGACATTTTTTTTAAATTAAAAAATGAATAAGAAGATAATTGAAAAAAAAATTTAAATCAGAAAAATTAGAGAATTATTTTACAAGGAATTAAAGAAAAAAAGAATGAATAAAATTTTAGAAAATTTCAATAAATTTCAAAAGAAAAAAAAATTTGCGAAATAGGTAGTAAACGATTTTAAAATGAAAATATTTAGTACCTACAAGATTAAATTTACATAAAATAAAATTAAAGAATAAAAGTCTTATAGAAAGTAAAAAACTGAGAAATTTAAAAAATGTAGATAAGAGCATCGGCTTAGTTTTCAAAAATTCGTAATTACAAGATAAAAAATAAACAATTTAGAAGAAGGAAAAATGTTTCTAAGATTTAGAAAAATGATGACAAAAATTAAGGAATTAATTAAAATGCTAACACGGACTAAGAAAATTGTAAAACAACAAGAAAATTGAGAAATACTGTTTTCTTAAACTGACAAACTGTAAAAAAATGTAAAAAGTACAATAAAAAAGAAAAAATATCGAAAGTAAGAGAAGAAAAAATCTTAAATTTTTGGAAAAATAAAAAAGTATAAAATAAAAATTAAACAGTTTTAAAAAAGTGAAATATCTTAGAAATCTTGTCAATTCTCAATTATTTTCTTTAATTTTTAAATCTTCAATTTTTATTTCTATTCTTTAGTTTTCAATTGTTTCCTTCTACCTATATTAATTAATTCTCGACTTTTTTCAATTAATTTTTTTCAATTATTAATTATTTTTTTCGATTTTTAATCCAGTTGTTAAATAATGTGCAATTATTTGCAACAATTATTCCTATAAGTTTCTTAATTTTTCAATTCGCAGTTATTTTCTTTAAATTTAATATTTTTTATTTAATTTTTTCAATTATTTTTTTCATTTGTCTATTAATCTAGTCATTTTTCGAATTTTGTTTTCAACTCTCAATTATTTTCGTCATTTTGTAATTTTTTTTTTCAATAATCAATTATTTTTGCATTTTGAATTTAATTCTTAAATTTTCAATTTATATTCTCAAGTTTTTTGTATTATTTTCTTTAATTTCAATTATTTTATTTTTTATTTTTAATCCAATTGTTCAATTTGCAATTATTTCCAACAGTTATTCTTATAATTTTTCAACTATTTTATTTAAATTTAATATTTATTGTTTAACTTTTTAAACTGTTCTTTTCAATTGTGTAATTATGTAACCATTTTTCGAATTTCGTTTTCAACTGTCAATTATTTTCGTCATTTTTCAGATATATTCTACAATTTCATCATTATTATTTAAATTAGCAAAAGTCTACAGTTTTAAATAACCAACAACAATGCAAAATTGGTCACTCGTTAATGTTGCTAGTGGAATTATAATACGTATTTCTTTTTAAATTTTTAAAATAAATAATTATTGTCAAAAAATTAAGATTTTAATATTTTGTGATGTATAAAGGTATATTTTAAAAATATATAAAGGCGAATTTCGCAAAATTAAAAATACTGATACTGATAAAAGTTTTAGTCAATTTTGAATTTTTCTTATCCAACTTTTAAAGTATCTTAATTAAAGTTCGTTTCAATTTTAATCAAATGAAATTCAAACGGTCCATACTACAAATTATTAAAATGTTAATTTATTCAAAATTTAAAATCATTTCGAATTTAAACTGTTATAAAAGTCCTTTAATTCAAAATTTCGTTAATCTAACTTTCAATTAATTCAAACTTAAGTTTATCTAATTTTAATATTTCTTAACTACAATCAATCCTAACATTAATAATTTATATAAAAATGTCCATTATTTGAAATTTATATAGATTCAAACTTTACATTTTCCCAATTTTTAATTATTTAAATTATAACTAATTCAAACTTCAATCAATCCTAATTTTCATAAACAAAAACTTATATTCATGAAAATTTTATTCAGTTCTAAGTAAATTAAATTTATTTAAATTTTGTTATAATTTCGAATTTCTTTTAATACTTAAATAATTTACCATTTCACTTATTTTAACACACTCTAAATTCTCTCTTTCTTTTTTAATCTTGTAATAATTCTGTTAAAACCTCTTTTTTAGATTTGGGATTTAGCATCTGGAAAATTAAAGGTATCCTTGACAGGTCACGTCAGTTCCGTGAGAGGTCTTCAATTTTCAGACAGGCACCCGTATTTATTTTCTTGTGGCGAGGATCGACAAGTCAAATGCTGGGATTTAGAGTACAACAAAGTGAGAATTAAAATTTTAATTAGAATCTTCAAACATACGGAATCTTTCTTTTCAATTAATTAATAAAATTAATTAAATGTATTTAATTTATTTATTTACGGAATTTGTCTTTTTTATTTTAATTGGATTATTTTTTGTTCAGGTAATTAGACACTATCATGGTCATTTATCCGCGGTTTATTCAATGGCCCTGCATCCAACCATCGATATTTTAGTAACTGCTGGTCGAGACGCGACAGCGAGAGTTTGGGACATGAGATCTAAAGTTAATATTCACACGTTAACTGGTCACACGAATACGGTTTCGAGTGTTATTTGCTCACAATACGAGCCTCAGGTTTGTGTATTTAAAATACATTCAAGGCGCTTGACTATTTTGAAAAAAGTCGCCTCATATAATTTTTTTAAAACTCAAATATGATAATTAATGTTTGATTAATACTATAAATTTAATTTTCTTTTTATTTACACTATAAATTCGTTTTACTCAGATTATCACTGGAAGTCACGATCAAACCATAAGATTGTGGGATATGGCTGCTGGAAAATCTCGAGCTACTCTCACTAATCACAAGAAAAGTGTTAGAGCAGTTGCTCATCATCCTGGACTGTAAGATTTATTATATTTAAATTTACAATCTTGACAAATTCAAGTTGATCCAATTTTAAATTTAGATTTGTGTAAAAATCATTCGTTCATTTTAGCCATTTAGGATTTTTTAAAAGAGTTTGCCAATATTTAGATTATTAATTTTTAGAGCTGTTATTAATTTAAATCACTTTAATTTTTTTATTATTTTAAGAAATTTTATATAAAATTTATTTAAAATTTAATTTAAAATACCTATCATTTAAATTCCAAATCATTGGGAAATTTGCATTAAAATCATGATTTAAATAAAAAAAAAACTTTACAATTCTCCGGGTGTCTAATACTGCATGAAAAAAATTGCTAGCCATAAAAAAACCCGTAATCTGTGGATAAATCTTGAAGATTTCAATTTTAATATCTTATTCTTTATAAAGTTTAAAACATTGTGCTAATACAGATGATCAAAATACTTACAAATACGAATTTTTGATATCAAGATAGCAAAAAATAGTAGGTATTAAATCTTTAGATCTCTAAGTCATTATAATTTAAATAAATTCCAAACGTCAATTAACTTATATTCCAATTTATTCAAACTTTCAAGTTTCAATTAATTCCAATTTAAATACATATTAATTCTTGCAAAATAATTAAATAATATTAATTATTTTCCACATTCACAATAATCTTTTTTTTAATTCTTACAATATTTTTAAGAGTTTTTACCTTTTCGAAACTGTTTAATTTTTTACTTGTCATTTCTTATTTTTACAAAATTTTAAGTTTTTTCTTCTTTTACTTTTGGTATTCTTTTTTGTATTCGTCTTTTTATTTTAGGATTTTCTTTAATTTCTGTTTTTTATGCAAATTATTTAATATTATTTTACACAATTTTGTTATTATAACATACACTTAAATTTTATTTCGTTGATTTTCATAATTATTTACATATTTTTAAAATATTTTAAAATATTCATTTTTTTGTAAATTTATTCGATTTGTTTTAACATCTTGTCTATTTTTTGCGAGATTTTTTTCCAAACTTACTTATTCTTCCATAACATTTTTATATTTTCTTTATTTTCCTAAATTTTTGTTTGACTTGTTAAAAGTGTAATATTATAAAAATGTTTTCGGTTTATTTTGTTTAAACTTTTTTATTTTTAAGGATTTTTTAATTTCTTTTGTGGACTTTTTATTCATCTTTATATACTTTTTTATTTTTTTTTTAAATTCGAATTTTTTAGTAGATTCTAACTAAATTTTATTATTTTTTGTACTTTTTTAATTTTTTTTACAGTTTGTTAGATTAAGGAAAAAAACATTTTTCTCCATTTTCTTTCTATTTATTTAATTTTCTTGATGTTTCACTACATTTTTTTAGTTCTTCCTTGCGTTTTAATTAATTAAATTAATGATTAAAATGAGCTGTTATTTGTCAAAATTGGATGAAAATTACAATTGTTCACAAACTTAAAAGAAAAAACGCAAAATGTTAAACACTTATATCATAACAAATTTTATATTAACCTATTTTATTTTAAAAAGTTTGCAACCGTATCTTTCAAAATTGGACGAAATAAATTTTAATAATATTTTTATTTTATGTGAAAAATCACTTTTATTTGGAGGTTATGACAATGGGTTGAACATCCTTAATGCATAATAAGTAAATAAATAATAATATTAATTATTTTCCTGACAATAATCCTTTTTTTAATTTTTACAAGATTTCTAAGAGATTGCACTTTTTCGAAACTTTTTAATTTCTATCTTATAATTTCTTATTTATTATAAAATTTAAAGCTTTTTTTTTACTTTCGAAATTTTTTTTTGTATTTATCTTTTTATTCTTGGATTTTCTTCTTTTTATGCAACTTATTTAATATTATTTACACAATTTTGTTATTATAACATTCACTAAACTTTTTATTTCGTTGATTTTCTTTTATTTACATATTTTAAAAAATAAATACGCTCATTGTTGTAAGTTTATTCAATTTGTTTTCACAACTTGTCCATTTTTTGCAATCTTACTTATTCTTTCATAAAATTTTTAGATTTTCTTAATTTTTTTAAATTCATTGTTGGGCTTGTTTTAAGTGTAATATTATAAAAATATTTTTGGTTTAATTTTACTAAACTTTTTCATTTTTAAAAAGTGTTTAAATTTCTTTTCTGGACTTGTTATTCATCTCTTTATACTTTTTTATTTTATTTCTTTGAATTCGAATTTTTTAGTAGATTCTTACCAATTTTTTTTTTGTTTACAGTTTGTTAGTTTAAGAAGAAAAAACATTTCTCCATTTTCTTCCTATTTATTTAATTTTCTTGTTGTTTTATAATTTTTTAGCCCTTCTTTACAGTTTAATTAGATCTTTAATTTTTGTCATCATTTTTCTATTTCTTAGAAACAATCTTTCCTTCTTTTAAATTGTTTAGTTTTTATCTTGTAATTACAAATTTTTTTTTAATTATGAATCGTTCTTCTATTTCATAGAATTTTTTTTCTCTTAAAATCTTTTAAAATTTTCCATTCTTTTTTTTTCAATTTGTAAAATAATTCTCTAATTTACTTAATTTTAAAAATTTTTCTCTTTGGTGATATATTTTAAAGTTTTTGTAATTATTTATTATTTTTTTAATTTAAAAAAAATGTCTGTAAATACTTTAATGTTTTTGAAAGAGTTTCCACTTTTTTAAACATTTTTATGTCACTGTTTTATTCTTGTGTTTTTTTTTCAATTTCTCTTTATTTCTTTAATAATGTCCATGACTTTTTATTAAAAGAATTTTCTCATGCCTTACGTTTTTATTTTTCTTATAATTTATTATTTTTTCGTTGCTTTTACCTAATTTTCTTAATTTTGCATCATATGAATTTGAAGGTATTTTTTTAAATCTCATTCATTCGACATAATCTGTTTTATTTTTACTAAATGATTCTATATATCTAAGAAAAAATGCATTTTTGTTTTAAATAAAAAAAATCGCTTTTTCATTTTTATTAATTTTAATTTTCAGATACGCATTCGCCAGTGCATCTCCAGATAATATCAAACAGTGGAAGTGTCCGGATGGAAAATTCATTCAGAATTTGTCCGGTCATAATGCAATTGTCAATTGTTTAGCAATTAATCATGAAGGTGTTCTTGTCTCAGGAGCTGATAATGGTACAATTCATTTTTGGGATTGGAGAACAGGGTAAATGTCACTTTCAATTTTAAGAAACCAATGATGAAATTTCTTCAAAATATTTTAAATGCTCATTAATAATTAAAAAAAAAAATTGTTTCAGGTACAATTTCCAACGGTTGCAATCTCCAGTGCAACCTGGATCAATGGACAATGAAGCTGGTATTTTCAGTCTTACTTTTGACAAATCAGGCACGAGATTAATCACAACAGAGGCTGACAAAACCGTGAAAATGTACAAAGAAGATGACACTGCTGTATGTGCAATTTATAATCAAGAAAAACATTTCTTCTCGACCTTTACTTTTTTTTTTATTTGATTTTTAAATATAATAACAATAAATTTCTTTTTCAGTCCGAGGAGACACATCCAATTAATTGGCGGCCGGAAATAATCAAGCGAAGGAAATATTAAACTTTTCAATTAAATTTTGAAAATAAAACTTTTCTAAGAATTAAAAACTTTATTATTTTTAAATTGAGTATAAAAGGATGCCTAAATTTGATTATGAAATGTATATTTAATAAACTAAAGCTCTTCGTCCAAGTCGTAATCTTCTTCTGGAAAGTCACCAACTTTTACGTGCATCGGTTTCACAAATCCGCCGTATTTTGGACTGCATTCAAAATATTTCTTTCCATTTACGCTGAAATAGTTAATTTTACAGAGAATTTGAATTTATTTTATTTAAATTATGTAAATACGAATTTATTCATCAATTTAAGAACTATAGGATTAAATTTAGAGGGCATTTTAAATTTAGAATTAAAAAATTCTAAGCCCAGAAACAATTTAAAACTCAAAAACTTTTGAATTTTAAAAACCTGGAACATTAGATTCATCGAATTAATTTAATTTTTGAAATTATTTTAATTGAATCATCGTTATTATTTTAATTCGTTTTCCAATATTTTAATATAATACCTTCCATCATTTTTTCCAAGCGGCTCGTCATATTTTACTCCTATCCACCATCCTTCTTTAAAATCGGTTTTACCTCGAAAAGAAATTTGTAAATAAGAATTTTGTTATGAGTAATTTAAAAAAGGAATTATTTATTCAATTACTCACCAACGAACAATATCGTTGCTCTTCTTTTTGGTTGATTTACAACCTGAACTTCACAACGATCTCCAACTTTACACAATTTTGCAGCAGCCTCTTCCGCTTCTTGTTCTTTCTTCTTTTCTTCTTCCCTGCGTTTCATCTCCTCTTCATTATATTTACCCAATTTGTTTTTTTCCAAAAAAGCTTTCACTGTATCTAAAATACATAAAAAGTCCAATCTATAGTCAATGCTTTTATTTAAAGTTAAGAATTTCTAGAAAATTTGAATTTATTTATTTGTTTTTCTCTATTGTTATCAGAATTAATTTTTCTGCATTTTACCTGCTTTTTTTGCATACTCTTCCTCTGATATTTCAAACTTTTGTACACTCGATAAATCTTCTAATTGGCGGGAGAAAGTATCTATTACCTGGAGGGATAAAATAAACATTAATTAAAAAAAAAGTATATTTAATCAAAAGGTTAATTTTTAAATAAAATGTCTTCAATAAAATAAAATTGAATTAATATAATAAAAGCTGAATATTTGATTAATTAACATAAAAATGTTTATAATCTATAATAATAATCTACAAGATTCATTCATTCTTTCATTCTGTCCACACTTAAAGTTTGACTCATAGAAGTTTTTTGTTTTACATCAGATACTTTTTAAAAAATGCATTTAATTGATTAAAATTTAAATTTATAAATACCAGTTCAAATAATTTTAATTTTATTAATAAATAAATCTATAGTTTTTTCTATAATTTTTAACATTTATCAATGTAAAATTATTCTCTTTAAATTCTATAATTATCCATTAATTTTTTTTAATTATTTTGTTCTGATATCGATTATTCTCCACAGTTTTCGAATTTTTCTTTCAATTATCAATTATTTTCTTAAAATTCGAATTCAATTCTTTAATCTTCAATTTATTTATTTAATTTTTAATTATGTTCTTTAATTCTCAATTATTTTCTTCCATTTTCAATTAAATTCTTCGTTCTTTAATTTTTAT
Organism: Ganaspis brasiliensis; assembly: GCA_037103525.1. Taxonomy (NCBI): domain Eukaryota; kingdom Metazoa; phylum Arthropoda; class Insecta; order Hymenoptera; family Figitidae; genus Ganaspis; species Ganaspis brasiliensis. The sequence continues at coordinate 295,773 of JAZKLR010000464.1, read as the reverse complement.
AGTCACTATGTAATTTTTCTTTCAATTATCAACTGTTTTTTTTAAATTTCAATGTAATTCTTTAATCTTCAATTTATTTCTTTAATTTTTAATTATTTTCTTTAATTTATAATTGCATTCTTTGTTTTACAATTATTTTATTCGAAATTCAATAATTCTTGCATTTTTTCAATTATCAAATATTTTATTGAAATTTCAATACAATTCTTAAATTTCCAATTGATCTATTTTCATTTATTTTCTACAATTTTTTCCATTATTTTCATAATTTTTCAATTGATTTTTATTATTCTCGTTCCTTTTTTTGATTATTAATCAATTTTAAACATTTTTTTGTTCAAATACCGATTGTTTTCACCATTTTTCGAATTTTTTTTTCGATTGTTAATTATTTTTTTAAAAGTTATTTATTTTCGTCAATATTCAATTATTTTCGTCATATTGTAATTTTTCATTAAATTATCAATTATTTTCTTGAAATTTCAACTTAATACTTTAATTTCCAATTTATTTCTTCAATTTCTAATTATTTTCTTCAATTCTCAAGTATTTTCTTTAATTTTCAATTATTTTGATCGATTTTCAATTAATACCTCAATATTCAATAATTCTCGGATTTTTTCAATTATTCTTTTCACTAATGAAAATTGTTTTAAAATTTCAATTCTAAAATTATTCTCTTCAATTCTAAGTTATTTACTTCATATTTAAATTACATTTTTCAATTTTCAATTATTTTCTTTAATATTAAAACATTATCGCCTTTTTCTATTATTTTTTTATTATTTATTTATTATTATTATTATTTATTATTAACACAATACTTCTCGTGGCCCAAAAGGACCATAAATGGGTTACAAAATAAAGAGCAAAAATCATATACAATGTAAAAAGAATAAACTTAAAATATAAAATTATGTATTGAAGTTTAATTAACTTAACTAACATAATTTAACTAAACCGTGACAGATGACTGAAATGAAGCATTCAATAACGAAAAAAAAATAAATAATAATAATCATAAATTATTATTATTAAGTTTCTTTAATTTTATATACAATTGTTTAATTATTTTCTTTAATTTTTAATTCCATTCATCAATTTTTGATTTCCGTTCTTCAGTTTTCTCGGCTTTTTTCAATTACTTTTTTTTACAATTTTAAGTATATTCCATAAATTTCAATTCCATTCTTCAATTTTTAATTGCTTTATTCTATTTTCAATTATTTTTTTCTATTTTCAATCCAGCTGTTAAACGTGCAATTATTTCCAACAATAATTTCTATAATTTTCGTAATTTTTTAATTTGCAATTATATTCTTTTCATTTAATATTTCTTGTTTAATTATTTCAATTACTTTTTTCAGTTGTTTACTATTCTAGTCATTTTTCGAATTTTGTTTCCAATTGACAATTAATTTCGTCATTTTTCAAATATTTTCTTCAATTTTCCAATTATTTTCGTCTTTTTTCAACTATTTCCTTCAAGTATTAATTATTTTCCGCAATTTTCAATTATTTCCTACAATATTTTCAATTTTTATCTTAAAATTTTATATTTATTTTAAAAATTTTTAAAATTATTTTGTTCTGTTGTCGATTATTTTCTCCACTTTTCGAATTTTTCTTTCAATTGTCAATTATTTTCTTCATTTCTTAATTATTTTCTTTAATATTCACTTATTTTAGTTATTTTGACATTTTTTTTTAATTATCAACTCTTTTTTTAAAATTTCGAATAATTTATTTAATCTCCAATTTATTTCTTTAATTTTCAATTAGGTACTTTCTTCTATTTTCAATTGCATTCTTCGTTTTTCAATTATATTATTCAAAATTTAATAATTCTTGAATTTTCTTGATATTTTAATACAATTTTTCAATTTTTAATTGATTTATTTAATTTTCATTTATTTTCTACAATTTTTTCCATTATTTTCATCAATTTTCAATTGACAATTTATTATTCTCCTTCAATTTAATGATTATTCATCAATCATAAAAAATTTGTTGTTTAAATGCCTACTTTTCTCACTATTTTTCGAATTTTTTTTTTCAATATTGGTTATTATCTTTCTTAATAGTTAATTAATTTCGTCAAATAGTAATTTTTTTTTAATTATCAATTATTTTCTCGAAATTTCCATTTAATACTTTAATTTCTAATTTATTTCTTCACTTTTTAATTATTGTCTTCAATTCTCAAATATTTTCTTTAATTTTTAATTATTTTTATCGATTTTCAATTAATTCCTCAATATTCAATAATTCTCGTATTTTTTCACTCATATTTTTTTTTTAAATTTTCAATCCAATTATTCAATTCTAAAACTATTCTCTTCAATTCTAAGTTATTTTCTGCGTATTTAAATTCCATTTTTTAATTTTCAATTATTTTCTTTAATTTTTAATTCCATTCTTCAATTTTTATTTCCTTTCTTCAATTTTAAATAACTTTTTTCATTTTCGATTATTTTTTGCGATTTTCAATCCAGTTGTTAAATATGCAATTATTCCTACAATTTTCTTAATTTTCCAATTTGCTATTATTTTCTTAAAATTTAATATTTCTTGTTTAATTATTTCAATTATTTTTTTCAGTTGTCTATTAATCTAATCATTTTTTAAATTTAGTTTTCAATTAACAATTATTTTTGTCATTTTTCACATATTTTCATGAATTTTTCAACTATTTCCCTCAATTATTAATTATTTTCTACAATTTTTTCAATTTTTAGTTATTATCTTAACATTTTATAATTATTCTTTGATTTTTTAAAATTATTTTGTTCGGTTGTGTATTAATGTAACCATTTTTTAAATTTTGTTTTCAATTGTCAATTATTTTCGTCATTTTGTAATTTTTTTTTTCAATTATCAATTATTTTTTTAAATTTTAATTTAATCTTTAAATTTTTAATTTATTTCCTCAATTTTTTATTATTTTCTTCAGTTTCAATTATTTTTTCGATTTTCAATCTAGTTTAATTTGCAATTATTTGCAACAGTTATTCCGATAATTTTTCAACTATTTTATTTAAATTTAATATTTATCGTTTAATTTTTTCAATTACTTTTTTCAGTTGTCTATTTATCTAGTCATTTTTTGAATTTTGTTTTCAACTGTCAATTATTTTCGTAATTTTTCAGATATATTCTTCAGTTTCGTAATTTTCATTATTTGAATTTGCAAAAATGTATAGTTTTAAATGACCAACAACAATGCAAAGTTTGGTTTAATGTAACTAGTCAACAAATAATTTTTAACATTAATAGATTTTTTTTAAACTTACGTGAATTCTCATTTCATCTTCAATCGGATAAGATCCCAAAAGACGACTTCCTTCATTTAATTTGCATACCAATTTATCATTTTTATCGTAAACTTCAACATTCATTGTCATTGAATCTCCGCCAGTTAATAACTCAAGTTTACCCTGAAATAAAAAACACAAAAATCAGTTTTTAAATCTTTTAATAATTCTTTTTTTCTTTTTTCAAACTAAGTTTATATTTTTTTCTGGATAAAAATGACACATATTAAGTACTTAAAACTGCTCTTCTTAATATTTCTTTTAATCTAATTAATATTTAAATAGTAATGTTATTAATCATTAAAAAATATCTGATAAATTTGTAGAATTTAAAAAAATATTTAAATTTAAATAATTGTTGATATGACGGTTATAAATAATTATACAATTTACCTTTAATTCATCGATTGTGATTCCTTTTTGAAACCTTTTCTCAATACATACAGCTTGATTTCCAGAATTTGTGATCGAGACATTTACAAAATCCGATGTAATTACGGTAAAAGTACTCATTTTGATAGAAATTTGTTTATTCTCTAAAATGAAAAGACAAAAAATATAATTTTTAAGAGGTTAGAAAGCACTTTTCTGATTTATTTTATATATTTGCTGATTAATAACAATAATCGAGTGGAATTTTATACTGTATGTAAATTTAACAAAACTTTATTAAATTAGAAAGAGAATATTAATAAAAATCGAGAACTAATTATCTAAAATACACGGCAAATAAATTGTGACAGTTCGCGTGTTGTAAACGTCAATTTTACCTCAAAATACGAAAATAAACTTTTCACCGTATTTTCCTTTAATTTAAAATCGTTTCTAGTTTCAATTTTTGTTTAAATTTGAATTAATAGCGTTTTTTTAGAATTAAATTTATCCATTTATGTAGGAGTTATTTTTCTTCTACAGAAACAACATTTGCAATTCAAAACGTCAAAATCAGTTGATTCATGCACTTCAACGTATACAAGTGGTTAATTTTCCGATTTCTTAGTGTTATAGATTATTTATAAAAACAATTTCTTATGTTTAAAAAATTCTTGGATTATTAATTTGTATAGGTTTATAGAATAAATCACTGATTACATATATAAATAAATGTGAATTTATCGAATTGATAAAAGACTAATTATGGCTGATGTGGCTGCAAAAAGAGAGGCTAGAAGGCAAAAAATTCTATTAAATTCGCAAAATCGTCTTCAAAAAATCACTGGAAGAGTGCATGAAAATCCTGCCGAAGGTAAATAATTAATAACTCTTTTTAATTCATGAACATTTGTTAACAAAGAAATCCTAACCTCAAAATATCTCGAGAAATTCAATATTTTTCAAATCATGAAACTGATTCAAAGATTATCTTCATTTAGAGAATAGTTTAATGATTTATTTTAATATAATATAAAATTATTTTATTGAAATACCAAAAAATATTAGTGTTTTTAATAAAATTAAAAATTTTTTTTTTCAATTTGCAGTTCCTTCAACTTCATCCCAGGATATAAATAGTAGATTATTTCCTCGAAATCAAGGAGAGTTTGATCCTTTCGATGATAATCTGCGTCAACCTGTGCCATCAGCTGAAAAATCATTTGTCCACACATTATTTTTTAGTGTAATTTCGTACCCACTTCTTGCTTTTATTGTAAATATTATGGTTTTACTAAATTTGGACCATTTATTTGGCAAGGTAATGAATAAAATAATTTATTTTCTTTATTTTAGATTCACTGAAATTTGATATTACATTTCGACGCCTAACGTTGATAAAATGCTTATTTAATTGTCAAAAATAGGTATATAATTCTAATTCAAAGCTCAGTTCAATATGAAGCTAGTTCATGGATCGTGTAATATGATTCCTATTCAATGTTCAGAATAATATAATGCTAACTCAAAATTTAGTTTAAAATAATTAAAATTCAAGTTTACGTACAATGAATATTAAAATGTCAATTAAACTGTAATATTATTTTATGATTTTTTATTTTTTAGTGTCAAAGTAATAAAAATTTTCCAATTATTAATTAATTAATTAATTAAATAATAATAATCTCCGTAAACTCCTGAAGTTAGTTACTTTTTATATTTATTCATTTTTTCTGTCCACGTTTTAAAGTCTGAAGTGAAGTTAGTTAGTATTAATATTTATTCATCTTTTTCTGTCCATGTTTTAAAAACTGAAGTGAAGTTAGTCTTACTCCCTGTTATATTTCATTGATTTTGACTCTCTTTATCAAGAAATATTTTGAAATTTGAACTGAAAGAACAAGGTAACCTTTTTCGTTAGTGTCGTGTTTTACTGGTTTTTAATTGTCATTTGTGTAAAAAAACAGTTTCGAAAAATGCTTTAAAAATTTATTATGGTTTTTGAAGAAGTTTAAAATATACATAAACACAAGCAATTAATTTCCTAAATTTTCAGTTATCTCAAATTTAGATTATTGTCTTTTGCTTAAAAATAGATTCTGCAATTTTTCTCGATTTTCATCAATTTATAATTATATTCATTATTTTGGCATTACTTTTAAAATTTTCAATTATTTATCCGATATTGCAATTATTTTCATCAATTTTCGATTATTTCTGCGATTTTTTAATTATTCTCTTTAATTAAAATTTTTTAAGTAATTTTGTAATTTTTGTATTTTTTAAACATATATTCTATTTTTCAGTTATTTCTCTCAAATATTATCGAATGTTTTCAAGTGTTTATATTATTTAAATTATTTTCATCATAATTCAATTTTCTTTCTCCATCTTAAATTATTTTCAGCATATTTCAATTATTTTTGTCAATGTTTAATTAATTTTAACATTTTTCAATTATTTTTTTCGATTTTTAATTATTATACTCATTTTCTAAAATTATTTTCTAAGATTTTTAAGTATTTTTCTGAAAATTCAAATATTTTCTTCAATTTCTAATTATTTTCATTTGTTATCAGAATTTCAATTTTTTTTTATTAATTATCATAAATTTCAATTATTTTTAGCTTTCTTCCAGACTTTTCTCCAATATTTAGTTTTCCTCATTTTATAAAATAAATTTCTAAAATTTTTTAAGTATTTTTCTCAAATTTCTATTGTTTTCTTCAATTTTTAATTATTTTTCTTTGTTTTCATAATTTTTAAAAAAAATTTACTAATTATCGTAAATTTCAATTATTTTTAGCATTCTTCCAGTCATTTTTCCAATTTTTAGTTATTCTCATTTTCTAAAATTATTTTTTAAGATTTTTAAGAATTTTTCTAAAATTTCAATTGTTTTCTTTAATTTTTAATTATTTTTTGTTTTGTTTTTATAATTTCCAAAAAATTTTATTAATTATCGTAAATTTCAATTATTTTTAGCATTCTTCCAGTCTTTTCTCCAATCTTTAGTTATTCTCTTTTTATAAAATTTTTAAGAATTTTTCTAAAATTTCAATTGTTTTCCTTAATTTTTAATTATTTTTCTTTGTTTTCATAATTTCCAAAAAATTTTATTAATTATCGTTAATTCCAATTACTTTTAGCTTAGTTCTTCAATTCTTTTCTGCAATTTTTAGTTATTTTCTTTTTTTTTTTTCATTGAATTCTAAGATCTTCATGTATTTTTTTTCAAATTTCAATTATTTTTTTTTATTTATTTAAATAATTTAAATGAATCATATTTTAATTATTTTCGGCAAGTTATAAAATTTAAAAACATTTTTCTATTATTTTCCAATATTTATTTCCTTCAAATTTCAATTCTTTACATTTGTTTCATAATTAAAAATATTTTTAACTATTTATCTGACTTTTCAATTATTTCATTATTTTTATTATTTTCTTCAATTTTCAATTACTTTCGTTCTTTTTCATAATTGCCAAAAAGTTTTTACTTATTTCTCTTTAATTAAAATTTGTTCTGTTCAATTTTAAATTATGTTTATCTTTTTTCATTTATTTTCTCTAATTTTTAATTATTTTCTTTTATTTCAATGAACGTCTGAAAGTTTTAAGTATTTTTCTCAAATTTTGCTTAACTTTCCTTTATTTAAAATATTTTATGTAATTTGTTTAATTATTTTCCTAAATTTTAATTATTTCTTTTAGTTTTAATTTATTTATTTCAATTTTTAACCATGTTTTTTCAATTTTCAATTATTTTCTCTAATTTTTCATTATTCAATTTTGTTTTAATTTACTTTTAAGATTCTCAAGTATTTTTCTCAAACTTAAATTATTTTCTTTATGTTTAAAACATTTTTATAATTGTTTAAATTCTCCAATTGTTTAATTCCCCAATTTTTAATTGTTTTCATTTTTTTTTTCAATTAATTTGCAAAATTTGCAATTATTTTGTTTAATTTCAATTATTTTTTGCAATTTTTTTTAATTCTAAAATATTATACATTTTGTCCTAAATAAATATTTATTTTATTTATATTAATTGATTTTTAAATATTATATTTAAAATATTTATTTCTTCGTATTAGATAAATATTATTTACCGATTTGTTATATTTTTTATTGTATTTCATAATTTCTAAAAGGTATGAAAAACTAATCGCGCGCTGGCGCGCGTTTTATTTTGCTAGTTATTAACAATAATTTAATTAATAGTATTTCTAGTTTATAAAGAAATAACATAAAATTGCGATCTTAAACATTTAGATTTAGGATTTTTTAAAAAAAAACTGACTAGTTTTTTAATCTTTTAATTAAAGATATCAACATTTTAGACAGATTTTAGTTTAATTAGTTCTAGATTATTATGAGTATTTAAAATTTTTGAATATTGAAAATATAAATTTTAGTAATTCTTTATAATTGATAAACAAATATAAGTTTAATAATAAATTTTATTAATTATAAAAATTGTATTTATAATATCAGGCATTTAAAATACTTATAATTTAGAATAATAATACTAAGAATTCTCTAAATTGTTGATATTTTTAATTAAAAGATTTAAAAATTAGTTAACTTGGTTTTAAATTTAAAACTTAAAAAGTTTAAGATCTAAATTTCATATTATTTATTGTACTTAAATTTAAATTATATTAAACGCAACATTGAGTTAATATTATCATATCAAACACTTACAATGTTGATAATAGTCTTGAACAATAATAATACTAAAGATTTGTCTAAAATCTTAATATTTCAGGTTAAAATATTAAAAAATTAGTAAGCTTTGTTGTAAATATTGAATTAAATTTAATCTAGTGAATGAATAATAGAAGTTTAAGAACTTATTTTCATGTAATTTATTGTTTATAGTGAGAAATATCATGCATTAAATTATTTATAACAGGGAAATTTAAATTATTTTTACATCTGAAGACGAAAACGAGTTATATAATATAATTTAATTAGCATTTTATTATTTACTGTATTTAAACTTGAATTTTAATTATTTTAAACAAAATTTTGAGTTAGCATTATATTATTTTGAACATTAAATAGGAATCATATTACACGGACAATGAACTAGCTTCATATTGAACTGAGCTTTGAATTAGAATTATATATTTTTGACAATTGAATAAGCATTTTATCAACGGGAGGCGTCGATTTGTTTACCTACTTTTAGCGACCGTTAAGAATCATTATTAATGATTTAATAATTTTTTTCAGGCTATTATGACACCTTTTTGTGCCATGATCATCGCTCATATATTTTTTCACGAAAGATGGTCAAAACCACAAGAAGCAAATATGTTAGTCGCCGCTTTACTATTATGCAATATGCATCCAAAAGTGATCAGTAGATTAAGAAAAACAATTTCAACGTGCAAGATTATCTTTCGAGGTTTTACCTTGTACTTTATAAGTTTTATGGTTATTCGCTGGATATTTTCCGTTATCTGGACTGAACCTGAAATCATTTTTCCCGAGAATTTGACAACAACTGACCAAGATTCTTCGGAATTTTTCTAAATTTTTGTATATACTTAAAGAATCGACTTTACATTAAACGAAAAATAAGTACATTTCACGACTGTCTGATTTAATAATTTGTATATAAATATATACTGGATACGTCAAAATGATGAATACAGTGAAATAGAAAGAGAATGAGTTTAATTTTCCTGAGAAAAAAGTCTTTAGTACAAAAAAATCTTATAAATTCCAGTCAGAAGTATAAATAAAATATAACTTTTCTAACCTTAAGCTTCATTATTCATATCATAATCTGTCTACACTATATATAGGTATATAAAATAACTAAATAATAAAAAAAATATTCGTGGAACAATCACGAGTCTTCGGTTCGTTTTGACATTTCCTTTTCTTGGTATTCTTTATGTAACTTTTTCAGTGCTTTTGTTCCAATTACATCTAGATGTCCTAACTTAATCATTTTTTGCTCCCATTCTTTTAAAGCTGCTTTGTATGCAAATCGAACTTTATCACCTTCTAATTTATATTTTTTCCTCACTTCGACTGTTTCATTTCGCCAGTTTTCTCCTAATGCTTTCATTGCCTCCTGGATTCAAAAAGAATGTTTTTAATAATAAACACAAAAATAAAATTATAGTTCTTAAGTGATAAAAAAAAACAATACTTAAAAACTAGATTTTCATTTAATTTATAATTCAGGGTGTCTAGTGAATAATTATTTTGAATTTACCAGCAAGTAAATTACAATTTTCTCGGATTTGTTTGCTTCAGGATTAATAATAGTAATTGTTATATTTTAAGTGGTTTGAATGAAATATTTTTTTGTTTAAAATATTGTTTCATAAAAACATAAAGAAAATGTAAACAAATAATTGAAAAACTCACAAAAATAAATCAATTTTTCAAAAATGAAAAATTTAAGAAAATAGGAAAACAATTCATAACTTTAAAAAATAGGCGGTTCTGAAAAATGAAAAAAATGTTTTACAAAAAAGTTAAGAAATTAAGACAAAATAATAAAAAATATATAAATTGTGAAAAATAAACAACATTAAGAATAAAATAAGAAAATGTAAAAAAAATAAGTTAAAATCTATATAAAAAAATAACAACTTCCTTTAAAAAAGAGAAATCTGTTTCAAATATTAGATATATTTTTTAAACAATTCTAACAATAAACATTTTCTTTTATAAATCACAAAATCTAGAAATTTTATGAAAGGGTAAATAAATTTGCAAAAATTTAAAGGAAATTATATAAATTTACAAAAAACGAGTGAATCTAAAAAAATCATAAAATTGAAGAAAAAATTATATTACCTACCAAACAGGCTTTACACTATTTTAGGGGAAATAGGGCACTGAATACATAAAAATAGGGGATTTTTAGGGTACTTCAAAAAGTTTATAAATAAAAATAAATAATCTATCAATATTATTATAATATAAGTCAATATAAATAACTAATTTGCAGGATCAAAAATTCTGTACAACAAATTTAAAAAAAGTTACAGTATTTCTTTTAATATTATTAAATTATTAACTTTTATGATAAAAAATATTTCATTTTTAAATAGGTATATATATATATATATATACTACACAGTCAGAATTGTGAGACTTCTTATTTTGAAATGAATAAAAAACATGTTTAAACGTAATAAGTATGAAAACTTAATTTCTTTTCTTATTTCATAAAAGCTAAAAAAAATTATCAAAAAGGAATAGGAATTTGGATTGATTGAAATCTTGATCGATTGAAAATTGGATAAATTTAAGTTCGGATTATTAGTCAATTATATTAATATTCAAAGAGAAAAAATAAATTAAAGCATTATATTGTAAAATGTAAAAAAAACTTTAAAAAAGAAGAAATAGTGGAAAATAAACTACAAAATAAAAAACAGTAGGAAGAAAATAAGACATTTTTTAAAAAATGAGTAAAAATTATATAAAAATAATGATAAATTCCTTTGAAAATGAAAAAGTTTAGGAAATTATTCACAAAATTTCTAAATAAATTGTAAATAACTTAACAAAATAAAAGAAACAAAATCTTTTTTAAACATCAGATTCATTTTAAAAACAAATATTGATAAAAACTCATAACATCTAGAAATTTTATCAATGAGTAAATAAATTGGCGAACAAATAGACAAAATGTAAAAAAATTAAATAAATTTGTAAAAAAAACGATTTAATGTAAAAACAATCAGATAAAAGAAAAAAAATTGTATTTTCCCACCACCTTAAATTATCAAAATAAATAAGAAAATCATTGAGAAAATAAATAAAATTTTCAAGACGTTTTTAAAACAAAACTATATAAAATAAACTGAAATATTTTGCGTATAAAAAAAAATTCTAAAAAAAAAAAAATTAAACGCTAAAGAAATAAAAATCTTCAAAGCAATAAGAATTAAGAAATAGTGTAAAATTACCGAGAAAATAAACAAAATACGGAATTAAATTAATTTAGAAAATAGAAACATGATTATTACATTATAAAGTTTATTACAAAAATCAAAAAATGGTAAAAGAAAATTATCAAGGAAGGAAAAAATTTATAATTAAGTTCGAAAATTTTAAAATGTCATAAATATTTTGTAAGTTAAGTCAAAATGAGTTTGAGATTTGTTTAAATTATAAAGAATTACTAAATTGGTCATGAAATTATTAAAATTTAATATTTTTGACTTTCTTTCTATCGAAAATATTTCAAGTTGTTGAAAAATAAAAGAATAACATTAAAATTTTATTTGTCTACGAATTTCTGGAATTTCTTAAAAATTTACGGATCACTATAAAAATTTTCTAATCTTTTTATAAATTTCCAATTTTTATCTTGATGTACTAAATTGACAGCAATTTCTTGAATCACTAGATACCCTTGTTTTAAATAAGTTTCTTAATGTTTAAAAAAAAATTGTATAAAATAAACTGGAATAATTTGCGTGAATGAAAAAGAATGGAATAAAATCTGTAAAACCAAAACTATTGAAATTTAAAAGTTTAAATAAATTGAAATTCGATGTAATTATAGTGTTTGAGATTTATTTAAATTAGAGTGACTTGGAATTATTAGAATCTTTAAAATTATTTTTGACTTTCTTTCTATCCAAGATTTTTAGATCGTATTTTGACTACTTCAAATTCAATTTTCAAAATTATTGAAGAATACGAGATTGAAATTAAATTTTTCAGGATTTATCTACAATATCTCGGAATTTCTTAAAAATTCCCAGATCTTTTTTTTTTTAATTTCCGGTTTTTTCACGATGTAATTAACTGCCGGTATTTTCCTGAATTTACTAAATAGACACCCGAATGGCAAAAAAAGTAATATTTTGTGATTCCTGCAATTATTAAAAATAATGAATTAATTAAAATTTTAAGTAATACACACTTGGCGAGTTTTACAATTGACAGTGTCGCACATATCACGAAAATATAAGGCGTAAGGAGAAAGTGGTCTCAGCGGTCTATTTAGATTCTCAGTTTTCTGCAAAGAAAAAAATCATAAATTATACCCAAATTTGAATTAACTCAAATTTAAATTAATTGAAATTTGAATAGATTGGAAATTGAATAAATTGATTTTTGAACAGTTGCAAATTTGACTTTATTAAAATACTGATAAATTGAAATTTGAGTCAATTATGTAATGAAATTAAAATTCTTACTAACTTTTTTAAGTGCAACTGATTCTTTTTCTTGTGCTAATTTTAATTTAACTTCTTTGATTTTTTCATTATCTTCAGGAGATAAAGATTCTTTATATTCTTTGTATCTTTTTTTGTAAATTTCCGTATCAGCAGCAACTTGTTTCTTTATTTTTTCTTTCTCATCGAGAGGATGAATTGCCCATTGTTCGGATATTAACTTCATGAGTTCTTTCGGACTTTTATTAGGGTTCTCCTCTTTTAATCTAGAATACAATGATTCTCGAAACTTAAAAAAAGAACTAAGAGGCTTTTTTGGTGGTTCTGGAAGGCCAAATTTGGAAAGTTCCTTTGCCTTGAAATTCGCTTTTTGTTCATAAAAGGGTAGACTTTTTCTAGAAAAATTAATGATCTTCATTACCATTTACAAATAAATAAAAACCAAACACATAATAATAAAGATATATAATTTGTCTACAAATATTACAATTTCGTGTCAATTTGACGTTTTAAATAATCGAGTGTTATATTTTTAAAATATCATAAATGCGTGACAAAAAACTTAAATAGGTATTTTTTAAATTTGTTTTTAAAAACTATGTTGTGGCCAAACAAATATATCACAACTCTTAGGTTATTCTGCACGTGTAACAAAAGTTTACCTTGTTTGCAAAATAATTTGACTATTAATATAACTAGAAACACGATTAAACACGGTTTTACAAGCGGCCATGATATGGTCAATTCTAATGACTCTTTTCATAAAAAATTACTTTTTTTCCGGCTTTAAAACAGAAATATTTGAAGAATTACAATAAAAAACACAAAACTTTGGGAAGCCTTCTTCAGTTCTGTTCCTTTTCTATTTCAGTTCTGCGTTCCTAACTGTCGCAGTAATTTTCGTCGAAAAATTACTCAAATATGTGCCAATTTCGTAAAAAATATTAAACCTCTAGAAAAATAACAATTATAAAATTAATTTGTTATTTCTTAAACAATTAGAACAATTCATAAACAGAAAATCAACAAAACACTGACAATTATTTTAATTTGGCGCCTCTTTGGTTGTTTTTCATCACCCAATCAGAATGCAGAATTTTTTCTGTTCCGTTTCCAAGTACTTATAGCGGTACCTTCAAACCGGTGTAAATTTTAACCAGGGTCATATTAATTATAACACACTAATCTATATTTGTAATATTACAAAGTTGTATCAAGTATTATCACTTTTTAATAAAGGTAAAAAGAAACAAAATTGTAATTTTTCTGAGAAGAAAAACAAAAAGGGATAAGGTATTTATTTCCTTCCTGTGCAAAAACGACCAGGACCGTAGTAAAATTTATGAAAGCCACGTATTTCATACCCTATTGCATTTTAAAAAATTCCAAATTTCTCTATTCTAAGTATTTATTATTACCCGTTTACTTTTGATCTCGGAATATTATTAATCAACCTGAAAAAGATAATAGCCAAAAGCTGCGAAATTCCGTTTTTATCAAAAAGGGGAAACTTTTTAATAGTTACGGGGCTTAAACGACAGTGGCGCCCTCGGGCATGTTTATTACGGATTTATTCGATTCACATTCGATTTATTGCAGTCGTTCACGCGAGTGTTATTAAGTTTTTTGAGAACCTAGTTCAACGATGCAGGTGCAATAAGTCTTGATTTTTAGATAAACGGGACAATAAAAATAGGCTCACTCTGATCTCGTGATATCATTGTAATCACGTAGGTACAAATTACCTTTTTAATTCTTCATTATAACTCTGTGAGTGGTTGACTGCGTTAGTCTGGTGAGCGGTTTGGACGTGTTCAGACTGGCTCAACCAACGCGATGATTTGAATTACTTGAAATACCACATGATTGTGATATGCCTCTTTTTAACATTTTCAATTTTTTTGTGTTTTGCGTAATTTTTTTTTGGTGTTTTTCCGCGTCTTTTACGATTTTTTATGTGCTCGGCATCTTTACACTAGTTTTATTCTGCAAATGGGTCTTTTCGATAACAAGGTATGAATTGAAATGAAATAAAATGATATCACGAAAAAGAACAAAAACGACATTCGTTTGGATTAAAATGATTGAGAATTCAGCCATATTTGTAATCATTTCAATTGATTTTAATCTACGCCTTTTTACCGGGTTTTTAATACAGATCGAATCCGTTTTAAATAATGCAGTCAGTTCGATGGTGCATCGAGAATTAACTTAATATGAAACTATGTTTCTGCTAGAAAAATGAAGACACGTATTTTTATAAATTTTCATAACATTTGTTTTTAAATTTTCACTATTATTTTAAGCTTTTAACAAAAAAATAAGTTTTTTATAAATTTTTTTCTTTAAAATCTCGTAATTTACACACACGGAACGAAGAGAATAGTAGATCCTACGCGGGAGAGAGTAAAATCTACTCAACAAGATTGTTAGTTTTGGACTAACAAAACGGGAAGTAAAATTTACACAACGGGCGTTTTGTCAGAATGACAAGTTAATATAATGTCACTGTGACTACATGTGATGTTTAAAATATTTAGTCAGAAAAGTTATATGCAATCTTTGTAGAACGATTCTATATAGAATCTCTGTGGAATCATTCTATAAGGAATCTATACAAGTAAAAGTTCTGCATAAATTCTACAAAATATTTAATTGACTGTTTGTAAAAAAAAAATTTAACTCATGAAAATACATTTGAAGTTTGTAAAAAACAAACGATATGAGTTTATGTTACAAACTTCACATATATTTTCATGTGTCAAATTTTTATACTACAGAAAGTCAGTTGAATGATTCTACAAAGATTCTATAGGTCTTTTCCGACTAGAAAATACACTTTTATAACATAATGGATTCAAAACTTTCTACAATCCAATTCCAATCGTTTAACTAAGCTGCAAATTAACCGTTCGCATCGAATTTCTGTAAATGGTCCGCCATTTTGGATAATTCAATGGGTAGGGGAAAGAAACCGTATATGTAGCTATACTTTTACTCAACAGATAGTCCAATATGCCTCTATGTTTAGTAAAATCTATTAAATGATACTACTATTATATATTGTGAGCGTCACCTAATATTTATTTGTTATCACAATATTTTGGCTTACTAAACGCATTGAATAGAATGTACGATAACTCTTCGTTCCGTGGCAATTTTCAAGCTTTTTAGTTTCTCTTTAGCTCATTTTTAGGGTTCCGTACACTACAAGTGTACGCACGGAACCCTATTGGAAAGACTTTGTCGAAAATCGTATCCCCCCCCCCTAGCCGCCAAACTATTTGACTTAGAAAGTTCAAATTTGGCCCACATATGTATTTTCACGTGTAGATGAAAGGAAAATTATAGAGAACATGATTCTAGGGGTTGATCATAGCGTTGTCAAGAAAATAACAAGATTTTTGAGAAATTTTGATATTTTTTGGCTGATAACTTTTGCCATTTCTTTGACAGCGCTATCACCACAAAAATCTCTATAATTTTTCTGTAATCTACATATGATACTACATTTTTGTACCAAATTTGAACTCTCTAAGTCAAATATTTTGGCAGATAAGAGGGGAATGCGGTCATTTTTTCGAAAAAATGCGTTTAATTTGTACCATTCCTGCCTTTTATCTGCCAAATTATTGTACTTAGAGTGCTCAAATTTGGTACACATATGTAGTTTGACGTGTAGATTACAGAAAAACTATAGAAAACCTTGTTGCAGGCAGTTATCATAGCGTTTTTCAGCAAAAAATAAGATTTTTTTTAAAAAATGCTAAAAAATGGTCGTATCCCCCCTGAACTTCCAAATTATTGAGAGTTCAAATTTGGTACACAAATGTATTTTCACGTATAGATTACAGGAAAATTATAGAGAACATGATTGTATGTGTTGAACATAGCGTTGTCAAGGAAATAACAATATTTTTGAGCATTTTTTGAACATATGGGCCATAGTTTAGTGTTATAACTTTGACAGCGCTATAATCATCACTTTCTTTATAATTTTCCTGTAATCTACACGTAAATCTACATACGTGTACCAAATTTCAGCATCCTAAGTCAAATAGTTTGGAAGATCAGGGGGGGGGGGGGATACGGTCATTTTGTTAGCAAAAATTCACTAAAAGTGTACAATGCCACCTTCATATCTGCCAAACTATTGTACTTAGAATGCTGAAATTTGGTATACATATGTAATTTGCCATATAGATTACAGAAAAACTGTAGAGAACTTTGTTGCAGATCGTTATCATAGTGTTTTTAAGCAAAAACCAACGATTTAAAAAAAAAATGCTAAAAAAAGACCGTATCCCCCCTCCCATAACTTCTAAACAATTTGACTTAGAGAGTTCAAATTTGGTACACAAATGTATTTTCACGTGTAGATTACAGAAAAATGGTAGAGAACATGATTGTAGAAGTTGATCATAGCGTTGTTAAGGAAATAAAATGATTTTTGAGTCTTTTTATGGATATTTGCTAAAATCTCTGGATTTTTCGTTGACAGCGCAATCATCATCACGTTCTCTATAATTTTTATGTAATTTACACCTGAAAATACATTCCTGTACAAAATTTGAACTCTCTAAGTAAAATATTTTGGAAGATAGGGGGGGGGGGTGGTCCATTTATTATATTTTATATATTATATTATATATAATATGTATAATATATTTATACATTTTATAGTATCAAATATATTAAAAATTATTTTGTTTTGTGTACGGAACCCTCGATTTTAGTGCGAGTGTAACTCGAACTTGCCCGATTTTGTTCTCTTTTTTTTATGCTTATTAAAAATTTATCAAGAAAAGTAAAAAATATTCATAAACAAAAGCAATACTTTGTTTTTTTGAAAAAATTACAAAAAAATTTATCTCAAAAAGGACACCTTTTTTTTCTTAAAATTTTCAGTGTTTATTAAAATGTACTATTCTGTTCTTGAAAAAAGAAAGTTCTTTTTAGTTGGAAACCTTTTTATTGGAAAATTTTTAGTTTTATAGAATTCAGCAATCTGGGTGTAATCAATTTGCTACTTATTATAAAATTTCTACATTGAATCTTAAAAATTGCGAAATGAACTTGAAAATGAATTTACAATATACAATTTTTTTTGTAAATAACAATAAACTGTTCTTAATTTAAATTTTAGCAATAAATTAAAATTGTGTATATATAAAAGTCTTGAAATGAAAGACAAAAGTTGATTTTTTTAACAGAAAATTAAGAAAAGTTTTAAATGCTAATTAATGTTTTTTTTTATAGCTGCATAGTTCCCTTATCAGCAGCAATTGGTAAAGACAATGCCTAGTTTTCAGCTAATCGAGACTACAGTAAAAAGCAAAAGTGCAACAGAGATTGGTGCCTCCGATGAAGGAAATCAGCAGCGTTTAGAGCCGGATTTTCCTCACACAGAACTCGCAACTTTAGATGAAAAATTATCTAGTACGAGTTGGGTTGTGCCAGTCTTACCTGGGCAAGAATTAGAGTGCTTGCTTCAAGCTAGCATCGATCTTTGTAAAAAGGGTAAATTTGTCTCACAATTATAATTGATTTCCTTTTCGTTTTTCGCATTTTTAACATTTTTATCTGAATTGAGAAAATGTATTTTTTAAAATGAAAAATTTGTAACTCTTTTCAATTTTTTTCAGGAATTGATGTACAAAGTGAAGCTTGTCAGCGTTTTTTTCGCGAAGGACTTACCATTTCTTTCACCAAGATTCTTACTGACGAAGCAGTCTACAGCTGGAAATTGAATATTCAGAATGGCATTAATGAAAACTGCAAACGTTTAGTGGAACTTTGCGTTTTGAAATTGGATAAGGACTGGTTTCCTCTGCTTCATCTTCTCGCAATGGTTTTCTATCCAAATAATAAGTACGTTCTGATTTATTTTATTAGAATAGAAATCTTGATGAAAGTAAAAAACTTTTGACGAAATTTGAGTATTGTAAGGGATAAGGTTCTTTTGGGACTGAAGCAGAAGCCAAAAATGACGAAACGCATTGTGGTTTATTGTAGGATTTGTTTCTGAACTTTAGGAGGAAATCCATTATATATTATCAGTGGCGGTTTTACGTGGGGGCGATTGGGGCGACCGCCCCTCCTGAGAATCTTATATTTGTATAAGAGAGAGAAAGAGATAGCACTATGGTGCTATCTCTTTCTGTCCCATATATCGCTCCATCCGAACACTTTACCTAAAGCCGCCACTGTATATTATTCGGGAAATTTTCCAATCTTTAGAACTAATTTCCGATTTTTTTTTTTTTTTGAATAAGTACATTTTTCTGAACTATACGGAAATATTGTCATCTAGACTTAGGATTTAAAAAAAATGTTTAAAACTAAAAAATAAGGGGTCATTTACATATATTACATGATACAAAGTTTGGCTAATTTGAACCCCCTCCCCCCTCGTGATATTTTATCTATTGTTAAAAAATTTAATTTCCGTGAACCGTGATATTTTGCCTACCTCCCTCCCTCCCCCAAAGATATCACGTGATATGTAAATGACCCCTAAACTGATAAAGCGCACAAAAAGACATTGGTAGTTTGCCTGAGCATTGCGTTGGTTATTTTGCCCCACCTGCAGATTTTATATAAAAAATACAATAAAACTAAAAACACTCGCAAAATCGCTAAATAAATAACATAATCACACTCGCAGCACTCGAATGCCCCATTCTACCTTACCTATTTTTATTTATTTTTCGAGGAATTTCTCATTACTTTTGCATGTATATCTTTTATTTATTTTTTCACACTTTTAAACTTTAATTTGACTACTTTTTTTTTCTATCTCGATATATTTTGTCCTCAGAATGTCAAAAATGATGTTTAGAAAAAATGTACTTGTGTGCGTGTGTGTGTGTAGGTTAGGGTGGTCCAAAAAATTCCAAAATTGGAATTTTCAAAATGTTTTTTTAGTTTCATATCCTGCAAGGATAGAAACTCAAATGCTCAATTTTAAAAATTTCTTAATTGCAAAATTGACGCAGCGAATTGCTTTTTTCTCTCTTATGGGATTATCGTGAATTTAACATGTAAAATAAACACGTCATTTTCAACATCTGTTTTCACTTCTTTAATATTATCGTATTTCAAAACCTTTTTAGAATATTATTAAGTACAAAGAAAACTTTATTATGCAAAAAAAAGAAATTAAAAAAAATGATAATTTCAATTGTTATTTAGCTTCTAAATACCCTATTTTGGTACTTTTCAGTGACTGTTTTCTGTATGTAAATATTAATTCTTTAACATGAAATTTGCACCAAATGAAAGTTTATCTTTTGTATAAGAGGTACTTAAGAATCTGAAAATCATAAAAGAACATTAAGAGGTGAAAATATGAGGTTAAAGTTAAGCTTTTTTTGGTTTTGGTTGTAAAAAAAATGGTAACCGATATGCGCTTCCTATTGCTACTGAAGAAGGCCTGACCGCATAGCGGGGTTCCTCTGCTCACAGAAAAGGGAAATTCCTGAAAATAAGAGGTTAAGAAAAATAAACAGAAATAAAATATGCAAGTATAAAGAAGAAACTTTTTTATGTAAATTATGAATTAAACTGGTTATAATATTAACAAATAAACATTCTTCGGCATATAGTTAATCACAATAATTTCATGTCATTAGTATAACTGTTTAATAATAATTGAAACTGTCAAAAATTATTATTGTTTCTAATAATTATTAATGTTAACGAATTGTTTAATATAATAAAGAAAAAGAAATTATTAAAGTAAATTTAAATAAAAACTTTAAAAATATTAAAGAAAAACAAAATTACAAATTAATAGTAATAATTTATTATTACGAACGACAATAATCTAATATAAAAAGTTGAATTTTACTAAAAAATCACATAGGGAATACAATAAATATCTAGATTTGCAAGGTTTTTAAACTATTTAAACTGCATTCATTTTCTACTTTAATTACATTTTTTTAAGTATATCGAGTAGATTTTTCTTTAAATCTCAAATGGTCAAAAACTAATAGCACTATTTTAAAAGCACTAAACTAATTAGTAGATTTCTGTTTACTACGAATTTCAATCATTTTGTAATAGTAGTTAATAATTTCTTACTAATTAGGATCCCGTGTAGAAAAGTTCGGTGGGTGCCAGTTGGGCCCCATATGGGTTTCCCAGATTTAAGGTGGGCTAAGTTGGGTCATCCCACTGGGAAATTAGTGGGCTTGTAATGGTCAACCCGGTTAGTGCCAATTAACTAAAAAAGATCGTATAAATGTAAGATCGTTAAAAAATATTCATTAGAACTTTTTACGATATTTTCCACCAAAATTTTCTTTAATGACATAAAAATTAGTTAATAACAATTGTTGCATGTATTTTTTAATTTGTTTAAACAATTTAATATTGTTTATTTGAAACTTTTCATCTAATAGAGCTAGAGAGTTGTAACTTTTTTCCAATTATGCAACTATATATGTTAAGGAAAGCCTAATATTAGACAAAAAATAAAATATAAAATCAAAAAAATTGTTTAAACAAATTAATATTGTTTATTTGCAACTTTTCATCTAATAGAGCTAGAGTGTTGTAACTTTTTCTTAATTTTGCAACTTTTCAAGCTTATGAAAGCTTAATATTAATAAAAAACTAAAATCCACAATTATAAAAATTGTTTAAACAAATTAATATTGTCTGTTTGCAATTTTTGATCTGATTGAGCTAGAGAGTTGAAAATTTCTCTTAATTTTGCAACTTTTCAAACCTATGAAAGATTAATATTAATAATAAACGAAAATTCACAATTATAAAAATTGTTTAAACAAAATAATATTGTTTATTTGAAATTTTTCATCTAATTGAGCGAGTTGAAACTTTCTCTTAATTTTGCAACTTTTTAAGCCTATGAAAGCTTAATATTAATAATAAACGAAAATCCACAATTTTAAAAATTGTTTAAACAAATTATTATTGTTTATTTGCAACTCTTCATCTTATTGAGCTAAAGAGTTAAAATTTTCTCCTAATTTTGCTGCTTTTTAAGCCAATGAACGCTTAATATTAACAATAAACGAAAATCCGCAATTATAAAAATTGTTTAAACAAATTAATATTGTTTACTTGCAATTTTTCATCTAATTGAGCAAGTTGAAACTTTCTCTTAATTTTGCAACTTTTTAAGCTTATGAAAGCTTAAATATTAATAATAAACGATAATCCATATTCCAACTTAACCCTAAACTTTTTTTTTAGCGGTACTAAATTGGCCATAAATATCTTCTTCTTTTTTTTGTGACCGGGGTGTAGCCAGTTCAAATACTCATAAGTATCTAAGCTCCCGTTAACTACCAGCCTATACAGAGAGTATAATGGCACATTTCACCGTGAACTAAACCATAGGAAAAAAACGTTCAGTTTTGGAGAAAACTTCAAGAGCAATTCGCCGCGTCAATTTTGCAATTAATAAATTTTTAATAATTAGTATTTGAGTTTCTATCCTAGTAGAATATGAAACTGAAAAAACATTTTGAAAATTCCAATTTTGGCCTTTTTTTGGACCACCCTAGTGTAGGTGTTATAACATTACGTTTGGCCCAATATTTCAAGAATCGTAATAGTTAGAACCATCTTTTTTTTTTACGAAATTATCTGAGAAATTATAGGTTTCTCAGGGAGACAATTTATGACATACATATGTTTGAACCAGATCGATCAATTCTAATTATTTTTTAAAGGAAAGATGTAAGTATTTCGTTATTTTATTTTTTGAAAACGCATACATTGAGTTATTAGCTAACCCTCTAGTGCAATTTTATCTCAGGTTCTTAACATTTTAATGATAATAAATTTTGAAAATCTTTTATTTTTATATTTTTTTGCAAGTTTCAATTCATTTTTATCAAATTTAGGTCAATAGTATTTTTCAAAAAATTTTACAAATTGAAAATTAATTTTTTTTCAAGTCCAACGAGACGATTTTTTAAATTTATTTTTGCATTAGAAATGTGTTCCCTTTATTTCTGAATGTCTCAGGTATATTTTTAAAATAATAATAAATTTTTTAAAAAAAATTTTTGTACACAATTTAAAAACGTATCAACTGGCACATTTTTGATTTCTTTGCGATCCATTATAATCGAAACTTTATGATGTTTAAAGACAGGGGTCTTCCATAAACCACGTAGCTCTATTTTGGACTATTTTTACCCCCCCCCCCCCGCTCTCCCCATTGTTGAACGTAGCTTAATGGATACATTTTTCAAGAGTGGAATAGGCTGTTTTTACAATTTTATTGGCATCAATATAAATTTAAAATATAAATAATTTTCCTCATAACAGTGGTAGAGATTAGAAATATCACCATGCATTAAAATATTTTAAAAAAGCAACAAATAATAATTTACGCAGCTGTGTAAATTTGAATAAAAATATAAAATAAAGTAAAATAAGGCTACGTTCCTCAAGGAGAACCCATTCCCTTCCCCTAAGTAGCTTAGCGTTGTATTTTGTCAACACCCCCCCCCCCTCCTCTCCCTGATTGGGCTACGTGTTGTATGGAAGACCTCAAAACAAAAATATTTTTAAACGTTATTTTTAGGGTTTTTTGTTATTTTTTCAGAAAATTTAAATGATTTCTTAAATTTATTGATATAAATTTACAAATTAAGTAACCACTATGTTGAAGCAATGTGTTAAAGAAATAAACACAAATAAATTAATCACTCAAAATAAATTCTTGAAGTACAACATGACAGCGGTTTTTTTAGTTTTCAGTAGCTTTATTCCTCAATTCTGTCTGATTTCAGATTTTAGTAGTAAAGATAAACATACCAAAATTTATTTACATCTGTTGAGCCATTTTTGAGTTATCGTGTTCACAAAAAAGTACATACATCCACACACACACGCACACATACATCCGGACAAAACTCAGGTTACTGTCACTGTCTCGTCCTCTAGAATCTAGATCAACATACGTAGTACCGTGGTACTGATTGTTCCGCCACAGTAATTTCAAAACCAGAGTTGTTTGGCGTCACCGATAGGTGTCTGCCTATTGTTTCCCTCCAATTCCTCATTACGTTGTTCTGTGCGTTCCGTTATACATCGTATCGTCGTCGTGAAAAATTGTTTAAAAATAAGTTCTGCTTCAGAATCTACATCATCTGAAGAATATCGGCACCGCAATAAGAAGAAGAAGAAGAAGAAGAAGAAGAAGAAAAGGTCTTCAAAGAGGAAACTTGCACGCCAGGTGAAAAAAGGAACCTAGAAAAAATGAAGCGTCATAGGTCTCGTAAGAGAAACCGATCGACATCTTCAAGCTCAACGTCTGATTCTTCACGAAATTCTTCTCTCGCCAGGAATTCCAGTGTTGAGCGTACCCGGAGAGCATCATCTCACCAGGAGGAGAGGCGTTATCGGGAACGTCCACGTGGGGACCTAGAGTCCAGAGAAGGATCCGGTTACGAGCATTATCCGCGAGAAATGCCCAGCCCTAGAAATGCGAGAAAGAGAAGGGCCAAAATTTCAAGTCAAAAATGACACTTTCCAGTATAGTACAGTCGGATTTAAAGGGGTGGAAAACATCAATAAAGACTTCGTCTAATTCAATCAGAGAGATGAGATTCAAGAAGGTAATATATACGGACGCGTCATTAACGGTCTGGGGAGCCTACTGTGAAGGCGAAAAAGTACATGGATTGTGGAGTGTGGAGGAAGGTAAACTTCACATAAACGCTCTTGAACTTATGGCAGCCTTATTAGGATTAAAGTGTTTTACCAAAAAAGATCATGACTGTGAGATCTTGCTTAGGATGGATAATAAAGTGGGCATTGCCTACATTAACAGAATGGGTGAAATTCAATATCCACGACTGACTCAACTGGCCAGACAGATATGGAATTGGTGCGAGAAGCGTGACATATGGACCAGATCGCGAAAAATGAAACCACGGAAAAAAAATTTACTTTCAAATTCCATGGTTTCTTGATTATATGCAGGCTATATACATCTTAAAGTATTGAATAAAATAAATATCAACGCGAAATCAGTTGTCTGTTCAAAAACTCAGGCTTGTTTCTTTGTAGTATCGAGATTAATAAAATTTAACAAAAACGTAACACGAAACAAAAAGTTGCATTTTATTAAATAAATGTTACTTTTTAAGTACTATCCTTTATTTTCGGATAGAGTTAAGTTAACTGAAAGTAACTAAATTAAATACTTGAAAGAAAAAAATTTTTATAACATTTGTAATGCAAAAGAATTCGACCGCTTTTTTTAATGTAACGTAACAGTCCAAAATCCCAAAAAGTTTTTTGGCGCAAAATCTATCACGTCAACTAAATACAATGACTTAATTTTTTTCGAGTATTTTTATGTTATTTTCTAAATAAAATATAAAATCAGCAACATATTCAATTGTTTCTGTTTTCAGAGCCAAAATCAATTTGTAACGTAACAGTCTTTTTTTACCCATATCACAACATCCCGAAAAAAAGTATCTTGATCTGTGAATAAAAACCATATATTGCTATGTATTTTGACACACTGAATCTGAAATTGACACAAATTGTTTGAACATTAAAAATATACATTCATTAAGGGCATGTGATGGATTATGACGTCACTGGTATAGGCAAACTTTGTCTGTAACTCTTCTCTTAAAATATTGAATATTTTGTCACGAAACTTGGTGCATTTACTTAAAACGTCTTTAGGGAGGTCTCTCTGACCCAAATTTGCTCGAATTTTGGCCCAAAATTAATTTTGGAAAATTTTAAAAAAATTGAATTTTTTTCAAATCTAATTTTGATTCAGAAAGACCTTCCTAATAATATTTTAGGTAATTCTACCAAGTTTCGTGACAAAATGTTTAATATTTTGGTAGAAAAGTTGTGGAAAAATTTTGCCTAAACCAGTGACGTCATATCCGTCACATCCCCTTAATACATTATATTTAAAAAAACGACGCGAAAATAGCGCAAATTGTACAAAAAATAGAAAATGTCATCCATGTTGGACCAAACTTTATCTTATTGATTAAAATTAATAAAACCAGTTTGTGGGGATTTTTGGGGTCGGTGATAATGAATTCGCTCATAATTTTTAAGATTCAAAATAGCTGATGTATAATGGCGGACAAAAAAGCATAATTTTCTACAAACTTAATAAAACACAGTATTTATGGGTTTTTGGGATCGCTGATAACGAATTTATTCATGATTTTTCAAAATTTTAAATGGCAGACAAAAATTTTAAATTATTGATTAAATTAATGAAACTTATTATACATTCTTATCATACTATTTAAGGTCAGGATTTATTCATAATCTTCAAAACGTTGAACCTAGATTCAAAACGTATATCCAAATTTGAGTATTATTATCATTTTTAAAAATTTTAATTTTTTTCAGACATTTGATTTTCCCATTATCAACTTTAAAAAGTCATGAATAGATTTGTTATCAGCGACCCTATAATCCCCCATATAGTGAGTTTAATTAAGCATATCTTAAAAAAAAATTATTTTTGTCTGCTATATTAGCGATTTAAATTTTTTTTTGAAGGTTCTAACTCAGACTTGTCTGACCAATTCTGATCTCGAATTCGGATTTAGCTCTTCAAAATTCGTAGGAATATATAGGTCTTGTTCCCAGATAAAGATATTTTTTTGTGTGGATGTGTATTCAGAGTTTTGTTGCTTGCTTGAAAGTTTATATATTCTATTGTAATGTTTTAATTGTTTAGTCGTAGGACAACCGAATTAATGTTCATAATGTAAAATAAAACAATGGTAGCCATTTTTAATACCTAATTTCACTTTTTACATGAACCTAAATCGCACAGGTAACGTAACAGTCCAAATATTTTTGTTTATAAAAGATTTAAAATTTTTTTTTAGTGTTATTGACATTTATTTTATTACTTGCATTCAAAAGCTACGAAATTATCTACTGCACGTTAAAAATAGTTCACTAGAAGAGCAGGCTTTTTCAACAATGTAGGACAACTCTAAAGCTTACTTCCAAAACTATGTAACGTAACAGTCCGTACTAAAACATTCATAACTCTTAAATAACAAAACATACGGAAATGTTTATATTAGTGAAAAATGTTATTAGAGAAGCATACTTTTAGATGCATGCATAAAAGATATTAAAACAATTCAATTTCGTGTGGTTTTGGAAACTTTTTGTTGAAATGTGCGTACAAATGTAACGTAACAGTCCGCGATCTGGTCCATATGGATTTACGCATCTTACATTCCGTCAAAAGAAAATAAAGAAGCTGATGAAGGATCGAGGATCTTGCCACAAGAGACGGAATGGGAGATAGCTTCTTGGGCCTTTTTAAAAATCGAAAATGTTTTTGGACCGTTTGAGATAGATCTCTTTGCTTCGAGAATAAACGCTAAATGTAAGCTTTACGTATGGCAAAGAGATCCTGAATCGAATAATATTGATGCGTTTAATATAAATTAGCAGAATCGTCACTTCTATGCCTTCCCCCCTTTTTCGATGATCTTGCGTGTATTGCAAAAAATAAGAACAAATAAAGCGGAGGGAGT
Organism: Ganaspis brasiliensis; assembly: GCA_037103525.1. NCBI lineage: Eukaryota > Metazoa > Arthropoda > Insecta > Hymenoptera > Figitidae > Ganaspis > Ganaspis brasiliensis. The sequence continues at coordinate 268,374 of JAZKLR010000464.1, read as the reverse complement.
TGTCGTGGTACCCTTATGGACCACACAACCCTGGTACCCACTTTTCATGTCAATGATAATTGACAGACCAATTTACTTAAAAACCCCATAATATGCTTTTATCTTCTCCACACAGGAAGACGCATCCCTTGAATCAGACACTTTTCCTGGTAGCAGCGAGGTTATCATGAAAGCTTTTAGAACGGGAGGAGCAACACAAGAGGCAGCGGAAGTGATGCTAAAATCCATCGCGTTAAGTACCTTGAAGCAATATTCAAAGCCAATCAAACTGTGGTGGGAATTTTGCCGTAGATCTACAGATCCGCAATATCTCTCCTCATGGGAAATGATATTGGAAAAGATGCGAGAGTATCCAGATACTTCATAGGTATATCTGTCCTCAGACCTCAAATACACAAATATGACGTCACATGGGACACTAAACCTGTATTAGACAAGTTATCCTCATAGTATTCGAACGAGCAAATTACATTGAAATGCGTAACAAAGAAACTTGTTACGTTATTAGCATTAATCACTGCACAGCGGGTCCAAACGCTCACAGAACTATTAGAAAATATCAGACTTGATAAGGATCCAATATTAATACAAATTACTGAACCGATCAAGACGACAGGCAGAAGCAAATACCAACCTCTACTTGAGATTCCAACCTTCACGGATAAACCGCAGTTATGTGTAGCATCAACACTTCGGACTTACATTAAGAGAACACTCACTTTGAGAAGTTCGAATACAGGGCAGTTGCCTCGAGACGTACAATAAACCTCATCACCCTGCCTCGTCACAATCTGTAAGTCGATGTATTAGAGAAACTCTGGAGAAAAGTGACATCGATACGAATATCTTCGCAGCTCATAGTGTTCGACACGCTGCAACTTCTCAAGCAGCTCGCAAAGGTGTCTGCAGGATCTTCAACGTTTGCTAGATTTTATAATAGGTCTACATCTGAGACAAGGGAAGACCAATGGAATAGCTTAAAATGCGATAAAGTTATAGAAATTTGAAAAGAGTACGTCGACTTACGTGTATTTTACATGGAAAATCTTTTAATGCTTTGGGACTGACAAAAAAAATTGTCGAAAAAAATCACCCTAGTGCTGGTATTACTGTAATGCATGGATTACTGTGCCTTAATTACTGCGGCGAGAATAACATGTATTTGGGGGTTAGGTTGCTTCTATGTGAGCAGTAATAGAATAACACATGCATGATTCAGTTACTGCTGTTACTTATGTTTATATAGGTAATTGTTGTATGATATTAGAAGTAGTTAATCATTAATATATATGATTCAGTTACTGCTGTTACTTATGTTTATATAGGTAATTGTTGTATGATATTAGAAGTAGTTAATCATTAATATATATGATTTTCAATAAATAATAAAATTTGAGACTCCATTTCGCTCAATGTTACCGCTCTAGGCCAGGTCACGCTTGACGCCAATTTTGGTGTCTTACAGACAAAGTGGTTAAATAGTGCATAATAACTTCATTCAAAAAACTGCAGTAATTGGGGCATTTGCAGTAATAGGTACATTTACCCTACTACAAATAATTTTGTGAAGCTAAATACTTTAAAGGAATTAACAACACTTTACTGAAATAAGTTTACATTTTAAGGAACTGAATGTTATTATTTTTATTTTCCAGGTTTCATACTTTTAACGCAGCAAGAGATTCAGAAACAGTTCCTCCAGGTAGTAATATTCCTATCGAGAAACTCTACGCTCTGCCTCTATCGGGTTCGAAAAATTCTGGAGGATGGCTCGTTGATTTAATAAATAGGTAAAATTGCATAACTTAATTTACTTTAGGGAAGTTAATAATAAAGAGAATCATGATAACAGTAATAAAATAATTGTACGATTAAACGAACTTACTTAAGTGACGTTCAATCGAAATTATGTGATTACGTCTCGTCCTCTAGATCCTCTGCCACCAAAATGTCTTCATTCGCAACCGCGCCACTAGCCTCATTACGCTTTTTTAAATTCAAATTATTCGGACGAGACGTACTCACATTATTTCGATTGAACGTCAGTTTAGTAATGTTTGGTAAGTTCGTGTATGCAATTATGTTACGACGCTTCGTCCTCTAGATCAAATGTAAATGTTTAAATTTCAAAAAAGATTTTAATCTGATTAGCGAAATTTATTTTTTCGAGCTATTTAAAACTACAGAAGGAAATTTACAAGTAGACTCTCTAAGAGTTATTATAAAAGGAAGCGAATACTTTAGATTTTTTTGACCAACCTGCGGTCTTCCTAATATAAGGTCAATATTTAGGCCTTTTCTATATGCCGCTGATATTGAGGCGTGATGAGCGCTATATCCTGAAAATGTGTTAAAGTCGATACCGCTCAATTCTAATACGTGTAATACTTAAGGTCTGCAATTTTGCTGGACTATGCGGAGATTTATATGTAAAAAACAAAAAGATTGTTTTGATCTTTCGTTCTTAATTTTTCTGTCTCTTTTATGCAGGGATGCGCCCGAGCCCATCGTGTTGTGTTGTGTTGTGTCAGCGTCACAACACTTTGGCTGGTAGTGAATCGTATCGTAGCCAGCCACAACACGCTAGCTCAAGCTGGATCGTATTGTGGCAAGCCTTGAACACGATAGACTAAGCTGAAATGTATCGTGTCCAGGCACAACACGATAGACTTTGCTCAGTCGTATCGTGGCAGGCTTCAACACAATACGATCAGAAAAATCGCATCGTGGCAATCCACAACAGTCAATCCACATATTCAATAGTATCGTGGCAGACCACGACAAAATATGTATCAAAGAATCGTAACGTGCCAAACACGTTAGAAATTAGTCAAATTTTTCAGATCGAGATGAAAGCAAGCGTCGCGTCGCCTTGACGTTTCGCCCCACCACAACAAATTCTAAGTCGTCCGACGACAAAGGCTCTCCGCGCCTTTCTTCTTCTTGTTTTCGCAGTAATGTTTGTAAGCAACCTTGAATGGGGAAATTGAAAATATGCCTCCTAATTAATAATGCCTAAATGGTTCCAAGTGTTTTATTGAATAAATACTTGCGACCTAGTGTTCTAATTAATAAATAGATATCTACAATTGTTTTATTTAACAAATAGATGCGCACTACTTTTTTAGTGCACATATAGATGCGCACTACTTTTTTAGTGCACATAGATGCGCACTACTTTTTTAATGCACATAAAGATGCGCACAACTTTTTTAGTGCACATATAAATGCGCACTACTTTTTTAGTGCACAAATAGATGCGCACTACTTTTTTAGTGCACATATAGATGCGCACTACTTTTTTAATGCACATGAAGATGCGCACAACTTTTTTAGTCCACATATAAATGCGCACTACTTTTTTAGTGCACATATAGATGCGCACTACTTTTTTAGTGCAAAAATAGATGCGCACTAATGTTTTATTGAACAAATATATGCGCACTAGTTTTCTAACGGCAGTAGTTACCAAGCTTTTTATATTTTTACTAATAAATAATTAAGTGACATAAATAATTTGGGGAAATGCGGATTTCCAAAAAACCAATACTGGAAGTAATCAGAAGATGATTTTAGACATTAAAAATGGTTTAAAGAATAATTGGTTTAAACGAATTGTTATAAACAAATAAAAAAAAATTGTTAAAAATAAATAGTGTTTTTTCATTGCACGTGAAAAATTAATAAAGGAACATGGGAGACATTTAAAACTTTTTCACTCCATTTGTTATAAATAATCAATAAACAACAATAATGACCTTGAATCCATCTCAACCCATTTTTAGGGAAATATGGATACCAGAGAAAGCTGTACGGAAAACAGGATTGTGAATTAAATGATGATTTTTTACATTAAAAACTGTTAAAAGAAACAATTTTTTTAAACAAATTGTTTTAAACAAATAGAAACAAAATTAAAAAATATTAAAATCCAATGTCATTAATCGATTGTACGAGAAAAATTATTCAAGAAGGCATGTGTAACGTTTTCAATATTTTTACCTTATGTGTTCTTAATACTAAATAAACAATATTTTCGCGTACAATCGAATGAAACTATTTATTTTTAATAATTTTTAGTTTTCTTCTTATATTTGTTTATAACAATGTTTTAAAACAATTTATTTTTAAACATTTCTTAATGTCAAAAATCATCATTTCAAGCACGGTCCAGTTTCCCGTAATGACTTTTTTTGATATCCATTTTTCCCTAAGCATGGATGTTAATGGATTCATTCTTTTTTACATTTCCATAGAGAAAGCTTTGTGATAGTTAAGATTTTCGATTTTCCACAAATATAGTCTAAATCAACTCAATTTCATCTAATAAGCGTAAATTTCCATTTTTAAGCAAATGTCTAAATGTCTGTGAGTGTTTTGTGCATGTATGATATGTATGTATAGCCTTTTTTGTCGCCAGGATATCTCGAGAACGCTTCAACGGATTTCAACAGAATTTGGATGAGTTATTAAGCTTATGAATTTCTAAATTTGGACACAGGGATTTTTGAAAATACCTAATCAAATTTTTTGAGCACCTTTCTTCATCGAAAGAAATCGTTTTTTTCCATGCTAAAAATACAACTTCATAAATACAAAAATCATATTCCGTGTCTCAAAACGAATTAATTGACTTATATAAAGTTTATAATTGATCAAAAATTCGAAAATAATTCATGTTTCTTCATTTTTTGCATTTAAAATTCTTTTTTTTAATAACTTCTCCAATTAATTTTTACGTCATTAATTTATTGCTTCTTCTATGAGCAAGCAAATTGTTTTGCTTATACGTGGAAACGAAATGTGCAAGAATAGACATAATTTACACCTAATTTTAAGTATCTCGACATATTTGTCTACATAAAAAAAATGTAGATATAGAATAAATCGAATAAATGGTTTTAAAAATTCGTAATTATAAGATAAAAACTAAATAGTTTAAAAGAAGAAAAAATATTTCTAAGAAATAGAAAAAATAAGACAAAAATTAAAGAATTAATTAAAATTCAAAGAAACACTAAAAAAATTGTGAAACAGCAAGAAGATTAAATAAATATAGAAAGAAAATGGAAAAATGTTTTGTTTCTTAATCTAACAAACCGCAAAAAAATGTAAAAAATACAAAAATTAAAAAAATTTGATAAGAATATACTGAAAAATTAGAATTAATAAAAAATAAATAAAAAAATGTATAGGTACACTGTAAAAACAGATCTTATTTTAAGACATAAGACATTTACACTTAGAAAAAAATTTCAGTTAAATTAAACAAACCATTTAGTTAACTTATTTTATTTGATACAACAAAAAAGTTTTATTAGATTAAATAAGCATTTGGTTCCTTGTAACAAATCCTTTGGTTTCCAGAAACAAAATTTTTATTTAAATGTATTTGTTTCATTCGACCAAACTCTTTCTTTGGACTAAAATAAGTATTCTTCAAATTTTTTATTTTTTACTTAATTTTTAATTAGTTTTGTCATCTTTCAATTATTTGGCGCAGATTTTTGTTCCTTTTGCTTCCTCATAGAGGAGCGTTGTGATCGTTAAGATTTTCGATTTTCCAAAAATATTGTAAATCGACTCAGTTTCATCTGAAAAGTTCAAATTTTCATTCCTGAGAAAATATCCGGATGTGTGTGTGTATGTGGTAAATTTTTTGTCGCCAGGATATCTCGAGAACGCTTTAACGGATTTTAATAAAATTTGGATGACATATGAAGCTCACAAATATCTAAATTTGGACACAGGGATTTTTGGAAATACCCAATCAAATTTTTTTGAGCACCTTTTTTCATCGAAAATATCGTTTTTCGGCAAAAAATTTTTTCATGCTAAAAATTCAGACAAATGAATGAAAAAATCATATTCCTTGTTTCAAAACGAATCGATTTACCTATATAAAGTATATAATTGACCAAAAACTCACGTAATAATTAATGATTTTTCAGTTTTTTTCATCAAAAAATCTCGTTTTTGGAAATTTTTTTCATGCTAAAAATTCAACCAAACGAATTACAAAATCATATTCCTTGTCTCAAAATGAATCGATTGACCTATATAAAGTATATAATTGACAAAAAACCCACGTAATAATTCATGATTTTTTATTTTTTTCAATAATAATTAATTTAAAATTAAATTATTATTTTTTATATTATAAATAAATTTCTTGCTTCCTCTATGAGGAAGCAAATTATCTTGCTTCCTTGGAAGCGAAGTGTCCATGAAATGGACAGAATTCACTAGTTTCACTTATTACCTTAAAATTAAAATTTTTTGTGATTTCTCAATTATTTCTTCAAATTTCTGTTATTTTGGTTATTTCTGGACTATTTTTCCTATTTTAAATTATTTTTATCATTTTTTACAAATTTCAAATTAATTTTATCAGTATTTTTGATATTGATAAAATATTTTTGATATTTTTAATATCATTTTTCTGAGTGTTTAAACAAGCGTCGCGTCATGTCAATCGTGTCGTCGCGTACAAAGTGCATTATTTGTTTTATCATAACTTGTGTTTTATAAATTTAGTGAGTGTTGTTTCCTCATTTGAGAAATTGGATTACGCGAAAAGTTCCTACAAAATTTGTGACCTATTGTGTGTTTCAGGTTATTTTAGGTTATAAGTGTCAAATAGATTTTGATTACCTACAGGTTATGTTTAATTGTGCTTGTAAATATATGAGTTACTTGTGACTTTTAATTCTTTCATAAATTTTGAAGTAAAAGATTCTTTTAAGGAGAAACACTCCGTAAGAAGACGACCTTGAAGAGAAGAAAATTTTGTTTCTAATAATATGCTCAACTGTTATTCGTTTTTCTGTATAATATATGGGTGATTCTCCACGAAACCGACAATTCCATGTCCCTTCTGTTTTTTAAGAAACAAATTGCACATATGGTAATGAATCTAACTTAAAAAAGTAACTCTAGTGATCACAAACGAAAGCCTGTAGCCACTTTAATTTATAAGATTAAATATTTTTTTTCAAATGCAAATTTATAGGCCAAATCGTCATGATGAAGCCTGTCCCCAGGGTCAGTTACGACACAAAAATAAATATTTTTAGTAAACTTTAATAATAAAACAAATTAATGGTTATATTTTTTTATTGTCTAAGTGTGTAGAATTCAGAAAAAAATTAGTTGTAAAAAAAATAATTATTATTTTTATTTTTTCTAGATGTTATTTCTTGTCCCCAGTTTTGTGCGTCTTGGTAAAGCCTTTTTAAAAAATTGAAATATTTCATAAAAATCAAATCAGAATTTAGTTACACTTTAGTATAAGCAACAATTGACTCCCCTCAAGAGATTCACTACGATAGAAACAAATTTTATAATTGATTTTTTGCTTTTTTTACGTTTAAAGCGCTTAATTTTTGTAGGGAATCACAGAATCGTCATGGTGAAGCCTTTGCATATTTCGCAATAAATTAAAAAAAAAAAATTTTTTTCAATAAATGATGTATAGTAGTATTATTTCGGGCCCGTATCATTTTGACACAAATTTTTTCGGGCAACTTGTTATATTGTACTCCCGAAGATGAATGTTATATTTTACTCCTTCTGAAATCAAAGATTTTTAAGTCTTATTTAATAAATAATTGATTTTAATACATTAAAATAATATTAAAAGACTTAATTAATCCAGTAAGTCCAATTATTGAATAATTAAGGGCCCGTATCATTTTGACACAAATTTTTTCAGGCAACTTGTTATATTGTACCCCCGAAGATGAATGTTATATTTTACTCCTTCTGAAATCAAAGATGTTTAAGTTTTTATTATTCAATAATTGAACACACTGGATTAATTAAGTCTTTTAATATTAATTTAATGTATTAAAATCAATTATTTAATAAGTAAGACTTAAAAATCTTTGATTTCAGAAGGAGTAAAATATAACGTTCATCTTCGGGAGTACAATATAACAAGTTGCCCGAAAAAATTTGTGTAAAAATGATACGGGCCCATAATTAAAACTTATAAATCTTTGATTTTAGTTGGAGTAAAATATAACATTCTTCTTTGGGAGTACAATATAACAAGTTGCACAAAAAAATTTGTGTCAAAATGATACGGGCCCATTATTTCCGTGAATATAGATGACAGGAATGCGAAACCGATTGAAAATTGCTTACTCTCTAAAACTGAATCAGTGAAATTTTCACTGATTTGGAATCAGTGAACAACTTCTCTTTGCTGAATCAGTGAAAATGACTGATCTTCAGTGGATTTCACTGATTCAGCAACGAAAAGTTGTTCACTGATTTTAAATCAGTGAAAATTTCACTGATTCAGTTTTAGAGAGTATAATTTGTTTAAAAAAACAGTATTCATTAAGCGTCATGGTGAAGCCTCAGCGTCATGGTGAAGCCTTTTGCATCATGGTGAAGGTTTTTGGCTGTCTTTCATTGAATTTGTGGTTTAAACAAGTGTACAATTTAAAATTTTTTGTGATTGTGTTAAATAAAATTAAACAAATAGAAATTACCTAAACTGTCATAATTTTAATATAAGTTTAACATTAAATACTTTATAAATTTTCATAAATAACCGTATAAATTTCTATGAATTGCTGGCAACTGATTTGCAAATTTTAAATTATTTGTTAATAAATTAGAATAAATGTTTTTAAAATAATTTATAAAATTACAACATATATTTCTATAAATTTTAATATAATTTCCATAAATTACTACATAAATTTCCATAAATTACCGTATAAATTTCCATAAATTTCAAAAATTAGTTTTTTTAATTTTCTTTTATTAACTATAAATTGCATCGAAATTTTCATAAATTACCGTATATATTACCATAAATTTCCATAAATTACGAAATAAATTTCCTGCATTAGTTTTTTGAATCATGAATTTTATTTTGTATTAATATTATGAATTTCCTCAAAATTTTTATAAATTACCGCATAAATTACCATAAATTTCCATAAATTACTACATAAATTTCCTACATCAGTTTTTTAAATCCTGAATTTCGTTTGTATTTTTATTATAAATTACCACCATAGATTTATTTATTTGTTTAAAGCGATTTTATTAACAAATTATGACTTAAAATAAAATATGATCATAACAAAATCTTTCTAATTTTTCTTGTAGAATCGATTGTGATCCATAATTTTAATTAAACGTGACTTTTTTTATTATTTGTTTAAACAAATATTGTTTAACAAATAGAAAATATAAAAGTTAGAATGCGAATGATTTTTATTTAACTTTTCTATAAATTCAACTATCAATTCTGTTATACTGCAACCGATTATGGTACATGGATGCGGTAACAGCTAATTTGTTTAAAAAATACAAAAATTATAAACAATTTGTCCGGCCCATCACAGATATTTCATTTTTTACTATCATACTTCAAAGTTATATCACAATTTTTATTTTAATCAGAAATTTTTTTTTCTAAAATCACAGTAACCAAATTGTTGGTTTCGTGGAGAATCACCCATATCTGAATTTCTTAATATTTTATTTGCATATTTATCAGTTAATTTCCAATTTATTATAGTGATTATTATTATTACTTTAAAATTGTAAATTAAAAATTGGAAATTAATCAATAATATACAAATAAAATATTTAATTAAGAAATTCAAGCATTAAAGAAAAATAAGTATGACATTTGATTGTGTAAACCAAAATATTTATTTGAACGAACCAAATAAATTCAATAAAATTAATTTGTTTGAATAAAACAAATTTTTTGTTTGTATGAAATAAACTTTTTGGTTGGATTAACCAAAACACTTAGTCAACTGTAATAAACCATTTGGTTGATTCAAACAAATGTGTATAATCAAATTATTTGGTTATACAAACCGAACATTTGTTTAACTGTACATCAATGCATTTTTAAAAATAAAATAAATAATATAAAAAGGTTTAAAAAAAATAAACCAAAATAATTTTATAAATATTCTTCTTATAGACTTAAAGAGGTCCAAAAATAAATTTAGAATATATATTTTTAAAAATATAGAAATAATTAATAAAATCAACGAATTAAAAGGTTTAGTGAATGTTATAACCGAATTATGTAAAATAATATTACATAATTTGGATAAAAAGAAGAAAATTACAGACAATTCTAAAATAAAAGAACTAAAACAAAAAAATATCAAAAGTAAAAGAAAAAATTGTTTTAAAATTATGTAAGAATAAGAAATTATAACATAAAAATATAAAACAGTTTTAAAAAAGTGTTAAAAACTCTTAGAAATCTTGTAAGAATTAAAAAGAGGATTATTGTCAATATGGAAAATAATTATTATTTAGTTATTATGCATTAATTTATATATATTTAAATTTGAATTAGTTGAAGTTTTAAAGTTTGAATAAACTAGAACACAAAATCTAGTAGATTTCCGATTTTTGGAAAGCATAAAAAATTTGTATTGCAGTATAGAACATAAAATGTGAAGATTCTTGATTGTTGAAAAAACTAAAAAATGAAATTAAGTTTGTATTATTTATATCATTATTATAGTTAAATATATTTGTAATAATTAATAATTTATTTTCCTATTTATGCAGTACCAGAATACCGTGGTCAATACCGTTGGATTTCTATGGGCATCCTTTCTTGTATAATTTTCTTCATTCTTTGCACTTTTCAATAATTCTTTGACACAACAAATTTATTTATCTTTTGGGTCATTCCAAAAATAATCGACTGCACTAACTCATTTGGCAAGGCCAAAATAAATCAACAACAATTGATTTAAATCATTGGGAAATTGGCATTAAAATCATGACATAATTAAAAAAACTTTACAATTCTCTAGATGTAAAATACTGCATGCAAAACATCACAAGACCATATAAACAAAACACACAAATTTGTGGATAAATCTTAAAAATTACGATTTCAATATTTTAATCTTTATCAAATTGAAAAAATTGTGCTAATACAGATTATCAAAATACCTACGATTTACAAATTTTTGGTATGAAGATAGCAAAAAATAGTATTAGAATTTTATATCTTTAAGTCATTATAATTTAAATATATTCCAAACGTCAATTAACAATTAACTATCATATTCCAATTTGTTCCAACTTTTAACTTTCAATTAATTCAAATTTCAAATGCATATTATTAATGCAAAATCATTACGTAATATTAATTATATTTCATATTCACAATAATCCTTTTTTTAATTCTTATAATATTTCTATGTGATTTTTGGGAGATTTTTTTGCAAACTTACTTATTCTTCCATAAAATTTTGAGATTTTCTTTATTTCTTTAAATTTATTGTTGGACTTGTTTTAAATGTTACATGTAATATTATAAAAATTTGTTTGGTTTAATTTGCATAAACTTTTTTGTTTTTAAGTGATTTTTAAATTTCTTTTGTGGACTTTTTATTCATCTTGATATGGCACATGCTTTTATTTTATTTTTATTAATTCTAATCTTTTAGTAGATTCTAAACAAATTTTATTATTCTTTGTACTTTACATTTATTTACAGTTTGTTAGGTTCAGGAAAAAAACTTTTCTCCATTTTCTTGACGTTTCACTATTTTTTTAGTCTTAGCGTTCTAATTAATTTTTAAATTTTTGTCATAGTCTTTCCATTTCTTAGAAATATTTTTACTTCTTTTTAATTGTTTAGTTTTTATCTTATAATTACGAATTTTTGAAAACATTTATTTGATGTCTTTATCTACGTTTTTTAAAGGTATTAATTTTCTACTTTTTTGAAAGCTTTGATTCTTTTATTTTATATTATGTAAATTTAATCTTGTACTAAATATTAAAGATTTTGAATGGATTAAAAAATATACTTGCACCATATGTTATAAAATGACTTTTAAAACGTACTTTTAAATTTTTAAGTATATTATGTAAATAATTGTGACGCGTTACGAAGGATCTAAGAAGAACCAAATTTTATGTTAAGTTTGTGGTTCTTGGAATCAAAATACACACAGAGGATCAACTCTGAATACAACTCATTAATGTTTAAGTCTTCATTACATCAAAAATATTTAATGAAAATCGATGTTTAGTTTACATGAATAAATGTTTCTTGAATAAAACACTTGTGCGCATATATTTCTGCGCTAGAAAAGTAGTGCGCATGTATTTGTGTGCTAAAAAAGTAGTGCGCATGTATTTGTGCGCCAGAAAAGTAGTGCGCGTCTATTTCTGCGCTAAAAAAGTGTTGCACATGTATTTGTGAGCTAAAAATGTAGTGCGCATCTATTTGTGCACTAAAAAAGTAGTGCCCGTCTATTTGTGCACTAAAAAAGTAGTGCGCATCTATTTGTGCACTAAAAAAGTGGTGCGCATCTATATGTGCACTAAAAAAGTAGTGCGCATTTATATGTGCACTAAAAAAGTTGTGCGCATCTATATGTGCATTAAAAAAGTAGTGCGCATCTATATGTGCACTAAAAAAGTAGTGCACATCTATATGTGCACTAAAAAGTAGTGCGCATCTATTTGTGCACTAAAAAAGTAGTGCGCATCTATATGTGCACTAAAAAGTAGTGCGCATTTATATGTGCACTAAAAAAGTTGTGCGCATCTTTATGTGCATTAAAAAAGTAGTGCGCATCTATATGTGCACTAAAAAAGTAGTGCGCATCTATTTGTTAAATAAAACAATTGTGGATATCTATTTATTAATTAGAACACTAGGTCGCAAGTATTTATTCAATAAAACACTTGGAACCATTTAGGTATTATTAATTAGGAGGCATATTTTCAATTTCCCCATTCAAGGTTGCTTACAAACATTACTGCGAAAACAAGAAGAAGAAAGGCGCGGAGAGCCTTTGTCGTCGGACGACTTAGAATTTGTTGTGGTGGGGCGAAACGTCAAGGCGACGCGACGCTTGCTTTCATCTCGATCTGAAAATTTGACTAATTTCTAACGTGTTTGACACGTTACGATTCTTTGATACATATTTTGTCGTGGTCTGCCACGATACTATTGAATATGTGGATTGACTGTTGTGGATTGCCACGATGCGATTTTTCTGATCGTATTGTGTTGAAGCCTGCCACGATACGACTGAGCAAAGTCTATCGTGTTGTGCCTGGACACGATACATTTCAGCTTAGTCTATCGTGTTCGAGGCTAGCCACGATACGATAAGATACAATTCTGTCGTTTCGCATCGTGGGCGTGTGCGTCCCTGCTTTTATGTAATCTTGGAGCAAAGTTGCTACGTAGCACAAGTTTGGTTGCTCTCGAAAATATGAAAAATGTAACATTGGCTGGTTCTTTCCTACTTTCGATGTCCTAATTCAATCGGGTATATAAATTTTTACAGAGTCTTTTAAAAATCTAATATTGTTAATTTTTATTTTTGTTAAAGTTTGCAACCGCTGAGCAGTAGCCAAAGCTAATAATGTTACTAATATTTTCGAGATTTTTTCTAAGTCTACTTCTGAATTTGTCCCTAATTCTGATAAATATTTTAGGACTGGATTCGAGTCCCAAATGTCTTCGTATTTTGCTTTGTTCGGTTTTAGGTGCAAAGAACCTTGCCAAAAACGTTTAATTACAGGGTCACTATAACCGAACTCGTATGACAAAATAAGTGATAATGCCGATCTGTATAGGTATTGAGAGCTCCTTATGATTTTACATTTTCTAATATCTTCTTTTTCTTCTTTTTGTGGCCTTGGTGTGGCCAATTGAAGCTCGCAAAGATGGATCTGTGTAATAATTTAGATCAATTAATTTGGTCAAATGTTTAGGTATTTCCATTGCTGTCACAGTGGACACAGAATCAGCGCTCTCATCCTCCGGTACGAACACAGTGAGTGTATGTGATAGTGAGTCGTTTCTTTTCATGGAGTTTTAGAAAAGGTTGTGGACGCACCAGGAGAGGGAAGCATCTACTCCTGCCCGACCCCGCCAGAATGGACAATTTTGAACTTGAATTTATCAATTCATAAACTGAGCGTTAATCTTTTATCACTTTTACTATGATGTTGAACCATGAGTTATTATTAATTCAAACTCCTGGTTAACATAGAGCAAATCCCTGTCCCATAGATATTTTATCAGATTACCATGTATTATAATTATGTTGGATTAACACACATTTTAAACTACATTTATAATTAAAATATACTATCTACTAAATACAAGGTGAGTTTGTGTGTACTAGTCGATCCTACAAATCAATTTATTAACTCCGTTAAGTCGGTAATTTAAACCAACGAGAGAAAATCTTACCATTAAATGACCAGATCTAGTAGAAAAAAAAATTGGCTGATCCTCCCTGCTGTAACATAATCGACATTAAATAAAACATATTCAAAATTAAAATTATTCAAATCCTGAATCTGAAATCTGGTCCGCAGAAATGCCCCGAATGTCTCTCTGCCCTCTTCCAAAAAAGGGCAGTCTCTAATCCAGTGATTTATGCTGCTTGGATTAAAGCCACATTTACAGGTTGAATCGAGATCCCAGTTCATTCTCAGGAAGTGCTCCCCTGAGCAGGTGTGATTTGCTCTCATCCTATTAATAAGAGTTATGGTCCTTCGAGGAAGGTCCAAGCCCTTGAACCAAGGACGAGGAGAAGCTTGAGTAACATTATCAAAGTATCTCCTTTGTAATTTTTCTTGTGGGAAGAAGGGCCATCCCTTCTTCAGGGTGTAAGAAAAAACCTTTCGCAGACCCCTGAGCACGTTTTCAGTGGACCAATCAATATACCTATAAAATTTTAGTGATGTGGATAGTTTGGCCAGTTTATCCGCCGTTTCATTCCCCCGGATTCCAATGTGAGCGGGGATCCATAAAAATCGAATTTGAAATCCTCTATCAAGAAGACTGAAGATTTTATTTATTATCTTATGGACAACCAAATCAGAACAAAAATTACTCATCACGTCCCTAATGCTATTCAGTGCGGTAAGTGAATCTGAGCATATCAAGATCCTCCGGATGTCCTGTCTTTCAGCGTATTCCAGGGCCTTCAAGATTCCAGTTATTTCCGCAGGAAGGGGGGAGTAACAGCCTTTCAACCTAATAGCAAATCTAGCATTGTAATTGGGGCAAAAAAAACGAACAGCCGGAGAGGTTATCATTCATTTGAAAAGTGCCGTCTGTATAGAAAATATTATAGCCCTGATACTGTTCGTTAATGTGAATCAGAAAGTCTGATTGTGGGTCTTTCGACCCTCTGAAACCCACTCCTGTCTGATTGTCAATCAGCGGATTGAGATCCTCAATTACCATTCTCCATGGTAGGTCAAAATAACCCGGAAGAAGATTCGTACCTGCGCGAACGAACATCTCCCTAATTGCTTGGTACCTCGTGAAGAGGGAAAACGCCCGGATGTACTTCGGGAGAACCAGGGAGCCGCGAACCGGAACCGAGAGCAAGTTCAGTTTGTCTGAGATCCATCCCCTCCCAGAAGAGTTCAGCCTTGTAATAAATCTGTCCGTGATAAAGTTCCTTCTAACTTCGAGGGGACTTTCACCCGCCTCCGACAGAATAACAGGGGTGGGGGTGGTTCTCATGAACCCAAGCGCTATTCTTATGGCCTCGTATTGAATTCTGTCTAATTTCCTTAAATAGGTCTTGCAGGCGCCCCCAAAAAGCTGTGAGCCCCACTCCAGAATGGCGCGGATCAATCCCCTGTATACAATCATCAAGGATTCAGGGCTAGCACCCCTTGACACTTTGGAAAGGGCCCTCATGACATTTAAAGCTCCAGTGGCTCTACTGACCAAATATTCTATGTGATCAGACCAAGAGAGCTTGGCATCCAGAATTACTCCTAGATACTTGATTTTTGGAAAACATAGCACCTGATTTTCATTTATTTCCATTCTATATAGGTCTGGGTCAAACTTGACCCTCTTGAAAACACACATCTGGCACTTATCAGGAGCAATCTCTAATCCCATCTCCACGAGCCACGGGGTCAGCGCTGCCACTGCTGTCTCCAATAGATATAGAGCCTCTTGGATAGAGGACGACCTGACAAATAACAGAATATCGTCCGCATACTGGAGGATTCGGACTCCTTCCACACTGAACAAAAGTGGGGACAAGACCCCACCCTGGGGCACCCCCTCTCCACACAGCCTAGGGACTCTCAAATTTCTCAGCTCCTCTAACATTTTATTCGGTAACAAGGAGTTAAATGCCCCTTTTAAATCTAGAGCAAGGGCCACAGTAGTTTCACCATGTTTAAAACCTTCTAAAACCTCGATTGCAAATTGAGAAACAGAGTCCATCGTCGATCTCGACTTTCGAAATCCTGCCTGCTGACACGGGATAGCTTCAGATGACTTCAAGAAATGTTCGAGCCTTCTTTGGACGAGTTTCTCTACCAGCTTGCCTGTAGCCCATGTAAGGGAGATAGGTCTGTGTCCCTTACCCCTTGGTTTCGTGATAAACCTGACTAAAACCTCATTCTAGGCCTGAGGAAATTTTGATGTAAGAAAGCATTTATTTATGATTTCAAGTAGACAAGAACGTTTAGCTTGGGAAAGCTTAGTGAGTACCTCATAAGAAACTAAGTCCAGACCCGGTGTTGAGCTTTTTTTGCATGATAAGAGGGCGACATTGAGCTCCTTGTCTGAGAATGGAAGATTGTAATCATTTGACTCCTCAATCTCCTGGACCATATCAGTATGAACAGGAGGGATAGTCTCCTTCACTAATTCTTCCTGAAGAGCTAAAAACTCTGGTGAGCAGATGTCGTTAGTAACATTTTTGGCTGGGGCCTTGCGTCCTGAAAAGGCTTTTATCAAGGCCCAGATTTTCCTAAGTCCCATTTCTGGAGAAATGGACTCACAAAGCTCCCTAAATGACTTTTTTTTCTGCTCTTCCAGAGTGCTATGCATGGATTCTTCAGCTCTTACAAGAGTGTTCAGGTTATCATCGGTTTGATCCTTAAGATAAACCTTCCTGCTTTGCCTGAATTTATTTAAGGCCTGGTCACATAAAGGTGTCCACCATGAAGGTTTAACCTTGGAGTTCCTTGATCTCAACCTAGGGATGTAAGCTCCCGCATCATACAATGAGCCCAAAGTAGCCTCCATCCATCTTTCATATCCTCTTACGGCATCCCCTTCATCTTGCTCTTTAATTAGTAATTTTGTAAGCCGAGAATCAAATATCTCTTCAAATTTTCTCCAATCAACCTCGTGAACCCTAAGTCTACAAGAGCTGCTGTAAATCTTTTCAGCCTCCAGTTGGAGAGAAATGAGTACCGGGAAGTGGTCACTTCCATAGGAGGGTATCCCTGTTTCCGAACTGGATAAATCAGACAAAGAAGAAGACAGCAAAATGTAGACCAAAACACTCTCCTGAATTTCGTGATTCGGAGCCACTTTTTTTGATCTAAATGTAATGCCGCCACCATTGATGACAAAAAGGTCAAAGTCCTCAGCTGCCGCCATGATTTGCCTCCCAATCATATTATAACTAAAAGGGGCAAAAGCCGGGATATGCGCATTATAATCGCCCATCAAAATAACGTCATTTTCCCTTGGCAACTGACTGAGCAACTCGTTCCAAATAGCATCATCTAATTTTGGATTTGGAGCAATATAAATCGAAATAATAACAAGGCCACCTCTTGCCGTCGAAAGCCTGATAGCTATCACCTCCATCCAATCCTTCCACGACTCTTTCAGAACGATCCTTTCAACCACGTAATCCCTCTTCACCAGTATCATTGTACCACCCCCCATCCTCTCTCTCGACCTATCAGCTCTGAAGGTATAGAACCCTTCAAGCTCCCACACTGGGTGGTTACCGTTCAACCATGTCTCCGTGACACTCAGGAAATCCAAATCCAAATCTTTGATGAGTGAAACTACCTTTGTTTTTTTCTCCACTACACTATGAGCATTCCAAGTGTAGCATTCCCTTTATCATGTGAGCCATTTCAGAACACTGCCCAGATAAAATTGCCACAACACCGAAAAAACTCAGAGAGAGGATCAATATAACCAAAATCCAAATAATCAGCTTATTATCTACTGGATAATTCTAACAAGACTAAGCTAAAATTTAATCAAATCCAATTAGAAACAAATCAAGAGTTAACCTCACTTTTTCGAAAGGGATGATACCAACCCCTAATCTAAAAGTAATCTTATATCTACAACTAGGTCTCAAATAAATCTTAACCTATCCTGATGGCAAATTTGTTATTATTAAAATTGACAGTGAATTCGATCGTTCCACGATAAATCGAACTCTATCAAAATAAATAGAGTAACAGCTAACAACTAACCATTAATTAATTAAGAACAGATCTAAACAGATTATAGATGAACAATAAAACTATAATTGGGGATCGAAGAGCACCACAGGCATCCTGATCGATCATTGTGAAAATTTAAAGATCCTGGTCCAAATCCATTTCACCAGCGCCTTCCTGACTCTTCTGTAGGTGTTGGTTATTTGATGATTCGGGAACATAAGTTTTGTTTTCTGAGGATTCATCAATTGTTTCCTCAGTCGAAACCGCGATGGAACTACGAGAAGAGTTTCGTGCGTGATTGTTACCTTGATTAGGGGGAGACATATGATGACTATTGCTTGATTCTTCCCGTTGTGAGAGCCCCGAGGATGGGCGAATGTTTTTGGCATCGACCATGAAAATACCCCTGTCCTGCAACTTATTAATAGCTTCCTCTCTAGACATATTGCTATTGTACTTTTCTTTCATTATTTCGAATTCATAACAATAAACCGGGCAATCCCTAGATGAGGCTACGTGTGGGCCTGAACAGTTGATGCAGAATTCTTTACAAAGAGGATTTCCGCAAGAATTGGTCCTGTGTTTTCCCCCACAGAATTCGCACGTAGGGTATGTCGCTTTGCATTGAGAAGTTACGTGCCCAAAAGATTAACAATTAAAACATCGTTTGGGTACAGGGATAGATGGCGTGATTGAGAACCCGAAACCGTAAATATGCAAAAATTGAGGGACTGAGTTTGAATTAAAAATGACATCAACCAGGTCTAAAGGAAGATGGTTTGATTAATGACTTTAAAATTATTTGCGATCAGCAACTCTGAGGAAAGGAGCAAGTCCATGTCCGATCTCTCGTTACAGAACACCTTCAACTGATTAGCCCAACTGGGATAAATCTTCCGCTTCCCTTTAACAATTAAATAAAACACTTTCCCTATCTCAATTGGGTCAATAGAACCTATCTTTCTGTTTGGCAAAAGGCTTTGTATCAGGACCAGGAAAGGACCCTCAGATCCCTCCTGATATCTATCGGGAAAAGGGGTAGGGGAAATCCATTTATAAATATCCGTCATTGACGGGTCATAATGAGTACTAGGGGGGGCAACTGTTGGATCATGGTTCATAGCAGACGTTCCGTTATTATCTCCCTCAAGGGAAACTTTGTTCTGCAAATTCTGGTTCTCCTGGACCACCATATCACCTCGCTCTCCTGCCTTTACCTTATCCTTTATACCTACCACTATGTTCCTGAATTTTCCCTGTGGTGATTTGTTTGATTTGTTGGAATCCGATGACGAGGACTGACGGTCCATCTTTGCATGACGAGGACGAGGGCTTGTAAGTTCTTTGGCTATGATTTGGACCATAACACCTACCTCTCATTTTGTTTGGTTTTTGAGACACTCAGAAGCAATCCAGGACCAGCCTTCAAACTTCAACATAAACCTGCGAAAAGTAATACTAATGAGCAAGAGTACAACCAGAGAGCCAAGAGATTAAATTCAGATTTAAGACCAAAATGTTAAACCTCAGAACATAGAAGAAAAAAAAAAAGAAGAGAGGTAGAGAAAGAAAAAAAAAACAAGAAAGCTTTCTACATAATACAAACGTCATATGGGATTTAATTATTTTATGTTTGCTTCAAACGCTTGCTTAAGTTCAATTATTTCTGTTCATGTCATTCTGACTTAGTTTTAGGTTAAGTTGCAATCAACAATTTCTGCCAGTAACGAGACCAAAATCGATCCCGTTTCAATCACAAGCAAGTGAGACAAATGATACTTAAATAAAATCAGAATGATAATTATCCTTAAACATCGTTTGATTATTTCCGCTTTTTATAAACCCACCTCTTAACTTCCCATTTATTTGATTTAATTTGAGGTTAGGTTACTTCTCAAAATAATCATTACACACCTATTCTTTATTTAATAACATTGCTCAATACCGAGTTTTATCGATTTATCATAATTTTAGGTTAGAAAACCTGTCAAGATTTCCCACTAATACGGGCTCAAGATCAATGCTGCTCCCAACACTTGAAACAAAACAATTGTAACATGAGTAAATTTAAATGATAAAATGCGAATTCATCTTTCAACTCTTTCACCCTTGCTATTCTAAACCCCTTCTCCCCTATCTTTATCACTATACTCTACCGATTCGAGTGATCGGCATGCACTTAAAAAAAACAAATTTCAAAGCCTCGTAATTTTCTCCGATCCTTGGAAAAATTAATAATGTATTCGCTTCATAACACCAGAGAGAATACAAAATATCAATTTCATTATTCTTATTCAGTTCTGAAATAATGCAAATTAGATAAAACTTATTAAATATAAGGTTTGTATCTGCCACTCAACAAAAAATATAATTGAAATTTACTACTACAAGTAACATTTTAATCCATTGCAAGATCGACACACACACATACCCGTATAAAGTAGAAGCAATTAGGCACTCAAGATACCTATCAAGTATTATCTCGTACAAATTATAACACATAAATGCAAATAATCAGACCAAAAAAATAAAAGAAACCAAAGCTATCATATTGCATACATTGTGTGCCATTTAATCACACATAGAATTCGCAATATCCGCCTAAGCATTACCCAAAAATCAAAGTTCCAAATAACTAATCAACCATTTAAAATAAATTCAAAATAAAATCCATTCAAACATGAGCAAGCAAGATGGTATAATAGGATTATTTGGATAGAAAGGAAAATAATAGAAACCACAGCCGTTTATGATTCACTCTTAATATGCCAAATGACCTTGATAGTCCGACTTACTTTCTTGTAAACAGGTTATGTACGAGGGTTGATATTACCAAAATTTGTTAACGGTATTCCGGTTTGAATAATTCAAGACTCCTTCCGAATTACTTCTACTGGATTATTTGTACTTTACACTGAATCGGTCAGCTTGGTGAAGCCCTCGGCGTTACATCTCAGGAAATGCTTGGGTTCAAACAAAATTATTCTGCTCTTTCGTCTTTATGGAAGTTACAATCACGTGTTAACTCTCCTGGGTAAATGCAGCAGACGAACTTTTATAACTTGGAAAAACCCGTCTTACTGAACAGGTTTAAATAGAGTTTTATTATAGATTGCTCATTTTATAGTTCACTTCACTATGGTGATATTGATACAAATTAAAGGCAAAAATGTTCGCCCAAACAGAACAGTTTAAACAGGTCAGACAAAAACATGTCCATTCACTATCAAATCTCGAACGGAACTCCATTTTCTAATATAGTTGTTATGAATTTTAGAACTTCTAATACTCGAGCATTGAAAAAAGATATTTTTATCCCACAGGCACAAACATGGCGCTTTTAGATGCCTGTAGGCAGGGTCTAAACGCATTCATATGTTCGACCGGGTAAAAATGGCTTCCATTTTTTCCCTAGGGAAAAAATGAACAGCTGATCCATGCATTTTTTCCACCACAGGGCAAAAATGGCAGCTATTTTTATACGGTCAAACAAGTGAATGCATTTAGACCCTAACCTACAAACATTTAAAAGCACCAAGTTTGTGCCTTTGGAATAAAAAGTATCGTAAGCAACCCGGGTTTAAAGTCAGTCCAATTTGTTTACCATGATGTTTGTGTACTCGTTTACGTCTCGGGCTTCGCCCTCAACTGTCACTCGTACACAAACATCAGCGTAAACAAATGGCTGCCTTTAACCCCTTGTTGCTTAATATACTATTTGTTTTCCATACAGAACTCCCACCATAGACGCAAGGTCTTGTCATATTGTTTATAAGTCGATTCAGTCAATGAAACGGGTATCGTTGGTAGCGAAATTTTCGGTATTCCTCGTTCTAAAAATGCTTGCCCGACAAATTTCCGGCAGTCAGTATAATAATGCTGCTAGATCTCGTCCTCTAGATCAATTGTAGTAACGCTAGTTGCTTGATGCAGACCACATTTTTAAAGCTCTCGCCAAACTTTCGATCTGTAGGGGGCGCTCTTCCACTCGCGCATCTTCACGCCATTACGCTTTTTTGTGCGATCCCGTCCACACGTGGAAAAAACTGCAGTTTAATTTTCAGTTAATTAATTATTCTAAAAATGAGTCGTGATAAAGAAAGTGACCGCAAATCCAGGAAACGTTCGCGGGACAAAGAAATCGACGATTTATATAGTCAACTGGATAAGTTGACGAAGAAAATTAGAAGAGAAAGGTCGCCATCGAAACGACGCGAAAAATCGCCTCGCCATAGCCGCGACCGCCGCATAAAATCCCAAAAAAGAGACGACAAAAGTGGCGGTGAGCAAAGAGCGAGAGATTTGTCACGCCAAAGTCGATCTTCTTGTTCTGTATCGAAATCTAAAAAGTCAAAAGGCGATGAGCGCTACCCGAGAGGTGCGTCAAAGAAAAAACGTTCTCGCCGTCGATCAGAATCCTTATCTTCGTCCTCATCTTCTTCGTCCTCATCATCCTCGTCCTCCGCTTTCTCATCAAACGATTCGGTTTCCTCTCATTCTTCTAGCTCTTCACACGAGTCTCGTGCAGATCGAGCTTTACAGAAGGAAAGTGAAAATAAAGACCCAAAAGAAATAAAAATGGATGCGGAAATATTAAGCCTATTAGGGAACACTGACAAGAATAAAAAATTTGGTCCAGAATTAAATAGTTCTCTGTCAGAAGTAATGCTCAAAATATTAAAATCTGGCCTCCCTAAGGACACTAGAAAGAAACTGATCGAGAAATACCCCACTTCTGAAAATTGCAGAACATTGCAGGCACCAAAGGTGAATCTCGAAATAAAATCTGTTGTGGGTCAAATGTCTTTAAAAAAGGACAATTACCAAATTATAACACAAAACCAATTGAGTGCGGGTATCACAGCACTAGGTTTAGGTTTATCCGAAGCAATGAAAATTTCAAAAGAGGACCCTCATATTGCTGAAATAATTCGCAATTTAGCCGCTTCAGCAAGAATATTATCGGACCTCCATTATAGGATGTCGATAACTCGTCGCTCTTTCATGACACCAGGCTTGAACATGATTGTAAAACATGTCGCAGAAGAATGCGAGGTCGATTCTCTTCTTTATGGCGAAAATTTCGGAGAGCGTTTAAAAGCAGCTAAAGCAGCAGAAAAGACCGGAATGGACCTAAAAAGGACAACGCCAAATCTCCCAACGAGAACATCAATTCAATCCAAAAGAGGACCTTTCCGCAAGGACGAATCAAACAAGAATTTAAACTTTCGGGGCCCTCCCAGAAGGAGCTACAGGGGTGCTCGTCAGGGAGGGCAAGACAAGTTCCAAAGATTTCAAACCTATGGGAAGAATCGACGATAAATAATGTAAGTATCATTGCTGGACGATTAAAATATTTTTCCCATAACTGGACACAATTGACAGCTGATCCTTTAATAAGACAGTACGTCAAAGGGTACAAAATTCCTTTTGAGTCCAATCCCTGGCAAGCCTCTCCTCCAAAGGAAGGTATATTCACTGAACAGGAGAAAAAAGGTTATGATCTTGCAATAAAAGATCTAATCAACAAAAATGCTATTTCAAAATGTTCGCCAGTCGAAGATCAATTTCTTTCAGACTATTTTCTTGCAGATAAATCCAATGGTCAAAAGCGATTTATATTAAATCTAAAGAAATTAAACAAATTTCTTGACCCTCCTCATTTTACCCTACTGAAAAATCCTATATAAGATCCTACATAGGATCCTATATAGAATCCATATGGATTCCTATGAGAATCCACGTAGGATCCTATATAGGATCCTATATAGGTATTGTCCTATAGGAATCCATGTGGATTCTCATAGGAATCTATGTGGATTCCTATAGGTCGCCTATAGGACACGTCCTATATAGGATCCTATGTGGACTCTCCTACAGGAATACATGTAGGATCTCATATAGGATCCTACATAGGCGTCCCAAAAAAATTTTTGTAAACCCCCCTACACAGGATCCTACGTAGGTTCCCATATAGGATCCTATATAGGATCTTTTATGGGCGCCCAAAAAAAATTATGTACACAGAATTAATTGTTTTTTTTAGCAACTTTATTCAAATATACATTAAGCACCATTATAAGGACGAAAAATATTTACTGCGCAGGCGTACACGGAAAAAAAAGTACAACTGTATCAGTCAAACTTTTCTCCAGAATGGCTAAACATTTAGCCAAAAATGAACGAGCGATATTGCCAATATCACTGTTTTGGCGAAATTGAAAATCCCTCCTCAATTTTTCCATATGAGGGAAAGTGTCTTATTAATTTATATATTTGTAACTTTAAAAGAAAGATAATGGAATTCTTTGATTGAAATATTCTAAATGTATAGCTAGAAACTTGATTTTTATAAATAGTTAAAAAAAAGCAAATGAATATGTTTGTGCAAATATACTTTATTTTATAAAAGGTTATTTAAAATTGTGTTAATGACGAGTCAGCGGCCAAGGGGTTCAATTGCAGAATACTCATCTCATCTCATCTTATCTCACTGACTTTCAAAATTTTGATTGTTTTGACAATTTCAGATTTATATAAATATTCTCGTGGTTAGGTATTGTTTACTTTTTTTTCTCACATAATAAATATTGGAATTTTTATTAAAGCATTATATAATTAATAAAAGTATTATCATTACCTTCAGTGAAATGTTGTGAAATGCTAGTGACGTATAAAAAAGGAATCAAGATGGACTGATGTGAATACGATAAAATATAAGTTGACACAATTATAATTCTGTATTTGTATTTCTATAATAATAAATAAATTTAAATATGTATTTAGTTTTGTCATTAATATGTAATTTAAATCTAAATTGATATGATTTTCTAATATTTTGATAAGTAGTTTTTTTGTTATTCTTAGTTTCATATCAATTAATTTTATTAAAAGTAGGGTTATGAAAATTTTAAATAAACTTGATAAGTTTTCAAAACCACAATATATATTATTTAATAAAGGTTTTTTAACGTTTAAAAATTGAATTTAAAATTTTCATTTTACGTTTTTCTTTTCGTTAGGTATTTTAAAATTCAAAAGATACTTTTTATATACAAAAAATAACGTATGTTTTTAAATCTAAATAAAACTTATTAGTTAAATTAAATATAACAATTTTTTAATTTTAAATATATTTTATTATTAATGTTATTTTTTAAAATTAAATCATATGATTCGTTGATTACAGAATTAATAAAACTTTTATGTTTGTAAATAAAAAAATAAAGGTTATTTTAATAAACTTTAAAATAATAAGGCCATTTATCACATTATCCAAAATAATATTAATTTAGATACTAATTAATAATTAATATTAATAGATAAAACTAAATATATTTAGATGTATTTATTATTTATTTAAGAAATGCACAATTATAATTTTATTAACTTATTTCTCCTTGTTAATATTTCTTCTTCTTTCCTCTTTTCACTTCACTATACTTTTCACTAAATTTGCTCAAGATAGGTACATCATACTAATGTTTTCATTTTATTAATTTTTAAATAAAAATTTATATTTTTATTATTAGGTTAAATAAATATAACCACGAGAATGTTTAAGTCTGAAACTGTCAGTTTTTGACTGTTTATTTGTTTAGGAGATTTTCACTATCGCCAAATCACTAAAGTTTGTATGACGAAGTTGACTATACCAACAGTTGACCTAAAGTTGCGTTTCGCTGATATATTTAAACAGTTTTTCTATTTTGGTTATTTAAGAGGAATACATAATTTACTAAAATATGAAATTTCGAATTTCAGGAATAACAAAATAAGTACCAATTTATCAAAACAGTTTACTGAAAACAGCAGAAACATCTATACAAATTAGCAGTACATTTTCTTATTATAGCTTTATTTCCAAATTCGGTGGTTCGCCACGCTAGATTTTTTTCCGTGTAAGTATTGTAGAATACGTAAAAGACGACTGCGCATGAGGAAGGGGTACAAAAAATTTTTTTGGGGGTACCTATGTAGGATCTTATATGGGTTCCCATATAGGATCCTATATGGGAACCTACGTAGGATCATATGTAGGATGGTGTACAAAAATTTTTTGGGACGCCTATGCAGGATCCTATATGAGATCCTACATGTATTCCTATAGGAGAGTCCACATAGGATCCTATATAGGACTTGTCCTATAGGCGACCTATAGGAATCCACATAGATTCCTATGAGAATCCACGTGGATTCCTATAGGACAATACCTATAGGATCCTACATGGATTCTCATAGGAATCCATATGGATTCTATATAGGATCCTATGTAGAATCCTATATAGGATTTTTCAGTAGGGTAAACTTGAGGATCGAAAAACAGTTAGTAGAATATTGTTCGATAAAGCATATTTAGCTACTTTAGATGTAAATGATGCCTTTTTCAATTCCTATCGTTGAACCTTTTAAAAAATACTTGAGATTCATGTACAATGGTCAATGTTATGAGTTTAATTGCGTTCTATTTGGTTTATGTACAGCCCCATTTGTTTTTACAAAACTCATGAAGCCGGTTGTCGAGTACCTTAGATAGCGATTGTATTTGTCTGTCGTTTATCTAGACGACTTCCTACTAATAGGAAAATCCCGATTAGAATGCATCGAGAACATCCAAGCAACGCGAAATCTATTAGAAAAATTGGGTTTTATCATAAATTTAGAAAAATCGGTTATCGTACATTCGAGAGAAATTAAATACCTAGGTTTCATTTGGAACACGCGAAAAATGTCTATAGAGTTGACCGAAACAAAAAAGAACGAAATTTCTAAACAAGCAAATGAGTTTTACAACAAAGAAAGTTGCAAAATTAGAGATCTTGCAAAATTTGTAGATGTAATAGTAGCTTCTTGTCCAGCAATTCGATACGGGCCACTTTATACAAAGAATTTAGAACGAGAAAAATTTCTAGCACTGAAAAAAGAAAACGGTAAATTTGAAAAACAAATGTCTCTTTCTAAATCCTTGTTACCCGACATTTTGTGGTGGATAAAAAATATTCCGATTTTAAATAATCCTATCAGGGCACCGAAATTCACCATAGAAATATTTACTGACGCTTCATGTACAGGTTGGGGATCCCGTATCCAATGGAACTCGAATACATGGTTGGTGGAGCATAGAACAATGTGAACACCACATCAATTACTTAGAATTATTGGCGGCGTTTTACGGCTTAAAATGTTTTGCCAAAAATTTACGATCGCAAGATTTAGTACTAAGAATTGATAATACAACTGCGATTGCATACATAAATAAAATGGGAAGTATTCAATTCCCTAAGTTAAACTATTTATGCAAGCAAATTTGGCAGTTGTGTGAAACACGTAAACTTTGGATTTTTGCTTCGTACATTGCCTCAAACGAAAATTCAGAAGCCGATGAAGAATCGCGAAGGCTACCGGCTGAAACTGAATGGGAATTAGCTCCCCAAATATTCCAGAAAATAGAACAAGCATTCGGTACCTTTGACATTGATTTGTTTGATTTGTTTGTTTGTTGACAAAAAAGTTAGTAACCCTTTTAGCGTTAGCAACAGCCCAGCGCATGCAAACACTGGCGAAAATTAAAATAAGTAACATTAAAGAGACAAAAAATTTCACCAAAATATTTATTCCGGACCGAATCAAAACTTCCAAAATAGGAAAAGAGCAACCGATGTTAAATTTCCCAATAAACAAAGAACAACAAGAATTTTGTCTCGCAACTCTAATTAAAGACTACAGGGAAAGAACAAAGAGCATTAGACCAAATGAAGAAGATTCCTTAATATTGACTTGCAAAAAGCCGTAATATCCGGCGGGTACACAGACTATCAGCCGCTGGATAAAAGAAATAATGACAAAAAGCGGTATTGACACGAAAATTTTTTCAGGTTACAGTGCGAAACATGCAGCAGTGTCAGCAGCTAAAAGAAAAGGAATCAGTATAGAGATCATAAGACAGGCCGCAGGCTGGTCGGAAAAATCCAGCGTATTCGGAAAATTTTATAATAGACCCCTTCGTGATGAAAATAGTTTTGCTTCAGCTATTCTTAAAACAAATAATTAATAATAAGTTATAATTCTTTATTTTATAGTCCAAATTGAATAAAAAAGACTGGTTCAAATCGCCTTGTGGCTTTAAATAACTACAATTGATCTAGAGGACGAGATCTAGCAGCATAATTGATCGATTAAACGAACTTACCTTAAGTGAAGTTCAATCGAAATTATGCGAGTAGATCTCGTCCGAATAGATCACTCCCTCCCTACCCTTATTATCCCAATTACAATTAGCGATTTGAATTTGGAAATCAAAGCGTAATGGCGTGAAGATGCGCGAGTGGAAGAGCGCCCCCTACAGATCGAAAGTTTGGCGCGAGCTTTAAAAATGTGGTCTGGATCAAGCAACTAGCGTTACTACAATTGATCTATTCGGACGAGATCTACTCGCATAATTTCGATTGAACTTCACTTAAGGTAAGTTCGTTTAATCGATCAAGTTTGTCGGACAGAGGATGCGTGTTGCTGAAAGAAGAGAGTAGATCGTTATTTGGGCCCAAAATGATAACCTCTCCCATTAATAAAAATCGGGCAAGTTCGAGCTAGTAAAACATAATTTGGGGAACGTAGAGGGGGAAAAACTAACAAAAAATTATTTAAGGACTATGTCTGTCCGCTCATTGGTTTAGAAGTTATAAGCGTTGTTACTTTCCACCTCTGTTACTTTCCTCCTCGGTCTCCCATATACATATTATACATATATAATATATAATATAATATGTAAAATATAATATATAATAAATTTTTTATAAAAAATGGACCACCCCCTCCCCTATCTTCCAAAATATTTTACTTAGAGAGTTCAAATTTTGTACAGGAATGTATTGTCAGGTGCAAATTACATAAAAATTATAGAGAACGTGATGGTGATTGCGCTGTCAACGAAAAATCCAGAGATTTTAGCAAATATACATAAAAAATACTAATATAGGGTAATTTTACACTGGGGCAATCGATGTTAGTTAACACTTTTTGTACCCTTTGTTGTTTTAATTCGTTAAATAAAATTCATGAACAATTTAGCGTGTAAAAAAGTAGCTTTAAAATTTCGGTTTTCATATAAAAGAAAAAAACCGGGGTAAGTTCAACTTTTTATATTTCTCAATGTCAAATTGTTTACAAAATGGTTATCCTATAGCTAATACTATAATTAAACTATTTACTATTTTTACTGTCTGTTTTATTTATATATATATATATTATTATTAGAGAAAAATGTTTAAAATTATATTCAAAGTACACTCTATAATTTTTACAATAAATCACGAACTATAGAAAATGATACGCAATTAGAAAAATATGTACTTTTACTGATAAAACAGCATAATTTTACGACGCACTATTTTATCGTTTTAACGTTTCGGAAATTTTGCTAATATTTTGAATTTTATTCGAAATAAAGCAGATTATTATTGAGTTATCAATCGTGGTTTTTGCTGTTTTTATTTAGTTTACTGAAGCAAATACTGTAAGCTAGTTTGAAAATTACATATTCTAAAACTCAATAATATATCAAATTGATTTTGACACTTTGCAAATCATAAAATAGAAGATATTTTATAAGAACAGTTTTGGAAATATTTAAGTTTTTCTTAATAATAACAAGAAAATCGACAATGCGATTTTTACTTTTTTTTCTTGTCAGTAGTGCGTTTACCTTTTCTGGTGAAACCTTACTAGTTGCTGAGTTTAGTAATAAACATGATGCAGATTGTAAGTTTAATCTAAAAATTTTATACTATACATAAAATTTTAATAAAGAAATAAATATGATTTATACAGATACAAATATAGTTCACCAATCTAATTGTTAATTTGAATATAAGTATAATCGAATAAGATTATAATTTTTAAATAAAAATTTGAACAAAATTATACAAGAGAGTCGAGTAGATTTATAATATAAATTTCAAAATATTAGTGCAACAACTCAGTCAATAACTAGAACGTTCCAAGCAATTAAAAAAGTGCTTATTTTTTAATTGAAACGCGTATTAGTACAAATTAAAAATTATATTAAAAAAAAGTTTGATTTTAAGTAAATGATGAAATACAAAATTATATTTTATTAAGAATTTACTAAAATTAATTAATCAACTGATTTTTATTGCAGATTTTTGTACGAGACCTGTAGATGAAACTGATAGTGAAAATGTAGAGGATCACAGTTTGTTTACTTGTACAAGATTTTCAACTCATTTTTTCATTAACAGGAACTATGTTGGAGAACGTAAGTTTTAATAATTTGTAATAAGGTTTTACTTTAATATTATAATATTATAATAATTATAATATCTGAGAGGACTTGGACCCCTTTAGATGGAAAATTTACAAAGTTAGAAGCATTTAAAGTTAGAAGTGTCATGACCCTATACGGAAGAAAGTCCCGTAAATTCCAATTTGTGGATTACACAAAGACGTAAAATTGTGTCAGATTCAAGCTGGTTTGTATTAGTCACAAGCTGTTTTGTGCATTCCACAAACTGTTTTGTAAAATCGACAAACTGATTTGTGAATTCCACAAAAATGGTTTGTGTATTCCACAAACTGAGCTGTTTGAGAAAACTATAATCTCCATTTGCAAATGGTACAAAAGTTTCTGTGAATTATACAGGAAATTTTTTTCCGTGTAGTTTTGAGAAAACCCAGTTTAAAGTGTAAGATTACCTTTAGCACCCATATGCCTTTTCAAAATTAAAAGGAAGATTATTTTGTGTTTTAACCTATGTACTCTAAAATTATATTATAAACGCATTGGGACATTACGTAGTTTGTTTTTCAGCAATAAACAAAAAATTCGAAAATCTGAACATCTTTTAGAAAAATACGAATATGTTTCTTGGAAAATAAAATCGACAAAGTGGGCCTTTTTCATGTAGACATATATATATTTTGTTTTTCTTATTTTAAATTTAAATTTTATTCTTTGTTTCTTTTTGTTTCAGAGCTTTGTATTGAAGAAGTTATTATAAATGGCGCAATATATTATAACTGCGCAAATGAGTATATAAGTTATTCTGACAATGAAAGTGAAAATGATGATGATAGTGATGATGATAGTGATAATGATAGTGATAATGATAATGATTGAGATTAAATGTCTTCACTTTGTGATGAATTTTTGTTTATTTAAAACACATTTTATGAAACTTTACAATCTCTATACATTGATAAATAAAGCACTGTTCTTAAGCAAAATTTTAGTGTTTAACGAGAAAATCTTTTTGGATTGAAACGTCGGGGCAAATTTTAAAGGAAGAAACAACTTCATGTGTTTTTTATTTATTATTTAACTTTTGAACATCAATCTGATCCTAATAAGGCAAAATTTTATTATAACATAGTTCTTTCAAAAATCTCTTAAATTGGACCATTCCTTTAAGAGGTCTTTAAAACACAGTATAAATTCGTAATAACCAATATTAATTGTATTAATTTTATTTAACGCATTAAACAAACCTTGCCCTATATATCTAGAAATATGAGCGTTATATTAAATCCTAATTAAAAGTTCATACGTATGTATGTCACGTTTTTGTCAACATGATAATTCAAAAATTATTTCATGGATTATGATAACATTTTATTGGTTATTTTTTTATCACATATTATAAAATGTAAAATCATACAAGTATAAGGTCTTTTTAAAATAAACATTTAAACAATTTTATAGGTTATTAAATTCGTTTTCTTTTTTTCTTTAAAAATCGAAATATTTTTCTACAATGATCTAAAAATAAAAAATCTCTTAAAAAAATAAATTATTAATTAAATTTAATTAAATAAATTTTGATAAAATCGAAAAAGAGAAAAAAAAAATTATTTATTGAAGTTAATGTTATAAAATGCTGTTCTGCATTATGCTGCTTCTATTTTATTTCTGGAACTTCGTATAGCAAAATATCCGGCCACTCGTTGGGTGAGCTTCCAATTAGCTTCTAAAGGTAACAAGTCAAACTTTATCAAATCCTATATAAGAAACGAGTACTGAAGGTAAGCGTTAAAAGTTAACGAAAAAGCGTTAACAGTTAACGAAAAAGGATACTTTTATACCTGGTTCTTTGGTTAGAGAGAAAAGGTATTTGTTAAAACTTTACGGAAAAGGAAACTCTTAGCTCATTATACAAATTACCTTGAAATTTAAATTTTATTGCTTAATACAAACAATAGACTTCCTGCAGGGTGTCATTATCCTTCGATCAAACCCTTGTATGATGAAGATTAATGGCTTTGGGAAAATAGATAAAATTTTCGAGTTTTAATGAAAAGAGAGAATTTAAATTAAATTCTGAAATTTTACCTCATTATTCAAAGATTCTTCAAATTTAAATTTTTCTTTCTAAATACAAATAATAGACTAAATAAGCCCATCGTTTTTCGAGCCAACCCTTGCATAATGAGTGTTATAATTGGTTTTGGAAAAGAGAAAAAATTTTCGAGCTGCAACGAAAAGAGAGATACTGCCCTACAACGGAAGAAAACACGCAAGTGCCATTGTTCTCAATGGCGTTTACGTGTTTTCTTCCGTTGTAGGGCAGGATAAATACATTAGTGCGTGGTATAGAATTAGTGCATGGTAGTGAAAGTTATTAATGAATAGAACTTGAGTGTGCATAATGTGGAAGTGAATAATGCTAATTATTGTGTATTTTTTATTAAGTGTTTATAATAGAAATGTGTTTAATGTAAAAGTGTATATTATTAATATGCTTATTGTTTATTAAGAGTTTGTGTTTAATAGTTCTTAATACGGTAAACAATAAGTGCTTATTAAAGAAATGAACTGTAAGTGATAAATAATAATCAATAAAGTGACTCTAATAGTAAATATACAGTGAATATTAAATGTGAAAAGTGACAGTGATTAATTAAAATGAAAGTGTTCAAAATGTGTTGACTAAAGTAACAATATTTAGAAAGTGTTTAAATTTTTTATTTCCTTCTTATTGTCAATGAAGTTAGTGTTATGAAATGCTAAAAGTGTCCATAAAATGCGATTGTGGATTCATTAAACAAGTGATTGATGACTGTTTAATAAATAAATTAATTGTGAATGTTTAATAAATAATAAAGTGATTATAATGTTTCTAAACAGTCGCAACAGAGTAAAAGAAGTGTTAATAATATAATTATATAAAAGAGGTGAGATAAAGATATGAGACAGTAACATGAGAAAATAACATGAGACAATGATATGAAATAAACAGTTGAGACAATGAGAGAAATGAGGTGAAAATATGAGATAATAGTATGAGACAATCAGATGAGATAAACATGTGAAACAATGATTACTATGATGGAAATGAACTTTTCGTTTATGATAGTCGTAATGAAGGTTGTTTAAATGAACACCAAAGAGAATATTTCTGCAGGTTATATCCATTTCAACCTAATGTAGTTTTTTTAAGAGTACAACAAGAACCAAATTTTGTTGATTGTGCCCAAGTAGCACGTAAGATTACATGAGTATCACTGTAATATTACATTCAATATTAGTAATATGACGGGTTGATGTTACAGTGATATTACCGTGACATTAAAATGTCCGCGTCAAGGTAATATTACAGGGTAATGTTGAGGTAATATTACATAGTAATATTACCAAGTAATATTGAGTTAACATTACAGTAATATTACAGTAATATTACAAATATGTAGTAAAATATGAAGCAGACTTTCTATAATATATTCTAAGAGCTAAGTAGCCGAGTGGTTTAAGGCGCCAACCGACTTGGTCAGCTTACAAGGGTTCAAGACTCAGCGCTCCAAATTTTTTCTACATTATATTTAATTGTAATATTACTTCAATGTCACTGTAATATTAATGTAACATTACTTTGTAACATTACTGTAATATTACTTTGTAACATTACTGTAATATTACTTTGTAATATTACCTCAATATTACCTTGTAATATTACCTTGACGCGGACATTTTAATGTCACGGTAATATTACTGTAACATCAACCTGTAATATTACCAATATTGAATGTAATATTACTGCGATACTCACGTAATATTACGTGCTACTTGGGTGGTGTATACGCCATTGCGTTTGCTGTTTTTTTTATATTTTAATATTAAACCTGAAAATGTTGTATATAATCATACTTTAATGAGAACTCATTTGTATATGATGTTTGAAAAAAATGTGCTATCTCATTTTCGGATAATTTTACAAAATTGTATAAACTTGGAATTGTCAATTTACATGTGAGGAATGTAAAAGATGCGACACAGAAGAGAAAATAAGATTATCAAACTAATGACGGCTTTACAGAAATAAAAGGAGATAGTAGTAGTCCTTCATTACATACAAAAATAGAACAGAAAACAGTTGTGAATATTCCTGACTAGAAAACTAAAAAAAGCAGTACGAAACATGAAAAAATGTATTGTAAAAGACCTAAGTTAAAAGGAGAGATGGGAAAGAAAGACAAATAACAAATATGGAAAATGTAAATAATGACAGAATATAAATATTTGTAAGAAAAAACGTTTGGAAAATGCGTCAAATTCTATAGAAGTAGTAAAAGAAGGTAGTAATTATAAAATATTAGAAACAATAGTAGTAAGAAGATATTTTTTAGCAACGCTAATGAGAAATGTAGAAAAACTAAAGCAGAATATCAGAAAGGACATAGTGAAATGATGAAATTAAAACGTAAAAAATTAATAACAAAGAAACAGAAATATCAGTTATGAAAGATGTATGTTTAAGTAGTGAAACAGATTTAAATTTTTCTAAAAAAAACACATAGATAGTGATGTTAAAGAAGAAAAGAGAGATAATAATTCTGACAAATTAATAATTTCTAGCGATTGTAATGAGACAAGTAAAAAAAGTAGTGCAGAATATCAAAAAATGTTGAAAGTCAGTTAAAGTATCTTAAAGAAGTAGAAGGAGATGATAAGAATGAGAAATTGCAAATAATAGGGAGCCAGACACAAATTGTTAACACCTCTAATCAGAAAACTAGGTGTGAATTCTGTCCATTTCATGGACACTTCGCTTCCAAGGAAGCAAGATAATTTGATTCCTCATAGAGGAAGCAATAAATTTATTTATAATATAAAAAATAATAATTTAATTTTAAATTAATTATTATTTATTTTTATGCAAATAAGTAATAATAATAAAATAATAATAAATCAATATATATATTTTTTTTTTATCTTCCAAAACTTTATTTATTTATTATAACCAAATTTGTGTAATATATATATATATATAGAATAATTAATATAAAAAATTTTTTTATAGCATATTCGTTTTTTAAAATAGAATATTTGTTTTTAAAAAGGAACTGTGGTCAAAAAATAATAATTGTTAGAAATTTTTTGGCAAAAAAAGAGATTTTTCGATGAAAAAAAAATGAAAAATTATGAATTATTACGTGGGTTTTTAGTCAATTCGTTTTGAGACAAGGAATATGATTCTTTTAATTCATTTGTTTGAATTTTTAGCAAGAAATTTTTTTTGGGCAAAACACGAGATTTTTCAATCAAAAAAAATTAAAAATTATGAATTAATACGCTAGTTTTTAGTCAAATATAAAAGTTATATAGGTCACTCGATTTGTTTTGAGACAAGGAATATGATTTTGTAATTCGTTTGGTTGGATTTTTAGCATGAAAATTGTTTTTGGCAAATCGCGAGATTTTTCAATGAAAAAAAATGAAAAATCATAAATTATTACGTGGGTTTTTAGTCAATTATATACTTTATATAGGTCAATCGATTCGTTTTGAGACAAGGAATATGATTTTGTAATTCGTTTGGTTGAATTTTTAGCATGAAAAAAATTTTTTTTTTAACAAAATTTCCAAAAACAAGATTTTTTGATGAAAAAAACTGAAAAATCATGAATTATTACGTGAGTTTTTGGTCAATTATATACTTTATATAAATCAATCGATTCGTTTTGAAACAAGGAATATGGTTTTTTCATTCATTTGTCTGAATTTTAAGCATGAAAAATTTGTTTACCAAAAAACGATATTTTTCGATGAAAAAAGGTGCTCAAAAAAATTTGATTGGGTATTTTCAAAAATCCCTGTGTCCAAATTTAGATATTTGTGAGCTTCATATGTCATCCAAATTTTATTAAAATCCGTTGAAGCGTTCTCGAGATATCCTGGCGACAAAAAATTTACCACATACACACACACACACCCACACACACATCCGGACATTTTCTCAGGAATGAAAATTTGAACTTTTCAGATCAAACTGAGTCGATTTACACTATTTTTGGAAAATCGAAAATCTTAACGATCACAACGCTTCCTCTATGAGGAAGCAATTAAAAAAAAGTAGAGCAGAATATTAAAAAAAGCTATAGTCAAAGATTGAAATTGAAACATAAGATATGCCATTTATTATTTATTCAATTTTCTCTTATTTAACAAATTTATTTTTATGCCCACTTATCACTTTAATCACTCAAGAGCATGAATGACTTCCGGGAATCAGATTGCGGGTTTGAGATTAGAAATGCGATTATTTAAGATCAGATTAATTTACATGAATTGCCTCAAGTACGGCAAATAATTTTTATTAAACACATTATAGAGCAATTACATAAATAAGTTTCGATAAATTTTACTGGTTATGGAGTCGATATAATCTAGATTTTTCCATCCGTTACGACTAAGATCGTTCTCCGTAAGTTCACAAGAATCATCAGTTTTCCCAGAAAATAACTATAAAATATAAGAACAATTTTTGTTTAATTAAAAGAGAAAAATTTAATTTATTAACATCTAATAGCTAGAACAGAGAAAAAGCACTTTTACAACCAAAAATTGATCTCTAAGTATATCCCAGGATTCTAACCTAAAACTGACATATCGGGAAACTAGCACATTTGGTCACTTTTATGAGAAAAATGAAAGGATTCAATGATGGACAACGCTTTTGCCATTTTTTAAAAATAGAATATTTAAATTTTCTATGGAAATTATAATAAAAACTTTACTTAATATCGCTGAAATAGTAATCAGTAGTTTAACGTTATAATTTCGGAACAAAAGTGAGGAAACGGCGTCGGCATTTCTTGACTTCAATTCCTCCAGCCAATCGCGTAATTTCGGCTTCAGTCACGTGATCTTACTTCAGTCGAATCGAAAAACCATTGAAAAACTAGTTGTTGAGGAGCCCCGGCAGCTGCCATTTTGTACACCGGAATAATACGGAAGAGATGTGCAACATAACCAAAATCTCCCAGTTCACTCTCTCCCAGTTCTAAGAGTCAGAGACCACCCTTGGAGTCAAACAACCAAAAATCCAAAATTTCCAAGGCCACAGTGGCACTCAAAAGACTAGGCACCCGCTGTCAATCCAGGCGTTTCGACAGCGGTCTCCCTCTGTCGGTCGGCGCGAAGTTCAATTCAAATTCCTGTCCAAGTTTTCTCCCCTTGTCCTATAAGTAATTATTTGCTCCATAAACAAAGAAATAAATAAATGTAATTAATAAACAAATAAATGTAATTAATAAGCAAATAAAACAAATTATTATAGTGTTCTTTCCCAGGTATATTACTCATGTTCCGAAATCAATAAGAGATACGCAAATTTTGTGACGTACGAAATACTACGTCACAACTTATTTATTTCTTTTGCCTTTTTTTTCTAAGATTTATATTACTTGCTCTAGTTTGGAGAGGTGTTGATTGTAGTTATCATCTGCTTTCCATAAATTATATTTTAATTCGAACTTTAACTAGTGTTATTTAACGTTTTGTTGTCAAATTTAAGAAGATGATTACTATAATTCACCACTGATTGCTCGGTTTGGGGAGGCATAATAGTCTAAGCTTGGTTTTTTACTATTATTTACAAACCTGTCAAGATTTCTGTTCTTATTCTGTGCTTTTTTGTAGGTATGTCGACCTTTGAAAAGTCAGAGAGTAACCAAGGGAGTTCAGAGGGGATGCTTCAGGAAGGGGCTTCCCATTCTCGGAGAGTCCCTGCGCCAGACAGAGGCTTCACCCGCACTAGGGCTCCTGGATCAGATTCTTCTGAGACCACGAATGTCCCTGGAGGTAGACCAGGAGCACCTGTGAGGAAGAATACAACCCCTATCGACAGGCAAAAATATGAGAGATTGCGGAATCAGGGTCCTGATGGAATTCCTGGTTTAGAGCTTCCTCCTTATCCAGATACAAAGGAAAATAATAAGAGGCTTAACATTTCCTCTACTAGTATTTGCTCCTCCCGTTCCCCCAACGAATCAGGGTCTTTTCTAAAAGGCCGGCCGAAGAAAAGGCTCAACAGGTTTGCCTTCCGACGCCCAAGACAAGACCTAGGGTCACAAAACGGGTAAATCTGCTCTAGACGTGATCTCAAAACTTTTCTCCCTCCTGGGCCGAAAGTTAAGATCCCACCTCCCCCTTCTATTGCAAACTCTGTCGTTTCTGCTCTACCTCCTGCCTTAAGTTACGACCTCGTCTGGCAAAAGCCGGCGGGTGCACTTCAAGATGCGCGATACTCTGGCTCATCCTCTCTCCCTTTTAACGTTCTCTTCCAAAGTACCAAGTCTGGACTAAATATTGGTAGGTTTCAGCTCTTGGCTATTGCAGGAATAGATGATTCTATTTTTTCAGCCTCAAGGTTAATTCACCGAATTGGGTCCAATCTGTTGAGAATTACCTGGAATAGGTTCGAGAACGCTAACTCATTCTTGGAACTTCAATCTCAATAAATAGGTCATTACTCTGCTCACATTCCGGAAGCATTCAAGCTTTCAATAAGCGTGGATATAACAGAGACATTCCCGTGATCAGATCCTCTAAAAAAATATTTGATATACTTCATCCTCCATCACGCTCATGCGTATGCGCGGTTAGACGATGCAAGAACTTTGACGGGTCCCTCTTCTCGAGGGAAGAATATATCTTTTGCGACAATGAGATCCCGAGATTTCTCTATGTTGAAAAAGTGGGTCTTCAAATAACCCCAATTATACCCAAGCCTAAGCAGTGTTCGAATTGCCAGAAATATGGTCACGATTGTCCGCAGTGCAATTCCACCTTCCCAACCTGCGTTTACTGTGCTCACAGACACCTTTCCAAGGATTGTAATAATCTACTGCAGGATTTCTTCTGTGTGAACTGCAAGGGATTCCACGCTGCATTCTCTAGTGATTGTAGGATTTATAAACACGAGCACGAAATCATTAAGATTAAAATACTAAAACATTTAGATAGAAAGGAAGCTTTATCTCTTTTGGACAAAACCTGCTTTCTTTCGAGATTTTGATTCTAACCTTTCCCATCAGTCCGCTTTTTCTCAGTCTTCTTCAGATAGAACTGAAAACAATGACCACGATATGGGGGAGGTTCCTCCATATACCAACGCCGTATACACCTGGGTCAACAAGAGGCTTTCGACCCTCCTTCTTCTACCCCTTATGAACCAGAAACTTCTCACATTAATCTGGACCTTATGTCTGAGCTTGAGAGGGTTGGGATTATTCCTCCCCCCACCTCACATCTTGATCACCACGCTATGAGCCTTCAAGATTTAGATGGTACTAAAATATTAAGACCCGAATGTAAGGAGAAATTCCTCCCCTCCAAAAATGTAAGTTCCCGAATCAAGTTGTGATCCAGAAGCAGATTGGATTTACTCCCCAAACTCGAACTGATATAAATCTTGTTTTCTCCTATTCTTAATTTTTTTAGGTTTTCTGTAGTATTAATGTTAGGTTATTGGCCTTAGCGCTCTAGTTGTAGGTTTACTAAGTAAATACCTGTCTTACACTTCTTTCTACCTGGGAATCCTCCTTGACTCAAAGTTTCTCTGGAAAAAGCACGTTGAGCTTATTGCCGTTCGAGCCACGAGAACGGTTAGCATTCTCAAGGCTCTGGTCAGGGTGTCGTATGGGGCATGCCCTACGGTCCTGCTTAATATTTATAACAAAGACTGACGAGGTCACATCTGGAATGGGGCTGACAACTTTTCGAGCAGGCGATCCCGTCAACCGTGGAGATACTGGACAGAGTTCAGTTAGCAGCTCTTAGAGTCGTCCTGGGTTGTATGCGATATACCCCTTATTATATCCTCCTGTCTGATGCCAATGAAACATCACTGAAAATTCGGCGCTCACTTCTCTCGAATCGCTTCCTGGTGAGGAACACGTCCTGGCGTGCAAACTCCTTAATCCCCAAGCTACAACTTCTCATGCAGCGGAGTCTTACCCTTGAAAAAGATAAATTATTTGTTGAAAAATTCTCTTTTCTCAACGCATATAATAGACTGCTCCCCCTTACCAAATTGATCATGAAAAATTCCATCCTTCTTACTTTGACCTTTCCTGCAGGAACTAATGATAAAGATTGATATCGATACCGTGACTGGATCTGATATTAGATCCAGGGCTAATCCCGAGGTCGTTCTGTCTGGAATTCTTTCCACAAATTATTATGGCTATTTGGTGTTCCATACGGATGGCTCTGTTAAACTCGACATCTTCCGGGCCGCATGTAGTTTTGTTACACCTGATCTAAACCAAAACTTGGCCTCCCGCATATCTGATTACTGCTCAGCGAAATCTGTGGAGTTACAAGGAATTATCTCCGCTTTAAGATATGTCGGTTCCAAAGGAATTCCCATATCCGTCATTCTCTCTAATTCACGTTGTGCTTTATCTAAAATTAGGGACAGGTTTGTAGACAACTCCGCTTGTCCCTTGATTAGAATGATCGTGAATAGACTTTTTAATCTTAAACTTGTTGGTAGTCACGTTCGTTTTATGTGGACTTCCGATCATGTTGGTATTCAAGGTAATACCAACGCCGACTTTCTGGCAAGGAAAGCCACTGAGTTCTCATTTGGAAATTTCTATAGTGTTCCCTCTGGAGACATTATGAAACTAGAACAATTTCGAGGGGAAGGTCCAGGCCTGGCCCGCTGGACTTTAATCGCAGATCGGGCTCGACCCCTATTCTCAATAACATACAGAAAAAACCGCGTTTAGGGAGCGTGTCCGCTCGTTCTCAGGATCTTGGTGGAGGGGAGAACTTTTCCGTACTTGCCCCCCCCCCCGGATCCACTACTCTACCCCTAGAGGTGGGATAGTCTCGACGGGTATCAATGTCTCTGCTGCATTTAACGTCATTGCCCATAAAGAGGCTGGATCCAATACCAACTCCAATTCTGCCCCCCTCCTCCTCCCTCGCAACGCCCTGTAGAGACGGAGATATCTGAGGTACAAGCACAAGTTGAATGCGACCTAACCTGTCAGAATCAAATGTTTAGTAGCCTGGCACGTTTCGATTCTGAATCCCCCCCTGTACACCATCCTTGTGGAATCGCGTATAGATAATAAAAAAATCGGCAAATATAATCGAATTGCTTTTGCGGACTTGCTGGAGAAACTAATCAGTGACCCAGAGAGAACAATAGTGGCCAATGGAGTCAACCAGCTCAGAATTGCCTCTACCAATTGGTTGAGAGCAAATGAATTACTTGACTCTACGGAACTGGCTGACAAGGTTTATAAACTGTTTATTCCAGCTTCTTTGGTATTCAAAAAAGCCCTAACCCGACCTTGAACTGTCCTTATCCTCCATCAGCACCAAACTTGATAAACTGACATTAGACAAGGTCATGTCCATACGTAGAAGAACAACCGTGTAGGGCGCGATTTCGGACCTGGTTGAATTCACCTTTTCTGGAGTCACCATTCCTGACTTCATTCTTATATCAAGCGTATAATTTAATCTTACCCTAGTTGTCACCCCTCCCAAAAAATGTTACAAATGCCCGCGGTTCAGACACTTCGCATCACAATGCAGGGCCTCACATCGCACCTGCGAATTCTGTGCAGAGCAACACGATAGAGCTAGCTGTCCTAACCCTAATCGCACAGCTTTATGCTCTAATTGTTCTGGAAAACAGCCGGCATCTTCCAGAGAGTGTGAGTTCTACATTTTGAATTCAGAATAATGAAGCGAAGGCTGGAGAATAACATTAGCTACGAGGAGGCGGAGTCATCGCTCTTTAGCGAAGGCATCACGCGTTCGGGCTATGAGCTAATATGGGAGGGCCAAATTACCCAAGAGTACCCAGAACATCCGATCAAATCTCCCTCTCCTGACCCGGGACGAGTACAGAGCTCGGCGAACCAATCAACACTTTCCGAAGATAATGAAGATCATACTGCTTCTTCCAGTAACTGTTCGCGCTCGGACCTGGAGGTGAAGGACATGTCGGTGGAGAATCCCGAGATTAACAACATAACTAATATTCATTTTATTCTACGGATTTTCTGTTATTTTTATTTTACTTTGTCTTTTGTATTTGTCTTTGCTTTCTTTATTTTATAATTATTGACTAAGACTATCCAGCTGCTCCGATTTTGTCTGCATTTCATCTTCTCCTAAAACGAAAAAGGAGTGAAATATTCTGCTCACGGTTGTCCTTGAGACTTTCCCTGACGACATGCAGCCCATTAGACCTACTCATGAGTCTCTAACGTTACTCCTTTGGAACGTTAGAAGTGCCATCCCGAGGAGAGACGAACTAATCGAACTGCTTTAGGCACATGATCCAGATTTGGTTTGTATAACTGAAACGTGGCTGGATGACTCCCAAGTTTTTAAAATCCCGCAATATATTACGGTCAGACAAGACCGTCCGGAGGCTAGAGGTGGGGGCGTGATCGTGCTACAAATGTATACGTGCCCCACGACTATGACATTCCACCAGAATTCTGGCAAAATATCTTTGACGCACTCCCGCCGGCGTCTAACCATATTTTTTGTGGGGATTTTAACGCCCACAACACGTGCTGGGGCAATTCGACAACGAACGCTAGAGGAGCCTCGCTATTGACGTTCGCTATCCGACGCGGACTGTTTTCGATTAATAATTTGTACCCCACTTGATCGAATAAAGGGATTAATGAGGGCAATAATTTGGACTTGTTTTTCTGCTCGACGGCGGTGTTGAGAGCTTCATCGGTCTACATAATAAATGACACGCATACCTCAGATCACTATCTTGTACTGATTACTGCGGATTTAGCTCCCGAGCTGATTGTCCGGAACTCTGGGAGATGGAACTTGAAGAGTCTGGAATGGTCGCAGTTCCGGGCTCGGATAGAACAGGATGCTCTTGAGCTTGTGAGCCATCTAACGAGTGAACGTTCACCGTCGGGTGTATATAGCGAATTTACCGCTGCTATAGAGAATAGACTTCTGGAGAGTGGGGCCTTCATCCCCATGGACACGTCTAGAAAGACCTTTTCTAAGCCCTTATGGTGGAATAAAGTGTGTGACAATGCGATTCTAACCGGAAGACTAAATTATAAATGTTACCAGGCGAACCAGTCGGCACTCAATAGGCTGAAATTCGACAGTAGGGA
This sequence comes from Ganaspis brasiliensis, assembly GCA_037103525.1. Classification (NCBI taxonomy): domain Eukaryota; kingdom Metazoa; phylum Arthropoda; class Insecta; order Hymenoptera; family Figitidae; genus Ganaspis; species Ganaspis brasiliensis. Next base: position 224,721 of record JAZKLR010000464.1, on the reverse strand, counting down.
TGCAGAGGTTAAACGAACCCTGAGAGAGCAAAAAATGATGGGGTTTAGGAACTTTTGTGAAAATATTTCCCCCACTTGTGGATCCTCAACTATGTGGAGGACCATTCGTGCTCTCTCATCTCGCTCTGGTCGCTTGGCCACCAATATTTCTACAGACCCACACACTCCGGAATTGATGGCGGTTAAGAGGGACCTCGTCCGGGAGGACGTCCCCCAGTTGATATACCGTACCTCGAGCATTTGATCTGGACGATTTTCCACCGTTCACGAATAATGAATTTAGGGCTGCCATCTTGACATGTAAACCTAAGTCTGCCCCTGGGCTGGATGGTATCACGGGTGAAATTGTGAAGGGGTTGGGTCCGGTGGCCTTGGAATTCCTGCTTTTGTTGTTCAACCGAATGTTCCTTTTGTCCTCATACCCCGTAGCTTGGAGACGAACTAGAGTCATACTTATTCCCAAACCGGGAGACAAGGGTTTCCGTCCCATAGCACTAACATCGGTGCTCTCAAAGATCTTTGGAAAACTAATTAAAGGCAGACTGGAACACATGGTGGAGGGGCGTGGTATCATACCCAGGCACCAATACGGCTTTCACAAACAAAGATCCTCCCTAGACTGCGTGGCGGCTTTTGTTTTTGATGTCTATAATGGATTTGCGGAGTCAGCGCATACAATGGCGATATCTATTGACATCAAGAGGGCTTTCAATAATGTTAAACCAACTATCTTAAACCAAGCTCTTATCCAGCTAGGCATTCACCCAAACATAATCAATTTAATCACTTTCCTTACAGCAAAAAGGAGTATATCCTTCAATGCTGATGGTTCAGATGCAAAAGACTGTGGTGTTGGGATTCCCCAAGGAGAGGTCCTCTCCCCACTCCTCTTTAACATCTACCTACGAAACATACAAAAGATTTTGCCCGTCAATTTTAAGTATACAATGTATGCAGACGACCTCTTGCTCTATGTTAGATTTAAGGACCTTTGCACAGTCAAGGAGGAAATCTTCTCCGTACTTAACATCTTAACACTATGGCTAAGAGTCGTAGGCCTTGACGTGGCTCCAACAAAAACTAAGTGCTGTATGTTTTCTAGAGCCAGAAAACTTCCTGAGAACATTCAGATTACAGCCTAAATAACAGGTCTAAAAATAACAGGGATAACAGCCTAAAATTAGATAAAGAGTTAAAACATCTTGGTATAATGCTAGATCGGAAGCTGTCGTGGACTCCCCACATAAAGATGATTGCTAACAGAGCCACTAGAGCATGGGGGATACTCAGGATTGTCTCTAGGGTCACCTGGGGTACATCTCCAATCCTGACCCTTATGGTCTACCGCAATTTGATCAGAGCTATTTTTGACTAGGGATCACCTCTTTTTGCTGACTCGGCAAAGTCTACCTTGAGTGTCTTAAACAAAGTACAACACGCCGCCCTCAGGATGGCTTTGGGATACATGAGATCCACACCCGTTCCTGTTTTGCTTTCTGAGGCAGACGAGCTCTCGCTTGCCATTAGAAGGGTGAATCTATCTAACACATTCTGACTACATAACTATGGATGGAGGGAGAACCCGCTGATACCCAAAATGCAGCTCCTTAGTAAAAGATAAAAAAAAACATTCCGACTGAATCGGGATAAACTGACGTTGCTCAATACTTATTTTCGTACAGTTCCAATCATGAAAACTTGTCACAGAACGAATAAACCAGCCTACTTTGATTGGCCCTGGAGGGCCTTGACCTCAGAGTTGTCCTGCAACATCGAGACGGGTTCCGACGCGAAGTCTAACCCTGCTCCGGCCTCTTATTTTGAGAATCAACTTTCAACCAAATATTCTGGCTACCGCTATATTTATACTGACGCTACTTACAACCCCAATACGAACCTGACGGCCGCGGCCTTCTGGGACAGCTCTTCTCAGTATTATGGGGGTTTCTCCCTTCAGTTCGGTGCTTCTATCCTTACCGCAGAATTATATGCTATTTATAGAGCGGTTCTTTATGCTGCGGACTTGAGACTAGAGAAAGCGGCAATTATTACGGACTCTCAAGCGGCCATTGGCCGTCTTAAAAACAACCTGCTCTACAAGGATAACAGTAACCTGGTGTATGGGATCCTGAAGGCGGTCCTTTTATCTCCGCCTCCCCTCAGCCATATGATTACGAGATTTAGGCTCATTTGGGTTCCCGCTCACTCGGGAATCCTGGGTAACGGGCGGGTGGACGCAATCTGTAGGGGAATAAACAGCTTTGGGAATAGAATAGATGTCGGGATTCCCACACTAGACTTTAAAAAATGATCCTAGTACCCGATAGGTTGGAATAGAGGGTACGGCTGTGGCCATATACGGATGATCCTACAGTTGGTAAAAGATACTTTGCAAATGTCCCCTATAAGTCTGGCAGACCATGGTTTACTGGGCTTTTCCTACCGCGGCTCTGGATTAATCTTATCACACGTCTTAGATCAGGCCATGTCTTGCTTGCTGAGCATCTGGAGAGAATGAATTGGGATTTGGCGGTTGGGTGTGGTTGTGGTGCGGAGAGGAAGACCCTGGCGCACCTTGTCCAAGTGGACCTTGAGTGTCCAATTTTGGGGCCGGGAAGAGACAGATTTTTAACATTCATTAACAAAATCCTTCCTGGTCGAGAACCGGGAGAGTCAGTCATTTACGATCTTGTGTTTGCACCTAGTGATGAGATCGTTAGAGAGCTGGGCAGATTTCTATGTCAGGAGAGTCAGTATTTTTAAGGGTTACTCCATCAGGTCTCCCTGTGGAGGTGAGCACAGGTTACCCATCTCCCTCTCTGTCTATTCCTTGAGACCTCTCGATAAGGACGTAATACGTTGAGCTGTCCTCTGGAGGAATCGGACGCAGATAAAATTCAATGCACTTCGCCGACAGGGTTTCTCGAGATCTCATCCCTGGGCTCAGATATTTTACATGTTATGTGATCGACGGTTTTTGATTTGCTTTTTTCTTCTTTGTATTTGCAGTTCTGACAGTCTGCTACGGTTCTGTTTGTGAGTTGTTCGTGTGAGGACATGTTTCGGCGCGTAGCTTTAAAAGCTTCATTTTACCGGCGAATTTATAATTCGCTTTAGCTATGAATGATTGATTATTTAGTGAATATAGTGTATTGAAATCTTTTGCTTGGAATCATACTGTTAATTTAATAGTGCTGAATTACTATCAACTTTGGAAACTGTCTCGCTGGATTGGTGATTTGGTTTGTGGATTTGTGCTTCTGAACCTGGAGTTTCAACATTTGGTTTGTAATTACTGCTGGTGTTTTGATGCTGGATTAATTAGATGTCTGGAAAGCTGCATTGGAATAAAAGTATTCTGCATTGTTATTAATAATATGTAGTCAAGATTACAATTCTCGTTTGGAAGGCATTGTACTTGAGTCAAGTTTGTAAGTCCAGTCATCTACAAGGTCATTTTCTGTTTTGATGTTGGCAGTTTGTTTTGGTTTTCCGAGCTCCTTTAAATTGTTATGATTAATCTTACCTTTTTTTTCCCTATATAAATTTACTGAATAACATAATATTTCTGTCTCTATTTTAGTCTTGCTGATTCTTTCTATTATTTTGATTGCAATTTGTAATATTTCTGTTAATTGAGCTGAGCCTAATTACTATTAAACTGTTTTGATTTTGCCTATGAAGAATAAGATATTCGAGTATTTATCGAATATTGAATATTTAATAATTCAGACTTGCTGAAACTTGGTTCATATTTTATAAATTAATGATTTTAACTTTGAGGTCGGGCTTGGATTCTTTATCTTAGTTTCTTTTTGGCTTTGTGGGATTTGCAGTATGAAGGACTTTAAAGAACCGTTTTATAAGTGGAATTCTAATCGAACGCCCTCAGGGAGATATGATGAAGAATCGGTTGGACCATTTTTAGTACTTCTTGAGAGTATCGATCAATCTAGATTTGACCCGATTGCTATTGGAACACTGGTTTTTGGGTTTATTGGTAGGCGGGGTAACTTTAGAATATTTTTAAGCGGTAGATATCAAGCTAAGGTATTTTGTGATTTGTACGAGGATGCAAATTGTCTCTTGGATTCAGCTCTTTTAACCCAGAAGGGTGTTAGAGCTTTTGTCTCTCGTACCCTTTTGGGTAGGAAAGGATTTGTACGTGTTAGCCTTGTGCATTCAGTTTCGGACTTAATGGACAATCTCGATTCTGAATCAAAATCTATCGTATTGTCAGCAAAACGCAGGGTTGATAGCAATAAAAAAGCTTTGGATATCATTGATTTAGAGTTCGATGCTGTTTACATCCCAAGATCTGTGTTCATTTGGTGTGTGCGACATTATGTTACTCCTTCGATCCCAATTCCAAAGCGATGTTTTAAATGTCAAATTTTTGGGCATGTTGTTACTCAATGTAAGGCAACCAAACACACGTGCGAGTTCTGTGGAGAAGGACATCGCTCAGACAAATGCATGAGAGAATTTTACATCCCATTTTGTGTTAATTGGTCAGGGAATCATCCTGCTTCGGATAAAACTTGGCGGTATTTGCTTATGAGTTTGAAGTTATGGAGGATAGATATCTAAACAATATTTCTAAGGGAGAAGCAGAATTCCGTCTAAAGAGAAAAGGAATATACAATTCTAAGTTTTTTGCTGCCAAACCTGTTATCAAATCCGAAACTCATCCTATGTTTCCTAAATGTGCAAATTTACCTGTTAATAGTGTAAATACGGAATTTTCTTATATTGTGAATCCTCCCTCTGAATATAATATAACTGTTAAAGAAAAGTCTAAAAATATCCTTTCGCTTCCATCTACAGAATCCTTAAATGTCGATTTCCGTCACAAGTTTTCGACTTCCAGGGGAAACATAGCGGCAGAAAATAGAAAAAGTGCTAAGAAAAACCATAGTAAAGTCTTTGGTTTTCAGCCCTCCAACCCTGTTATTAATTTAAAGAAGAATAACAGGTTACGAGACGATGCTTCTGAATGTGAGAATTCATGTCGACCGAGTAACAAGTCCAAGAAAAGCTCAAATTTACAAAATCCCCATGTAAATGAGGCTTTGGAGGGGTTCTCGGAATTCTCATATTTCACGAAGCATATTAGAACTGAGTCACTTGCAAACTTATTTAAGGATTTGGTTTTCACTTCTGATGAAGACGAGCCTTCCCTATGACCCTAACTCTATGATGGAAGTTGATACTTTATGATGACAACGGTTCTGTTTTGGGATACTGAATATATGGAATATATTATGGATTTAGATTGATGTCAATTATTGTTATGAATATTGAGGAAGGGAATGGAGGCTCGACCTTGAGTTTGTTAATTCTCATTTGGGTTAGATTTAAGGGAACGAATTTTCAGCAGTAACGACCTGGACACGGTGGCGAAACATCTTCCCCCCAAAAATCCATATCGTATTCCTTATCATCTAACAGCAGTCGGGACCCTAACTCCATGCTCGTCGCAAGTTCATGGAAACCAAGATTCAATCGGTCCGGCTCTCTGCTTTGCTACAACAGCTTTGGGGAGAAATCGCCAACCTTCCAAGTCAACGTTTTTAAATTTTATTCCGGATTTTTCTGCAAACTGAAGTACTCTAATGTAATTTTGTCGACTTTTCGTCTGCCAAGGTCGTACATGTGATTCAGCCAGGTATTGTCTCTCCTTTGTTTACTTTGGTCAAGGCCACCTTTTTCCTTTCCAATTCACTTGTAATCTTACTATAAATTATTTCCTTGTTTACATGGCCAGCTCAAATTAATTCAAACATAAAATCCGTAATTTAGATTCAGCTTATAACTTTTCTGATCTTGGGGACTCGTGTCAATCTTTAAAGACTCACTTTTGCCTATTATTTTGTTTATTTATTTAATTTGAGATTAGTAGGGTTGCCTTCTGATCACTATGATTCTGTAATGCAATTGTGCTAATAGTTCTGTAACATAATGATTGCTGATGTTAATGTCTAATGATTGAACTGGTAATCGGTTAATTCATTAGATTGATTGCTGGAGAAATCGTTGCTATTGCATCGCAATATTTTGAGCTATTAGATACCACGGTTGGATTTTTTATCTATTTGGATGAGGGCTGCCTCATTGTTTATTCTTAACGATTTGTTTTGACTACTCACTGTAATTATTGCTGGCTAATTTAATTTTTGTTTTAACTTTGTATTTTGTTATTGTATTTTGTTGTTGCATATTTTTCATTTAATTTTGGTCTACAAGGTGTCGAGTGCAATTTTCATCCTTCCCGCCTATCCCCTCCTTGAGACGCTTTATACCTAAAGTCGGTTTGATGTCTCACGGATAATGTGGACGGACATTTGCGGAACACTACACGTTGACTGCAGCTTGTTTCAAGAGAGAGAATTGCAATAGCAGTTTCTTGTCTTCTTCGTTTTTGCTAGTTCTGACAGTCGGCTATGCCATAAGTCATTTAAGAAGAAGAAGAAGAAGCAAGCTAGGTGGTTGTGAATTGAATTGGCCGTACCAAGGCCATAAACTAAGAAGAAGAAGAAGACAGTCTGCTACGCCAAAAGTCATTTAAGAAGAAGAAGAAGAAGAAGAAGAAGAAGAAGAAGAAGAAGAAAGAAAAGAATCTGAAGAGAGTAAATGATAACATATTCGATTACCGCTTCAACCCGAATATGCAATGAGGAAGTAGGAAATATAGTAAAAGAAGAAAAAATGGACACGGAGGAGGGTGATGAATTTCGAGAAAAAAATATTTTACGATTAAAATACTTATAATTTAAGACAAATAAAGTTAAAAAATCATATTTTTTGTACGTGCAGCATAAATATATCTTTAAAATTGATGAATTAAACTTATTAGTACTTTATTACTTATTAGTTACTTTCCCAAAAAGTAGAAAGTTAATCTTTTCGTTTTTAACAAAATTAGCCTTAGATATATATATATGCAGTTATGATTTGCAAAATAGTTCGATAGTATATGAGGCAGTAGATGTCTACTTATATTCTACATTTTTGTTTTGAAATTCCCTGACTTTTCCTGAACAAAAAAAATTTTTTCTGACTTTTTACAAGTGCTATTTTGCAATAAAAGTAAAAAAATCAAATTCAATAAATAAAATAAAATTAAGTATTAATGTTTTGGATTTGTTCTTCTATAACTGTCTTTTGGGATTTTTTAATTTTTCGATCTCCTCCTGTTCTTTTTAATTTGTCTTTTTTCAATTGCTGCCATTCCCCGGTAAGAAATTGTGGATTAAAAGCCATTGTTTGACATTGAAATAAACAGATGTCTAAATGCCTTTATATGCAAAGGAATTTCTTTTTTGTTTTGCATCCCATTTAATGCCTTCAGTAGATTATAATTCAACTTGTTTCAATATCCCTTTCAATCCTCAAAAATATTCTAAAAAATTTTAATGCTATTCCATGCCATAATAGAGATAAAAAGTCGAATTAAGTCAATGACATTCAATACTATTCGTGGGAATTTAAAGTTTAATGCCTTTCAATATCTTTTTAAGGAGAATATGTTAAAAAACAAATGCTATTTAATTATTTTTACTAATCTACTAATTTTAGTGTCTTTTTTCATTCTGCAGAAGATAATGTTAAAAAGGAGAATGCTATTCAATCTTTTTTTAAGCAAAGTAATTTTAATGACGTTTAATACCATTTCTGGGAAGGAAATGTTGAAAAAACGAATGCCAATCAATGTTTATTATCGACCAAATAGTTTAAATTCTATTTAATAATTTAGTTAATTTACAATCTAAGTTTCCAAATTTCAATACCATTAAATTTTATAATTATGACAAATATAAATCGGCATAAATAAAATTATATTTTTTTCAGAAATCAAAAATAAATTTTTCTAGTTTTTATAGTCTTATTGTACAAATGCGGTTTATTTCAAATTGAACATGCTAAGCTTTAACCTTTAAAACTTTTAATTAACTCTTTGCGGCCTAGTGTCATTTTTTGTATTTTTCAAGCATACAAATTCTTTAAATTTACTTGAATCTTGTTACTGGAGATTTTGGAGTCGCTAATTATACGAATCCGGAGTCCGATTTTCAAAATTCAAAATGACGGATCCAATATGGGGAACAAAAATTTTCAAAAATCAGGGTGTCTACCGAAACAAAATGACAGATGACAAAACTAATTAAAAATTAAGTAAACAATTAAAATTTTGAAGAAGACTTCACTGAGAAAATGAGAAATGACTGAGTACTGTCCAGACAGGAATGGTTCCTGTCCAAATAAAAAATTTTAATTAGACAGCACTCATTGCTTTCTAGACATGAACCATTCCTGTCTGGAAAGGACTCAGTAATGTATTGGACATTAATGAAATGGACAGTAGTGAACCCTGTCCAGACAGGAGTGGTTCATGTCCAGACCTGAATGATAACTCTCCGATGGTGAAATTAAAAGAAGGTTAATTTGTAAAATGTGATAGACGTTATTCAAAATAATTGTATATAAGTAGCATAATAAAAGGTTGTCAATAGAAGTCAATAGAAAGTACAGTGAAATTAATAGAATGTTAGTAATCTTACCATCAAAATGATTTAAGATGAAATCCGAATGAAGTAATGAAACAATTCACATAGAAATTCAAATGAGATCTCTTTCATCCTTTTTAACTTTTACAGATATTTGAGAATACACACAAAAAGATAAAGAACACACGTATAACTTTTTTTTTATATTTGGACAAAACTGCACTGAGGGATTGAAGATTTGAATCTTTATAAAAACAAAGTTGAAATTTTATTAATTACAGGTTAGAAAAAAACGTACTTTTCTAAATATTTCAAATGTTTTATTCAAAATTTACAAAAATAATAAACCGTCAAAGACTATTTTTTGTGAGCAATCTCTTTTATTAACTTTTCTATGAAACATACTAAAAATCGTAAACAACATTTCAGACATCAATATAACCTTTCTAGCGTTCAGTGTGATATTTAGAAAATTCATATGAAATATTAGGAAAAACTGCGTTTTCCCCTAACCTGTAACATTACGCATTAAAATTTCAAAGATTTTTATAAACATTAAAATCTTCAGTCCCTTAGTGTGTCCAAAGAAATGTTGTAAACTTTTATTTTAAAAATGAATGTTTTTTTTAAAAAAACCTTACTTTGTAATATAAATAAAAGAACATGTAAACAGTTTTTCCGGATATAAAATAAGATTTACACGACTGTTCTTTACTTTGTTGTATCTATTCTTGAGTATCTCTTTCTATTAACACTATTAAAACCTTCTATTATGCTACTTATAAACAATTATTTTGAATGACGTCTATTACATTTTATAAATTAACCTTCTTTTAATTTCACCATCGGAGAGTTATCATTCAGGTCTGGACATGAACCACTCCTGTCTGGACAGGGTTCACTACTGTCAATTTCATTAATGTCCAAGATATTACTGAGTCCTTTCCAGACAGGAATGGTTCATGTCTAGAAAGCAATGAGTGCTGTCTAATTAAAATTTTTTGTTTGGACAGGAACCATTCCTGTCCGGACAGTACTCAGTCATTTCTCATTTTCTCAGTGTTGGAAATTGACCAAAATAATTGAAAAATGGAAAAACAAAATAAAAATTTAATGTCAATACATAATTAAAAAATTGGAGAAAAAATTGACCATTAAAGAAAATAATTAAATAATTGAAAAATCATAAAATTGATAGAAATTTGAAGAAAATACTTGAAAAATAATTAAAATTTAAAAGAAAATAATTTAAAATTACAAAAATAATCAAAAAATGGAACAAATAGTCGAGAAATGACCAAAATAATTGAACCTTGAAAAATTGGAGACAAAAATTGACGCTTAAAGAAAGTAATTGGCAAAGGACAAAATAATTTCAAAATCACAAAAAAAAAATTGAAATTTAAAGAAAATACTTGCAAAATGATAAAAATAATTAAAATTAAAAATAAAAAGCAATTGACAAATAACAAAAATAATTGAAAATTTAAAAAATTAAAGGTAAATTAAAGTATGAAATTAAAGAATCCATGCCAATAATTTAAAGATATAAGAAAGTAAGTAAAATTTGGAGAAAGTAATAAAAAAGTGTCGAAAATATTGATAATAATTGAGAAATGACTAAATTAATTGAATATTTTAAAAAACAATTTAAAATTAAGAAAAATAATTTAAAATAGGAAAACATAGTCGAGAAATGTCGAATATATTGATAATAATTGAGAAATCAATAGATTAAGGAGGAATTGGACAAACAGAACAAAAGTTAGTCCAAATGAATAATTATGATTTTTGATATATAGAAGACACATAAGTTAATGTAATTTTTTTTAGTGGAAGTGTGGAAACTTGTATTTTTTACAAAATGAGCCGTTAAAAATTGCAATTTGATGAAAATTAAAAAACATTGACGTTGGAAACGATTATTCAATTTGGGTTCATTTGAACCTCAAATTGAATAATAAATAAAAATAAATAAATAATAAATTTCAGTGAGAGATACACGCCCGCTTTTGCACACGCCTATCTTTACTAGTTTGGATTTAATTTAATGATTTAAATGTTTATTTGTAATTTTAATTTTTTAATTCATTTCGATTTTCATTTAATTTTTCTTTTTATTGGATTCAAATCTTTTATTTATTTTTTATTTAACTCTAATTTCTATTTAATTTTCGTTTTTATTTAACTTTGCGTCTTTTTATTTTTATATTTTGGGCACTCTTTTATTTCGCTTTAATTCTGAATTTTATTTTATATTAATTTTGATAGATTTATTCAATATTAAATAAATAAATTAATTTAATAATTTAATATTTAAAATATTAAAAATATTTTAAATCAGCACGCGTAGAAAAAATATTTTTCTTTTTTATCGAAATATTAAAAAAAAAAAAACTATTAAAAATATTAAGTATACTTTGGATAGAATCAAAGGGCATAAAACATACTTTCACTTACAGTTCGAAAATGTACAAAAAAATTTTGTTCTCATATGTTTATAAACATTGAATGTTTTCAATGGTCTGGACCTGTTAAAAATCGGGAAAAGATATTAAAATACACTTAAAACTCTAAGAAATCGAAATCCATTGAGAAAATTGACGAGCGATTATTTTTTGGGGGCATTCCATCAGAAATTCGTTCGATCGAATGATCTATTATGAAATATAAGCTTTTATTTAAAAAGTGTTAAAAATGTTAATTTTGCAATAACTTTTGTAAAAAATGTTTAAATTTTTTTTCGTTTGGTGGAAATATTTTTATTATTAAAGATAATATTTTTTTCAATATTTCGATAAGAAAGAAAAATCTTATTTTTTAATGCTTGAAGTGAAGTTGGTTCGTATTTCTACTTATTCATCCTTTTTCTGTTCACGTTTTAAAATCCAGAGTGAAGTTAGTCTCTGTCTTTTTTTTTATTAATTTTGATTCTCTTTATCAGAAAAATGTTAAAACTGTTTTAGTTTACAGAGAAAATGTACAGATGAGGTAGACTTAATGACGAGATATTGATTATAAATAATACTAATTTATATATTACACAATTATATGAATTTTAATAATAATTTAGCCTAATTCAAAGTGTCGAAAAGTCGGATTTATTAAAAATTCAAATTACGTTATTTTACTTTATTGGAAAAAATGTAAAAATTAAATACAGTTTAAATTATTCTATAACTTTTTTAACCATTTCTAGAGTTCCGAAACTTTCTTCAAGTTTGCTGCAAACTTCCGGAAAAATTGCGGCAAAGTTTTAACAGACTTAAGTGTTGTGTGGGTTTCAATGAGACAATATTTAGAATCCCTAAATCTACACTGCAAAAACTGCTGTCTTTTAAGTGTCTTATTTTAAGAGTCATATTTTATGCGTCTTAAAGACTTTATTAGACACCAAAATGTCTTAAAATAAGACACTTGGAAGACAGCAGTTTTTGCAGTGTAAATTAATAATTATTTATTTCTTTTTTTTCAAGGCTGTCAGTGACTCACTTTTTTTACTTTTACGGACTTTTTTTAAAATTGCTCACTATTACTCACTTTTTTTTTAAAAAAAAACTTACTTTTCTCACTTTTTTAGTAAAATGTCTATTCCAACTGCGGAGGGCATTTCATTTTTAAAATACTTTTGTCAACCCTAAAGTATTTTTGTCAATTTTCAAATATTTTTGCGATTCTGAATTTAATTTTTTGAGTTTCAATTACTCTCTTTAGTCTTTAAATCATTGTCATGAATATTTAAATTTATTACACAAGTTTTCATTTACTTCTGTCATTTTTCAATTATTTTCTTAACATTTCAATTATTTTTTTCTATCTTTAAATTATTGCCCGAAATATTTAAATTTTCAACACAAGTTTCTAATCTACTTTTTTGTTAATTTTCAATAATTTTCTTTAAATTTTAGTTACTTTTGTCATTATTCAAGTATTTTTGTCATTTTACGATTTTTTTCTTCATATTTTTATCATTTTGACCATTTTAGAATCATTTTCTACAAATTTCAATTATTATTTTATTCAAATTATTGAATGCGACCTATTAATCAATAATATAGTAATTATTCTTGTTGTATTAAATTTTACTATTACTATCTAAATAAATTTTTAAATTTTATACTATAATGGGCTTTCACCTGTAAATAAATAAACACATAAATAAATTTAATTTTTTTTATTACCATGAATTTTTAAATTTATTATATTACTTTTCAATTATTTTCTACAAATTTCAATCATTGTTTTTATTATTTTTATTATTATCAAGAATTTATTAATTTTGTACATCTTTTTCAATTATTTTCAACAAATTTCAATTATTTTCTTCAAACTTTAATTATTCTCTATAAATTTTTTATTTATACACCTGCTTTCAATTATTTATGTCATTATTCATTAGTTTCTTGAAATTTTAATTGTTTGATAAATTTTTATGCACCAGTTATCAATTATTTTTTCAAATTACAATTATTTTTGTTATTTTTCAGTAATATTCTTGTAATTTCAATTATTTGTGAAACTTTTCAATTATTTTTTTAAAATTTCAGTTATGTTCTTCAATCTTCAAATTATTGTCAGGAATATCCAAATTTTCATTCAAGTTTCAATTCACATTTGTTATTTTGCAATTATTTTCTTCAACTTCCAATTACTTTTGTCATTATTTAATTATTTTTGTCATTTTCCAATTATTTTCTTTATATTTTTTGTTATTTTTGCAATTTTAAAATTATTTTTTACAAATTTCAATTATTTTCTTCAAACTTTAATTACTTTTTCATATTCAAATTTTTTTGCCATTTTTTAATTATTCTCTTCAAATTTCAATTATTTTCCTCAAATTTCTAATATTTTTATCAACTTTTCAATTATTATCTATAAATTTTTAATTCTTACACCAGTTTTCAATTACTTATGTCATTATTTAATTATTTTCTTAATATTTAAATTGTTTCGTCAAGTTTTCAAGTACTGTCTTCAAATTTTTAACTTTTTAAACCAATTATATCAATTGAGGAGTACTTTTTCAAAAGTTGATAAATCCACATTTTGTTATTTCGAGAAAATTAAACAAATGAAGTTTCGCACCTAACCCCTAGAGTTAATTATAAAGTAGAAAAAATATATGAAATTATTTATATACGAATGTTTTTTGCACTTAGGAGATTTATTTTTAATTAAAGTTTATAGTAATAAAGGAATTTAAAGGTTTTTGTAATTTATTCTAGGAAAAAAATTAAAATTTTAAATCATCTTGTTTAAGTCCAAGTTTTTTTTAAATTTAAAATTCTTTGGTAATACATTTTTTTCTTGAATTCAACAGTGACAGATCGATTTGTAAGGTTCCTAATATGTTAAATTTGTAATTATCTCAACTTTTTTGAAAAATGGATTTATCAACTTTTGAGAAAGTGCTCCTCAATTATTTTTTCAAATTACAATTATTTTTGTCAATATTAAAATATTTTTGACATTTTGGAATTATTTTCTTTAAATGTCATTTTCTTCAATCTTTTTATTATTGTCATGAATTTATTAACTTTTGAAGACCAGTTTTCATTTATTTATGTCATTATTCAATTAGTTTCTTCATATTTTAATTACATCGTTAATTTTTCAATTATTTTATACAATTTTTCAATATTAATGTATTAATTTTGTTACTTTTTACTCCATTTTGGAATATATTTCTCATTTTCTTTTAATTTTTTTTCTAAATTTTAGTTATTTTTGTCCTTTTTCAACTGTCTTTTACACATAAACATTTTTTTATTATTTTTTTAATTATTTGCTTGAAAATTCTATTATTTTTTTCGATTTTTCAACTATTGTCTAAATAGTGTAATTTTTATGCCAGCTTTTAATTATTTATGTCATTCAATTTAATCAATTTTTCAATTAGTTTTTGTCATTTACAATTTTTTTTTCAAATTGAATTATTTTTGTCATTTTTCAATTATTTTTTAGATTTTTTAGTTTTTTTTTTGTAAATTTTGAAATCAGCAGAAAATTTGTTTGTTTACTTTTTCTTTCTCTTCGCCAGGAAAAAAAGTAATAAAAAAAGAACTTGGAGGCTCTTTTGGTGGTTCTCGAATGCCAAATTTGGAAAGATCCTTTTTTCTTTAAATTCGTTTCTTGTTCATAACAGAGAAAAATTAATGATTAACGATCTTCATTTTTATTTATAAATAAATAAATAATATAGTATTTATAAAAAAAATGTGTCTACAAACATCAGAATTTCGTGTCAATTCGAAGCTTTAAATAATCAAATGCTCTATTTTTAAAATAACATAAATGCGTAACATCAAACATAAATAGGTAATTGTTAAAATGATTTTTAAAAAATGCGTATTGTGGACGAACAAATATCAAAATTCTTAGGTTATTCTGCACGTGTGACAAAAGTTTACCTTGTTTGCAAAATAATTTGACTTTTAAAATAACTAGAAATTAAACACGGTTTTACAAGCTACTATGATATGGCTTTTTGTATAAAAAATTATTTGTCTTCCGTCTCTAAAACAGAAATTTGAAGAATTGCAATAAAACACAAAATTTTTGGGAACTGGGAAGCTTTCTTTAGTTCTGTTCCTTTCCTATTTCAGTTCTGCGTTCCTAGCTGCCCCAACAATTTTTGTCAATAAATTACCCAAATATATGAAAAAATTCTTAAAAAAATATTAAACTTCCAGTAAAATTAACATTTTGTAGATTAATGTTTTATTTCTTAAAAAACTAGAACAGTTTATAAACAGGAAGACAACAAAACACTGACAATTATTTTAATTTCGCGCCTCTTTGGTTGTTTTTCATCACCCAATCAGAATGGAGAATTTTTTCTGTTCCGTTTCCAAGTACTTAGCGGGACCTTCAAACCGGTATGGTATTTTAACTAGAGTTATAAAAATTATAACACACTAATCTACATTTGTATTATTACAAAGTTTTAACAAGTCTTGTCACTCTTTAATAAAGGTGAAAAGAAACAAAATCGTGATTTTTCTGAGAAGAAAAAGATATAAGGTATTTCCTGTGCAAAAACGACCAGGACCGTAGTAAGATTTATGAAAACCACGTATTTTGCATCCTATTACATTTTAAAAAAACACCAAATTTCTTTACCCTAAGTATTGATTATTACCCGTTTATTTACTCTCTCGTAATATTATTAACCGACCTGTAAAAGATAATACCTAAATGCTGCGAAATTCCGTTTCTATCAAAAAGGGAGAAACTATTCATTTCAATAGTTACGGGTCTTAGACGACAGTGGCGCCCTCGGACATGTTTACAGATTTGCGTATAACGTCACGTCAAAACTGCAACACGATTTTATACCGACAAATTACTATGTAAAGGTGTGTTATTAAGTTTTTGGAAGCTAGTGCAACGATACAGGCGCAATAAGCCTTGATTTTGAGATAATCGGGAAAGCACGACGGCTCGCGATAACGTGGAAAAAACGCCGGGGGTTTCTCGCAACACGGTAGTGCTAAATGGTCGCCATTTTGTCCGGAGAAGGCCCGGTCGGGTGAATGTGAAAAGGGTGAAAAATAGGCGCACTGTGCTCCCACGATATCATTGAAATCGCGTAGGTACGAATTACCTTCTCAATTCTTTATTACAACTCTGTCAGTGCTAACCAGGTGTAAATCACGTTCCAAGAACCTCTGGTAATTTGCACTGCTGCTTCTTGAGAGTGATTTTTTGCTTGCGCGACAGTCGTGCGAACTTGTTTTCCTAATTCCTCAATCGCGTTAATTGCGTTAATCTTTCATTTCCGACGCCGAGTTTTGCATCTAAAATTGCCGAGATTATTGATTATTTCGATTAATCTAAATCGTGTGACAGCTCCAAAATGTTAAGTCCGCCCCCTCCCTCGTAGTTGCATTCCAAGAAGATGATATCGTCATCGTTCCTTTCGGGGATCGCGAAACTACATCTTTGCCAATTTTCGTCCAATTTTTCAACAAATTTCCATTGTCCCCGAGTTCAGGATAAATCTACAACAATAGCTGGGACAAAAAAAATCAATTTTCACCAATTCTCAAAATAGGTTCATTTACTTTCGTACATTTTTCTGCTTCATTGCGCTATATTATATTTCTTTTTCAACAACATGCGTACTCTTTGAAAACAAAAAAAAAAAAATTATATTTATAATCCAAGTGGGAATAAGAAGTTTTATGAATAATCTATTACTGTTGATAATCTAATCTAAAACAAAATCTCAAGGCGAATCGTTTTTAGCTCGCGAAAATAAACAAACCAAAGGCGTGACGTTTAAGAAACGTAATCGGAGACTTTTTCAACTTGTGGAATATATAGTTTTAGATTTTTATTGTTTTTCGTTTTTTGCTTTCAGATAATGTAGGTATAGGTTAGTTAAACGAGGCCTTTAGGATATAACTCGATTTAATGTCAGTGAATGAGCTAAATGCTTGTTGGCGGTGTGACACTCTTAGATCAAGGAATTTTAGAGACATTGGAGCAAAGTAAAGATAATACAGAATGACGATCGCTACAAGAGGCAATGGGGGAGTCGGAATCGATCCTTCCGAAAGCCAGCAGAATCCACAGGTTTGTACTTTGATTATTTTCTTTTTTTAATTAAAAAACTTAACCATATTTTGTTTACAATAACCTCACAGTAGTCTTCACATCTACATTTTATATTTTTTATATTCTATATTTTTTATTTGTCCTTATTTATATTTACTTTTGTCCCTTAGTCTCTTATTTCCATTGTCTTCATCTTCTCGTCTGTATTTATTCAATTATAAAAAATTCATGAGTCATTTTTATCTAAATTATCGATTAAGATAATCGATATAATTATAAATATTAAAATATCGTTAATTTCCACGCGATTGGTAGTGCTTCTAACAACAAATAATTCAAATAAAATCGAAATTTTTGATTTGTGGAAAGAAATTGAAAGTTTTGTAGACTTCTTAAATTTTATAAAATTGTTTATACAAAAATCTTTAAAGAAAAAAAAATAATAAAGCTGTTTTTTTAACAGAAAACTAAGAAAAATAAATGCTAATTAATTATTTTGTTTACAGATGCATAGTCCACCGGGTCAACAGCAATTGGTAGAGACAATGTCTGGCCTTCAGCTAACCGAGACTACAATAAAGAGCGAAAGTACAGGAGAGATTGGTACCTCCGATGAAGGAAATCAGCAGCGTTTAGAGCCGGAATTTCCTCACGCAAAACTCGCAACTTTAGATGAAAAAATATCTAGTCCGAGATGGGTTGTGCCAGTCTTACCTGAGCAAGAATTAGAGTGCTTGCTTCAAGCTAGCATCGATCTTTGTAAAAAGGGTAAATTTACCTCTAATTTATCATTCATTTCCTTCTGGTTTTTTACATTTTATAACATTCTCGTCTCAATTGAGAAGATGTATCTTTTTAAAATGAAAAA
Source organism: Ganaspis brasiliensis (assembly GCA_037103525.1). Lineage (NCBI taxonomy): Eukaryota > Metazoa > Arthropoda > Insecta > Hymenoptera > Figitidae > Ganaspis > Ganaspis brasiliensis. Next base: position 206,781 of record JAZKLR010000464.1, on the reverse strand, counting down.
ATTTGTAACTCTTTTCAATTTTTTTCAGGACTTGATGTACAAAGTGAAGCTTGTCAGCGCTTTTTTCGCGAAGGACTTACCATTTCTTTCACCAAGATTCTTACTGACGAAGCAGTCAACAGCTGGAAATTGAATATTCATAATTGCATTAATGCAAACTGCGAACGTTTAGTGGAACTTTGCGTTTTAAAATTGGATGAGGACTGGTTTCCTCTGCTTGATCTACTCGCAATGGTTTTCAATCCAAATAATAAGTAGGTTCTGATTTATTTTATTAGAATAGAAATCTTGATGAAAATAAAAAGCTTTTGAGGAAATTTGAGTACCGTCTAACGGGGCTATTCTGGTACAAGCTGGTTTTTTAATTTTAAAATATTTGTGTTGATAAGAAATTATTAGAACCGTTTTTTTTTTACAAAAATAAAAAATAAACAGTAAAATATTTATGTTGAAATTTATAAAATTGATTTTTATTTGTAAATATAGTGTGGTATTTTGCAAACAAAATAACAGTATTGTTTCTAATAAATTCATTGTTAAAAATCCGGAAGAAATTTAAATATACATACAAATTTCATTTAAAAATTGAAAGTTCTCTCAAAATCAACTTCAATCTTAATATTGACCAGGGCTATTATTGATTTAAATTATGATTTAAATCATTGGGAAAGTTGCATTAAAATAATGATTTAAATAAAAAAAACAAACTTTACAATTCTCCGAATGTTTAATACTGCATTTAAAACATCGCAAACCATGAACAAAACCCACAAATTTGTGGATAAATCTTAAAAATTTTAATCTGTATAAAATTATAAAAATTGTGCTAATACAGATGATCAAAATACCTACGATTTACACATTTTTGGTATGAAGATAGCAAAAAATAATACCGTTAAACGGGGCTATTATGGTACAAAAACCGCATTTTTTGTATTCTATGCTTCACCAAAATTCAGAATTTTCCACAAAAATTTTGTTAAACGTTGTTTACGTCCTTCTGAAAATTTACTGTAAAAAAACATTTTTCCTTTTCGACTTATAAGAACCCAAAGTTTGTATTATACAAGGTGTTTATTAACCGGAAATCAGCCGGGAATTTTCTCACTATGCTTAGAACAAAGTTTATTAACATACCAATTTGTTTTAAAAAATTATTTTTACTACAATTTTTGTTGCATTTCATTAAAAATATTCAAAGTTTATTTATTGATTTATTTAATAATTCAGGGTGGCCACAGTGTCAGGGAATTGTCAGGGAAAAATAATTGAAAAATATCACATCTTGTACTTCTTATTGTAAATAATTATAAAGTAGACCAGACACACATAAATGACACAATGGCAGTTATCCGAATATATTTTTAAAACAAATAATTAAGAGAATACGTAAAAAATATTTGGTATTAATTTAAAAAATATTTTATTAATTTACTTTATTCAATAAAAATATTGAATATAAAGTAAGATATGGAACAAAAGCCATTAAAACCTATGTACAAAAGAGAAAACAATTTTGTCATTTTTAATCATTTTTTTGAGTTAAGCAAATTAAGTCTTTTAAAACAATAAATATTTCAACTTTAATTTTATTTAATGTAAAAACTTTTTTGATTTTCAGCCTAAAAATATAAAAACTTATATTAAAAATAAAAGATTCTTGATATCAATGAATCTTTGAATATTAATAACTTATCAATAGAAAAACTGAGAAATTCTCGTATTTTCTAGAATATACTTTGTAAATCTGAATGAGTTAAGAACTAGTGAAAAAATACCAAGTTTTAGTTTAAAAAAAAAAACAAATTGATGGTAAAAATATTAATTCACATTACTATCAATTTGCAGTTTTCACCAATTTTTTTTAATTACCAATTTTTACTAAAAATTGGTAATTTTTCACTAGTTCTTAGTAGAAAATTTTACTATTTCATTTTATAGATAACTTTCCATCATTTCATTATTAGTTTCATTAATTCCGATTTAGAGAGTAATAAATTATAGAATCGTGCGAAAATTCTGAATTCTTAAGTTTGAAGTTGAGATTTTTGAAAATAAATAGTTTAAAAGTTTTTGTTAGTATCAAGTGTACTTCTTGGTTTTGTCTAAAAAATATACAACAATTTTAAATTCATAGTTATTTCAAAAACGTACCTAAATGGAAAGCACCAAACTTAAGAAATTGATTTCACTTTACTCTACATATTCTAAAAGTTTAGAATTTTTCTGTTTTTCTGATGAAGATTTACTATAACTTTAAAAATCATCTTAATTTTTAAGGTAAAATTTGTAATATTTCTACAAGGAAAATAAAAAAGGCTTAAGATTATATGAATGTAACATTGTAATAATTATTTTAAGAAAGGTTCGATTCTAGAAACTTAAGGCATTTCCTAGACAAAAATGATAAAAAATAACAAATTTGTTATATTTTGTACAGAAATATTAATGACTTGTTTCACATCTTATTTTCTATAAATATTAATGAAGCAATTCTTTGAACAAATATGTTAAAAATTATATTTGTATTGAGTATAATTATAATTATTATTATTATTATGTATAATTAATTTATGTATAGTAAATTTAAAGCTAATAACTATATAAATTATTTATAGTAAAATAAAAATAGATAAATAGATTAAATACATATAGGTATATAAAATTGAAAAAGTAATCAAAATGCCTTTAAAAAATAATTTAAAATGCCTTAAATAAAATAAATTTAAATTTGACAAGAGAATATATAAGGGAAAAACCGGGAATTTTGTTGACAGAAATTAGTAGACACCCTGTGCATTTAAAACATTACAAACTATAAACAAAACCCACAAATTTGTAGATAAATCTTAAAAATTTTAATATTTTAATCTTTATATAAAATTATAAAAATTGTGCCAATACATATGATCAGAATACCTACGATTTACAAATTTTTGGTATGAAGATAGCAAAAAATAATATCGTCAAACGGGGATATTATAGTACAAAAACCGCATTTTTTTGTATTCTATGCTTCACCAAAATTTAGAGTTTTATACAAAAATTTTGTTAAACAACTAGTCACGTTGTTTACATCCTTCTGGAAATTTACTGTAAGTTTTACTGTAAAAAAACATTTTTTCTTCGATTTATAAGAGCTCAAAGTTTATATTATGATAACTTCGCAATCGGGGCTATTATGGTACCAAATTTATTATTGTTTATAAAATAAACATTTTATTTTTTGCATTAAACTATGTGGGAACCTTTTACTAGATATTCCAAAGACAATTTTTTTAAAAATAGCCAAATAGTAATTATTATAGAAATTATTTATGAAAATAGGAAGTTAAATAATAAATTTCTCAAAATTTGTATTTTATGTTATTTCAATAATTAAATGACTTTATGTGGTTCGTAATAACTTTTTGAGCAATTTTATATCAAGCAATATTTAAACTATAACTTTATTATTTAAACCTTTTGAGGTTATGGTGCATCCTTTGTTAAGTTTCTAGAAATTTGACTTATTTTCAATTTTCTAACAAAAATAAAACATTTAAGTAAAAAAAAAAACAATAATACCAAAGCACAGGAATCTTTTTCACTCTTTTAGTAAAACGAATTTCCATAAAATAATTAAAATAGTTCTATACCAGAATAACACCGTTATGTGCTAAACTTTCAGTTTTTAACCATTATTTTCAACATAAATATTTTAGAATAATTTTTTTTGTAAGTATATACGATTTTTTTTCACATCTTGTCAATTTTTTGCGAAATTTTTTGCAAACTTACTTATTCTCCCAAAAAAATTTTAGTTTTTCTTTATTTTTCTAAATTTATTGTTGGACTTATTTTAAGTGTAATATTATAAAAATGTGTTTGGTTTAATTTGCTTAAACTTTTATTATTATTTTTTAAAGGGTTTTGAAGTTTCTTTTTATTTATCTTGATATATACATTTTTTTAGTTTGTTAGATTAAGAAAAAAAACATTTCTCTATTTTCTTCCTATTTATTTAATTTTCTTGATGTTCCACTATTTTTTTAGTTTTTCTTGCGTTTTAATTAATTCTTTAATTTTTGTCCTCATTTTCCTTTCCTAAGAAGCATTTTTACTTCTTTTTAATTGTTTATTTTTTATCTTATAATTACGAACTTGTGAAAACATTTATTTGATGCTTTTATCTACATTTTTAAAATTTCCCAATTCTCTACATTTTTGAAAAGTTTTATTCTTTTATTTTATATTATGTGAATTTAATCTTGTACTAAATATTCTCATTTGAACATCATTCTTATATTTTATAGAATTTCTTTTCTTTTAAAATGTTTTTAAATTTTCCAAAATTTTATTCTTTCTTTTTTATTCAATTTGTAAAATAATTGCCTAAGTTTTCTAATTTTAAAATTTTGTTCCCTTGAGTAATGCATTTGAACGTTTTGTTAATTATCATCTTATTTATTATTTTAATTACAAAAAATGTCTATAAATAGTTTAATTTTTTTAAAAAAGTTACTTTTTTATACCTATATATGTCACTGTTTCATTCTTGTGTTTTTTCAAAAATTTTCTTCATTTCTTTAATAAACTATTTACAAATAAACATTTAGAGATTTTATATACTGATTATATTAAAAAAAAAAAATCAATTTTTGATTTTTTTAAAAAATCATGATTTTTATCAGCCTTAATATTGGCAAATTCATTGTAAAAGATATTTAAGGTACGTGTTGAGAATTTAGTTGGGACTATATTTCACGTGATAGGCTAACTTTTAATTAAGAAAAAAGCTGGGTGCTTGAAACTTTTTTTTTAATTTTTTGAAAATTCGTTTTTTTAAAACAATAAAAAAGATTTCTGTGCTTTGGTTTCATTGTATTTTTTTTTTTCTTTTACTTAAATGTTTTATTTTTTATCAGAAAATTGGAAATAAGTCAAATTTGTCAAAATTGACAAAGGGTGCATCATAACCTCAAAAACCACTTATATTAATATTATATTATTTACATGGGTTTTAAGTTAATTTAAATACTGCTTGACATAAAATAGCTCAAAAAATTATTAGCCACCATATTAAGTCATTTAATTATTAAAATTACCTAAAATACAAATTTTGAAAAATTTCATTATTTCGCTTTCTATTTTCATATATATAATTTCTATAAAAATAATTACTATTTGGCGATTTTTAAAAAATTTGTCTCTAGCATATCTAGTAAAAGTTTCCCACATAGTTTAATGCAAAAAATAAAATGTTTATTTTATTTTATAAACAAAAATAAATTTTGTACCATAATAGCCTCGACTATTACAATACAAACTTTGAGTTCTTATACCTCGAAAAAAAAAAGTTTTTTTATAGTAATTTTTCATGTTGAAATATTCTCTGGAATTTTGTTTGTTAGACTTTGTAAAATATTATTTTGTTTAAAAGTTATTAAACTCAGAAAATTTGTTTTTTATTTATTGTTTACATAAAATAATATTTAACAAAATCTAACAAACAAAATTGCAGAGAATGTTTCAGTGATAAAAATGAGTTATTATTTGTCAAAATTGGATAAAAATTATACAGATTTTACCTGGATTCAAAGAAAAAACATAAAATGTAAAATAATTATTATTTGACAACAAAGTTTAGCTCAACTTAATTTTTTCTGAAAAATGTACAAATGGATCTTTCAAAATTTTTAATGATTTTGATTTTAATAGTATATTTTTATTTAGGGTGAAAAACGACTTTCTAGTTTGAGGTTATGTACATGAAGAAAACCTCCTTGATATTATTTTAAGAAATTAAACTAAAATGGTTCATAAAATGATATAAAAATTTTGGGTAGAAAGAAAGTTAAGAATAATAATAATTATAATGTAAATAAAATTTAAATGCCAATTAATTTAAATTTACTCAGATTTTTCTTTAAAAATTTTCTGTCTTATTGTACTTGGTTTTTAAAACTTAAACCTTTTTTGATAATTTTCAAAAATGTTGACTGTTAATTAAACAAAGTCTTCTCACTTCTTTATTTTTTCTTTTTTAATTTAAATACTTTTTCGTATATTAACATATGGTTTTCTTTTTTAAAAGAATCCACATTTAAATTTTTTTCCATTTTTTAATTAATTACCTAAACATTTTTCTTTTTTAACGAATTTCTCATTTCTCTTGTATACTTTTTAATCATCTTTGCACAATATTTTATTTTTTAATATTCTCTCGATTTTTTATATAAACTTTAAAATATTTTTTGTACTTAAAATTCTTGTTTATTTTACAGTTTGACTTATTTAAAAAGATTTACTTAATTTTGCAAATATTTGAAAATTCTTTTTTACTAGATTAGGTATCTTAGTTTTTACTATTCTTTCAAACTTTTTGACTTCTTAAACTTTCTTATTTTTTCTTTTTTTTTTCATAATTTTTTTAGCATAAATTGAAATTTCAATTTAATCATCATTTTTCTATTTCTTAAAAATTTCCTCTTTTTCTTCTTCTTTTTTAAATCTGCAATTTTTTTCTTACAATTTATATATTTTCAAAATGTATAATCGGCATTTTTTCTACTTTTTTTTTTTATAATTTATAAATTTTTCTAATTTTTTGAAAACTTTTGTTTTATTTTTTTGTAAAAATTTTTTATTTTATTAATTTTTAAAATTAATTATTACTAATGTCGAAAAAAAGTTTTCGAGAGTGGAAATTTTAATCAAATTTTTGCAAATTTAATTTATTTTTTTTAGTTTTCTTGATCTTTCTAAAGTTATTATTGCTAAGAATGTTTTAAAAAATTGTCCAATCTTAAACAATTTTTTTTCGTTTAGTTTTCTTAAACTTTTTAATTTTTGAACAATTTTTTCATTTATTTTGTAGTCTTTTTATTTATCTTTTTACATTTTTTGTTTCATCTTAACTACTTCTTATTTTTGAGTATATTTTTACCAATAAATAAAATATTTTTTTGTAAACATTTTCTATTGCTTTGAACTTTGTACCTTGGCTTCAAATCTGTATGTGGGTTTTCTTCTTTTAATTCTTGAATTTTTAAGTTTTCAGAACTCTTATTCATTGTTTTTATTTATTATAAAAATAATTTTTTAATTTAAATTTTTTTAATAATTTTCCTCTTCAGTAAAATTTTTACGCTTTTTTATTAAATTAATTATTTGTTTTCTAAATTAAAGAAAGTCCGTAAATTTTTTTAAAAAATTTTCTTGTTTTTAATATGTTTTTTGTTATTTTTTTTTTATTCTTCTGCAGTTTTTTAAAATTTCCTCTTTTTTCTCTAATAATATCCATAACATTTTTAATTCTAAGGAACTTTCGAATTTAATTTGTAACTGTTTTATTATCTATTTTTAAAATATTGTTTTACTTTTTAGTTCATTTGTTCTTATTAAACATTAAAATATTTTTTTATAAACGTTCTGATGTTTTTAAATCTTTTAATAATTTTTCATTTTTTATTTCTTATAGTTCTTTTTATACAAAGTTCATTTTTTTTCTAAATAAAAATATCATATATTGAATGTTGAAAACTGCCTTTTGTAATGTTTTTTTTTAAAACCAGTTAATATTTAAATAGTACAGTTATTAATCACTAAACGAACACATCTGGGAAAATTGTAATTTACGATCCAGGAAAACCGGGAATTTAAAAATAATGTTTTTCTGTTCAACCTTGCTTAAAACAATGTTAAAAAAAAAAATAAAAAAAAAGATACCAAAAATACTTTTAAGAAACTACAAAACTTTGAAAGAATTAAAAACACTTTACAGAAATAAATTTATATTACAAGGAACTTAATGTTATTATTTTTATTTTGCAGGTTTCATACTTTTAATGCAACAAGAGCTTCAGAAACAGTTCCTCCAGGTAGCAATATCTCTGACGAGAAACTCTACGCTCGGCCTCCATCGGATTCAAGGAATCCTCGAGGATGGCTCGTTGATTTAATAAATAGGTAAAATTGCATAACTTAATTTAATTTAGGGAAATTAGTATTAAAGATTATAATCATAATAACAGTAATAAAATAATAATTTAATAATTAATAAAATTTTCAGATTTGGTTCATTGAATGGTTTCGTTATTCTTCTAACAAGATTTCAAAGTAGTCGGAATTTGACAGTACCGGTTATTTTTGCTTTGTTGAGACCTTTTGGTCTTTGTTATGAATATCTGACAGTGCACACAATAGAAAAATATTTAATGCCCATTATTGAAATGGTGCCTGTTATTTTGGACAATCTCACAGATGAGGAACTAAAGAAGGAGGCGAAAAATGAGTCAAAGAACGATGCAATCTCTGCCATAATCAAAGGCACTAAATGTTTAGTCTCGCGTGTTCCTCATCAAGAAGATATGATTAAAAATCTAGAAATATTAAGACTGAAAATGATTCTAAGGCTTTTACAGATTTCCTCCTTTAATGGTAAAATGAATGCTTTAAATGAAGTTAATAAAGTTATTGCCAGCGTCAGTTATTATCCTCATCGTAATCCTGCATTAGAAGAAGAAGAGTGGCTCACTGCGGAACGCATGGCGGTTTGTATTTTACAATCATTTGACAAGTTTCACAATTATTCAAATTTTAAAGCATAATTATATCTTGTAATTGTTTGGACAACAATCAATTTATTTAAATCATTTTTAAATTGTAAATTTCTCTTTTAGAAATGGATTAAAGATAATTCGGTACTGGAGATTGTTCTACGAGATTCGCTGCATCAGCCACAGTATGTCGAGAAATTGGAGAAAATTTTACGCTTTATAATCAAAGAGCGAGCACTCACTCTTCAGGATTTAGATGCGGTTTGGGCAGCTCAAGCTGGAAAACACGAAGCTATCGTTAAAAATGTACATGACTTGTTAGCAAAGCTGGCCTGGGATTTTAGTCCAGAACAACTTGATCATCTTTTTGAATGTTTTCAGGTAACCTTTAATTTTCATTAATTAAACCTAAACATCAACGTGATTTGAATTTTTAAAATATTTTAGTCTACATCTTACCTTTTCTTAAATTTTAATCCTAATTTTACACTTGAATATGTTTATTTTTCACCTTTGTGGAACTAAATTGGAAATTTCTTCGTGGTTCTTAAAGTTCTGAGAAATTTTATCGAAAATTAATTTTTTTTCATATATCACAAATTTATAGTAATGATAATAATAATTCGCAAGTTCTTTCATTCCTTCAATCATTTTTTGTCCGTTCCCTCCTAAAGTTTGGCACATAGATATTTTTTGTTTTAAATCAGATACCTACTTTTAAAAAAATACATTAGGTATATTGATTAAAATTTAAACTTATAAATATCAGTTCAAATAATTTTAATTTCATTAATAAATAAATCTATAATTTTCAACAGTTTTCAATATACAATTATTCTCTTTAAATTTTATAATTATTCTTGAATTTTTTTTTTGATTATTTTGTTCTGTTGTCGATTATTCTCGCTAGTTTTCGAATTTTTCTTTCGATTGACAATTATTTTCCTCATTTCTCAATTATTTTCTATAATATTTAATTATTTTAGTCATTTAGTCATTTTGTAATTTTTCTTTCAATTATCAACTATTTTCTTAATATTTCAATTTAATCCTTTAATCTACAATTTATTTCTTTAATTTTTAGTTATTTCTTTCAATTCTCAATTATTTTATTCAATATTAAATAATTCTCGCACTTTCTCAATTGTATCAATTATTTTCTTCAAATTCCAATACAATTCTTCAATTTCCAATTGATTTCTTCCATTTTTTTTCTTTTCTCCAATTTTTCCCATAATTTCCATCAGTTTTCAATTGACAATTTATTATTCTCCTTTAATTTTATGATTATTCATTAATTTACAAAAAAATTTTGTTCAAATGCCGATTATTCTCACAATTTTTCGATTTTTTTCAATTGTTAATTATTATTTTTTAATAGTTAATTATTTCCTCCATGTTGTAGTTTTTCATTTAATTATCAATTATTTACTTGCAATTTCCATTTTAATTCTTTAATTTCCAATTTATTTCTTCAATTTTTAATTATTTTCTTCAATTCTCAAATATTTGCTTTAATTTTAAATTATTTTTATCGATTTTTAATTAATTCCTCAACATTCAATAATTCTCGGATTTTTTTTTACTTATAAAAATTGTTTTTAAATTTCAATTCCAATTATTCAAATTATTTAGGACATAGGTCCTTTGGATTATATATTCTAAATTAAAAGTCCAACTTACTGGTATTTATAAAGTATATATTTTTCCGGAAATTGATAGAATTAATGGCTACTTTTTATTTTTAACGAAATTCAAAATTTATTTTTTTGCCTTATTATAATCTATTGCATCTTCTATGAGGAAGCAAATTACTTTGCTTACAAGAAAGCGAAATGTTCATGTATGATCATAATTTTCACTTAGTTTTGAATTCCAATTTTTTTTATGTTCAATCTAGTTTTTAAATGTGCAATTATTTCCAACAATTATTCCTATAATTTTTTTAATTTTTCAATTTGCAATTATTTTCTTTAAATTTAACATTTCTTGTTTAATATTTTCAATTATTTTTTTAGTTGTCAATATTTCAATTATTCTCATCATTTTTCAACTATTTCCTTCAATTATTAATTATTTTCCGCAATTTTTAATTATTTCATATAATTTTTTTAATTTTTAATTATTATCTTAAAATTGTATAATTATTCTTTGATTTTTTAAATTATTTTGTTCTCTTATGTATTAATCTTACCATTTTTTGAATTTTGTTTTCAATTGTCAATTATTTTCGTCATTTTGTAATTTATTTTGTAATTATTTATAATTTTTTATGACCAACAACAATGCAAAGTTTTTCACGCATTAATGTTGCTAGTGGAATTGTAATACGTAATTATTTTGAATGTTTAAGATAAATTATTGTCCAAAAATTTAGGTTTTAATATTTTCTGATAATAAACCTTTTTATGCTTTAAAGATAATTAATAAGATTATAAGAATGTGTAAATTTTAAATTTATGTATAAAGTTATATTTTAAATATAAAAACAAGTTTCGCAAAATTAAAAATATGTTTTAATGGTTGGAGAATTTGTGACCGGGAAAAACCAGAAATTTAATTTCATAAAAAATCCTGGTATTGAGTATAATAAAAACTAACGAGACTTTTGTTACAGTCAAGTTGGAGAACTGCCAATAAAAAACAACGAGAGAAGCTTTTAGAGCTAATTCGTCGACTGGCTGAAGACGATAAGGACGGAGTTATGGCACATAAGGTTTGTTATTTAGTTGAAAAGGAAAATTGTTAGCAATAAAAGTGACAGTACGGATTTATTTATTTTATTTTATTTTTTTATTAGGTTTTGATGCTGTTTTGGAATTTGGCACATTCTGATGAAGTTCCCACTGAGATTATGGACCAGGCGTTAAACGCTCATGTCAAAATTTTGGATTATTCTTGCTCGCAAGAACGAGATGCTCAGAAAACAACCTGGCTCGACAAATGCGTCGAAGAATTGAAAAGTGGGGACAAATGGGCACTTCCAGCTTTAAAACAAATTCGTGAAATTTGCTGCCTTTATGAGTCTAATCCTAATATGGGACATAGTCAAAGAAGTCATCATGCTTGTTATAGGTAATTGGCAACAATTATAAATTTAAGTTTATGGGTGATTCTACTGAAATTGCCACTTTTATATTTGCATTTTAAAATGAGATGTTTTTTTGATTTTTTAAAATTTCTTTTTTAGGATTATTTAAAATAATAGTCAAAAACTTAATATACTGGTTTGCAAAATCAATTTCTAAGAATTAAGAGTTTAAATTATATTTACTAAAAGAGCGACAGTTAACCAAAAAACAATATTAAGATAATATTATTTCTTAAAATATTTAAATTTTATTCTTTAAAGACTTAAATGCATACTAAATTAATTTTAATTTCTAGTAGAAAAATGATTATTTTAAATACATACCAAGTTTTCATTTAACTCCAAATCATAAAAAAGGTTAAATTCTTCAAAACATTGAAAACAAAAGAAATCTTAATTCCTTCAAGAAAGTCTTCGGAGATGAAGAAATTATAATTTTCTTATTTTGATGAGAATTTGGATGTATACAAAAAATAGTTTTCAGTTATTTATAAAAATATTTTACAACAATTTTTTAATATGATGTCAAAATTCAACAAATTTCAGTTATTTACTAAATGAATAAGGCTTCGGAGATGAATTTGAATTTTCACTTGCACTAGTTTTCTAACTTTGATTATTTATAAAAGTAAAATTTTCATTTAAATTATAAATTTTATGAGAGAAAATGAACAATAAATTCTTAACTTTCGCCTATATTAAAAATTTGTTTAAAATATTTTTAACATGTTAAAATGTAATTATATATCGCGAAACAATTTTAACTTAAAACTAAAGCCAGAGTTCAAAAACTTTTATAATCTAGAAAGATGCAGTCTAGAATTTTCGAACATTTAGATAAAAATTTTAAAAAAACATCCAAGTTTCTGAAACTAATTTTTAAAAACTAAAAAGAATACAAGAAAACATTCAAAAACTTAATGCAGTGACAGAAGTCGTGTTGCAGACATAACAAAAAGGCTTCGGAGATGAAATAATTTTAGTGTTTTTATTATGTAATTTGGTTTATTAATTTTGGTTTGCTTTTTTAAAATACTAAGTAAACTCTAAATTTTAACAATGAATATTGATAATAATTATTCCTAAATAGTTTTCACAAAATTAATCGGGACATCCAGAAAGTCATTTTCGGTAGAATCACCCATTAACCAATTTTTGGTAAAATTAAAGCCTAAAAATATAGAATTTTCTTATTAATACTTTTGAGCATATTTTGTCAAAAATTTTATTCAGTATTTTTCACATTTTTTATTGTTTCATTTGCATTACGTTTTTTTTTTCTGTTTTTATTGTTAGATTTTTTTTAATCTTTTATTTTGATAAATTCTTAATATTATAAAGTAAATGCTAAATTATGTATTTGTTAAACTTCCTTATTTTAAGGCTAATTATTTTAGTTTTTTTCGTACAGTTTTGTTTTTATAATATTCTATAAAATTACCTTATTTTTGCGTTGATTTTCTAATTTATTTTCTTAATTTTTAGAAAATGTTTTGCAAGTTTTTTCCTTTTTACATACATATTTTTCTTACTCGTGCGTAGTTTAAATTCTTTCGATTTTTTATTTTACCATTTTTAAGTCATGGTTTTCTTAATTTTTCTCTTTTTTATTGAAGGAAGGAAACCAGTTTAATTTATTCTTTAATTATATAATTTATTTTTAGATTCACTCATCTCGTTTTAGTTTTCTCTCAAAAATTTTGTTACATTTTCTCTATTATTTTACAAAGTTTATTTACTTTTTCACAAAATTTCTTCTTTTTCTAGATTAAACAAACAAAACTAAATAAATCGAAAAAATTGGTTGTTTGATTTCAATTTTTTAATAATTTTTCTGTCCTTTAAAAGTCGTTATATTTTTTGAAATGTTATAATTTTATACACACTTTTAATTTTGGTAAAAATTTCCAGTTTTTAATATCTTTTACTTATTAATTTTTTTTTTTTTTTTTTTTAATCTAGATTTTCTTATTTTTGACTTTATTCATAAATTTTCAAATATTTTAAAGAATTGTTTTTATATTTGTCAAATTTTTTCAAGAAATGTAAATTTTTTCTAATTCTTCCGCAAATTATTTTAATTTATTTCATGCATTTCAATGTTTATAACATTTAGTAAAATTTTCATGTTTTTTTTCTTTATTTTTAAATTTATTTTTATAATTTCTCGGAAAACTGTTCGGTAATTTATTTAGGATTTCATAATCATTTTTGTAGTGTTTCTCCAAATTTGTTTACATTGTTTGTTTTTTCTTTTTTTTTTGCAAAATTTATTTACTCTTTCTTAAAAATTAAACTTTTTCTTGATTTAAACAAAAAAAGTCTAATTTGTGAGTGTTTGTTCTTAAATTATTTTAAGATTTCTTTAAAGCAATTATTCTATTTATTCTATTTTTGAAAATGTCCAAATTTTTAAGTAATTCTCTCAATATTTTAATTTTTAAAAAATGTTACAATTTCAGGGTTGCCACAGGTCAGGGAATTCAGGGAAATCAGGGAAAAGTCAGGGAAACCGAAATGGGTCAGGGAAGTCAGGGAAAAGTCAGGGATTTTCATAAAAATACTGGAAAAATGCAAAGAATCTCTAAAATAGATGAAAAATTATATTTTTCTGAAATTTACTAAACAAATTTTTGAAAGTCATATTTTAAACATACTAAAAATAAATAATGTTTGCAATCTGAAAAATAATTATATTTCACAATTTATATAATAATAATTTACAAGTTTCTTTCTTTCATTCATTCATTCATTCATTCTTTCTGTCCACACCTGAAATTTGTCACTAAATTTATTTTTAACATTTTATATAATTCTTTACCTTTTTAAAACTTCGCCAATTTTTAAACTCATAGCAATTTTAATTCCTTCAAACCTTAATTAATTTGAACTCGCATTGATTAAAAATTCAGTCAATTCCACACTTCAAAAATAAAATACTGAAGTAATTGTAAAATTTCTTGAATTTTTAAAAAAAAAATTTCTGTTATGATTCAAACTAAAATTTTCAACATTTTCATTACTTTTCAATTAACTTCAATTTTCAATTATTTTCATTATTTTTCAATTTCTTCGTTAAGTCTTAAATTTACTTTACGAAAATTTCAATTATCTAATGGTAAATTTTTTCAATTTACCATTATTTTCATCATAATGCAATTATTTTCTTCCACAGCACTTCAAATATATTTTGTATTTTTACCAATTATTTTTTTAAATTAAAATTATTTTCTTCGTTTTCAAGTTATGTATTTTATCTTAAAATTATTTGTCTCAATTTTTAATTATTTTCATTATACTTCAATTAATTTTCTCAAATTTGAATTTTTAATTAATTACCTCAACTTTGAATTGCTTTCTTCAATTTTTAATAATTTTTCTAGTGTTTCATTTTGCAAGTATTTTCTCCAATTTTTCAACATTTTTATTATTTTTCGATTAATTTTCTAAAACTTCAGTTGCCTATTGATCCTAGTTTAGAATTATCGTTGACTTACTTGACATTTATTTTTATCATTATTTCCTCTACTTTTTAATTAGTTTTTCAATCTTCAATTATTTATTTTTTATTCATTTATTCATTAGTTAAATTACTGGCTCAAAGTTCTTTATTATCTGAATTCTAAATTACTGTCTTCAATTTTCAATTTTTAAAATCGTTTTTCAATTATTTTTTGTTTTTTAAATAAATTTTGTAATTTTTTCAATTATTTCTCTCAAACTTTAATTACTTTTAAATGATTTATCATTAATTTTCTTCTTATGCAATATTATTTTCTTCAACTTTTAATTAATTTTATTCAGTTCCAATTATTTTCCCATTTTATCGGTAGTAAAAACATTTTCTCCAAATTTTCGAATTTTTTTTTCATTATTTATCATAATTTCTAAAATTGTTGTTCAAAATTTCAATTTATTTCTATTATTCAATATATAATCTGGAGTTCTTTTTAATTAATTTCTGAGATTTTCAATAATTTTATTGAAAACTCAATTATTTTCTTCTCTTTCATAGATATTTTGTAATTTTTTCAATTATTTTTGTCAAATTTACATTATGATATTTAATTTTCTATTATTAATATATTTTTCAAATAATTTATAATATTATCAAGTATTTTTCTCAACTTTCAATTAGTTTCTTCAATTTGAGAATATTTCTGAGATTTTTAAATCATTTTCCCCAGTTTTTAATTGGTTTCATTATTTTTCAATGAATTTGCAAAATTTGTAATTATTTTAATTTTTTCCAGTATTTGAAGTCCAACTACATATTTTCAAATATGCCATTTTTTTAAATTTCAATTATATTATTTTAATTTCTTTTTCCAATTCTAATTCATTGTATAATCTAGTTTTATAGTAAATATACGAAAAATTGGTTTTAAGAACTCAAAAAAGGTCAGGGAAAAAGAAAAAAATTGATCTGGAAATCAGGGAAAAGTCAGGGAAATTTATAACAAAATATTTGTGGCAACCCTGTATTTTTTAATATTTTTTCCTGGACTTTCTAATTTTTGAACTGATTCATAAATTTAAAAACAAATTGTATTAAGCCCGTTTGTATTTACGTATGAAATATGTTCAATTTTTTCTTGAATTTTCAAACATTTACATTTGAATTATTCTTCCATTTTTTATTAAATTTTCTTATTTTTTTCCATTTTTTTTATAGATTTTCTAATATTTTTAGAGCATTGAATAACTTTTCATGCTTTTTTTTTTAATACAATATTTTATATTATTAATCTTATATTCTGTATGTAATAATTTTTCTAATGGTTTTTAAAATACGGTTTAAAAAAACAAAAATTCGCTTTTTTATAAATTTACATCCTCTTTTTCAATCAAACTTTAAAAAACAAGATTCTGTGATCACTGTAATTTATTTCTTTAATAGGAAAAGTGTATTTTTGGTTAAAAAAAAAAAAAACATCAAGTGAAATGTTACAATAATTAATTTTTTTTTTCTATATTTACAGACAAGAGGTGATAGAACGTCTACAAAATAATCATACTGTTGTTATTCTTGTAACAAACAGTTTAACATCGTATATGGAAAAAGTTCGTCAATTAGTGAACGAAAATCCAGAAATAGACGCTAATACTTTCATGCCAGACAATCGTTATAATCACATTGTCCAAGTACAGGAAAGACTCAATTTTTTAAGGTTTTTGTTAAAGGTAAGATATTATTTTACTATATTTTAAACATTTTTTCCCTTTCTCGAAACTTTTATCTATTTATTTTATTATTATTATTTCTTTTATATCGTTTTTTTATTTAAATCAAAATTTGATTGTTTTTTAAATATTTAAAGTCAGTATATAAATTTTTCAAATGTTTAATTGTAAGTATGTAGTTTATTTTTTTAACTGAGAACATTTAATAAACAATAATTTATTTATTTATTTAATATCATTGTACGGACTTACATAAAATGAAATTGCCCTTTCACACCGCAGTGTTAATGCATAAAATTGTGTAAGTATAAATAATAGAATATAATAAAAATTCATAAA
Source organism: Ganaspis brasiliensis (assembly GCA_037103525.1). Lineage (NCBI taxonomy): Eukaryota > Metazoa > Arthropoda > Insecta > Hymenoptera > Figitidae > Ganaspis > Ganaspis brasiliensis. The sequence continues at coordinate 189,627 of JAZKLR010000464.1, read as the reverse complement.
AAATTGTTTTCCACATAAAATAAAAATATTTTTCGAATTAATTTCACCCACTTTTTAAAGATTCAAGTGTACATTTTTTTTTTAAAAAAGTAGGTTAAGATAAAATTTGTTATAAAATAATAATTATTTAACATTTTGTGTTTATTCTTTAAAGTTTGTGAACAATTGTAATTTTCATCCAATTTTGACAAATAGTAGCTCCTTTTAATGTTTAAAACATTCTCTAAAAGTGTATTCGTTGAATTTTGTTGAAAAATTTTGTTTGTTCAATAATTTTCTAACAAAATGTTATTTACAAAATCCAACGAACAGATTTGCAGAAAATGTTTCAAAGATTATAATGAACTATTATTTGTTTATGATTGGATAAAACTTACAATTGTTCACAAACAATAAAGAAAACCCAAAAATTTGTGAATAAATTTTGAAAATTTTAATTTTAATATTTTATTCTTTATAAAATGTAAAAAAATTGTGCTAATACTGATGATCAAAATACCTACAATATAAAATTTTTTGATATGAAAATACCAAAATTAAAAGTTTTTTCTTCTCTTACTTTTAATATTTTTTTTTTGTATTTGTCTTATTCTTTTAGGAGTTTCTTTAATTCTTCTTTTTATGCAAATTATTTAATATTATTTTAAACAATTTTGTTATTATAACATTCATTAAACTTTTTATTTCGTTGATTTTCTTTATTATTTCCATATTTTTATAAATAACTACTCTCATTTTTTTGTAACTTTATTCAATTTGTTTTCATCTAGGTTTTCATATCTTGTCTATTTTTTGCAAACTTACTTATTCTTTCATAACATTTTTAGATTTTCTTTATTTTTCTAAATTTATTGTTGGACTTGTATTAAGTGTAATATTATAAAAATATTTTTGGTTTAATTTTCCTAAACTTTATTATTTTTAAAGAAATTTTGTATTTCTTTTGTGAAATTTTGATTTGTTTTTATATACGTTTTTTATTTTATTCTAATTAATTCTATTTTAGTAGATTCTTAGGCATTTTTTTTATTTTTTGTACTTTTTACATTTTCCCCATTTTATCAGTTTAAAAAAAAAAATTTTTCATTTTCTTAATTATTTATTTAATTTTTTTGTTGTTTCGAAATTTTTTTTAGTCCTTCCTTTCATTTTAATTAATTCATTAATTTTTGTTATTTTTCTATTTCTTAAAAACGTTTTTCCTTCTTTGAAATTGTTTAGTTTGTATCTTGTATTTACGAATTTTTTATAACATTTATTCTATGCTTCTATCTACATTTTTAAAATTTCTCATTTATCTACTTTTTTCAAGACTTTTATTCTTTAATTTTATATTATGTAAATTTAATCTTGTACTTTATTTATCTATATATCTTGTTTAATTATTCTTTATTTCTTTAATAGAGTCCATAACTTCTTTTAATTAAAAGAATTTTCTCATTTTTTGAATAGACTGTTTTCTTATCTTTAATGTTTGATTTTGATTAAATGGTTTACTTCATTATTTCTTATTAAATGTTCTCAGTTAAAAAAATAAACTACTTACAAATAAACACTTGAAAATATTATATACTGATTTTATATATTTAAAAATATTAATTACTGTTTTATAATGTCTAATTCTTCTTTAAAATGTTTTAAAATTTAATTTTACAAAGATATATATTAAAATGACTGAAATTCGTTTTAGGATGGACAATTGTGGTTGTGCGCTGAACAGGCGAAGCAAATTTGGCAATGTTTGGCAAAGCAGGCAGTTTTTCCCTCGGATCGTGAAGCTTGCTTCAAATGGTTTTCAAAATTGATGGGAGAAGAGCCGGATTTGGATCCGTCCATCAATAAAGACTTTTTCGAGAATAATATTCTCCAGCTGGATCCAACTCTTCTAACCGAGAGTGGAATCAAGTGTTTTGAGAGATTTTTTAAAGCTGTGAATTCTAAGGAAGGCAAGCTTAAATTAAAGAGGCGTACGTTCCTGATGGACGATGTGGATTTAATCGGGACAGAGTATCTCTGGAGAGTTGTAACCAACAGTCCCGAAGAAATAGCACTTCGTGGAATTGAACTTTTGAAGGAAGTCAACACTAATTTAGGACCAAGATTGCAGTCTTCTATTCTTGCCTTTCACGAAAATTATATCGTCGAGTGTATGGACAGATTAAAGGTGCACTTTGACGCTATTACCATTCTAAATAAACACCTTTTGCATGAAAAGGACAAACGACTTGAGCAGGGCGTCAATGAGATCAAAATGGAGGCGATGAAATTGTGCCGAGTTATGAAAGTACTTCAGGAATATATTAATGAGTGCGATATGGCGTTTACGGGAGAAAGGAAGATTCTGCCTTTGCACAGAGCTGCAAGGGGCAAAAATCTTGCGCTTATAATTCGCTTTGTTAATCCCGGAAGAAGCGCTGATGATATAGACATTCTTACTCACAGCAACGACACATTGGCGTCCTTAAGAAGACAGATCTTGAGAAGAATCAAAGCCAGTGGCTCCAATGTCAAGCTGGATCTTTTTATCAATGGAGAACCACTTGAGCAAGCTGATGACAGAAAGTTGCTTTCGCAAATTCCCTTGAGAGATAAAACGACACTTTCTGCAAAACTCAGCCAGGTTAACACCAATGCACCTAGTTCGCCTGACAGCAGCTCCGACAGTTCCACAAGTTCGCCCTACGACGCGCCCAATTTGGCAGCGGAAAATAATCTACCCGGTGTCGTCATGTCACAAACCTCACAATACGCCGGTTTCTTCTTCCAACTCGCCGATTTGGGCTGTGGTTTTCAGCACGCTGATCTCAGAGATGGAGCGAGAAATTTGCTGCAATTGGTGCCACCCGATGCTCTCACTGTGACTCGCTTACAGTGGCTTTTCAGCCATTATATGGATGAAGAACCCTCCGAAAATCTGCACTGCAATGAGCAAGCAACCAGTGTCGAAACTCTGTTTTTTACCGCGTCCCCAAGCCAGGTTTTGTACAATTTGGAGGTTCTCTACACGCTGCTGATGCCTGCGCTGGATCCAATGTCAGAGAAGGCAATCGAGTTCCAGAATCATTTCATTAGAAGTGGAGAGGCCGGTGTTATTCTCGAAATGCTCACGAAAAATAAATTCTTACCGAATGCCGATGAAACGACCAAGAGATCGGCTTATTTGACTGTTCTGAAACTGTGCAAGCTCCTGTTAACTGTCTTCGGGAATGCCATTGTTTTCACAATGGAAGAAGATGATCAGGGCAACTCTTCAGAAAACAGGGATCTACAGACGCATAAAAATCGGATTTCACTGGCGGTCTTGAAGCAGGCTCTGCAAAGTGTGCCAAATCAAAGCACTGAGTACATGCTGAGAAATGTGGCGGTTAATTTGGCTCAAAATCTCTCTTTCCAGTTCCTGACGAACACACTAGGCAAGGCCAAATGCCGTCCACTGTTTATGCAAGCTCTTGCCTGGGAATTACCTGATATTGCCACCATTCGAGCGATTATACGACTTGCCTGGGCAGCCTCCACCGGCAATTTGAATAATATTAATTCTTCAACCGAAGATCTACACGCTCTGCATGAAGTGAATCAAAAGGAGCAGAGATTTCCGGATAATAATGACGTTCTTGGTAAGAATCAAATTTTTATTTCTTTACAGGGATCACAGTTTCTCCCCTTTTCCCCTTATGTTGCCTTTAAAAAAAAAAATTCACCTAAAATCAAGATTTTTATCTCCTTTTCACCTTATCTTCCCTTTCAAAAAAATTAACTAAAACCCCACAAAACATTTTTGTTCAGTTCCAAAACCATAAAACTGACGTGATATGATATCCTCTAGTTATTCAAGATAATGAAGAAGGTTAACTACCCTTAAAAATCATCTCTAAGAAAAAATTTTGAAAATAATTGTGAAAAAATTGTCATTTAAAAAAAAAAACTTGTTCTAATTCTAAAACCATGGAGATGACGTGGGAGGTTATCACTTAGTTATTCAAGATAGCAAGGTGTAACTACCCTTAAATAATATCATCTTGAATACCTAGAGAATATCCTTCCACGTCAATTCCATGGTTTTAGAATTGAACAAAAATTTTTTGTCGAAACTAATAATAATAACTAATAATTAAAATTTTTTTTTATATTCATTTTTTAATAACAAAGTATGGAAAAATCAAAATTTTGCAAAAAGGATGTTTTATGTTATTAAAAACTGATAGAATGTTTCAGAAATCGTATTAGAAACATTTAAGAGTTTTTCTGATATACAAAAGTTTATATACAGTACCGGCCACAAGTATACTGCCACTTACTTTCGATTCGATTAAAAAACATTCTTCTCTGCAACAAAATAAGACAGAACAAAATTTAAAAAATCGTTAGAAAGCTTATTAAATTTTACTTAAAACGGTCTATATTTTAAGTTTTTTCATTAAATAGGTTCCGATATATGAAGTCAAAAAGACAAATTTAAAATTAACTAATTTTCTGATTTTCAACTGTGGTGTTGAAAAAGTGTAAAACTTTGATTTTTCCATACTTTGTTATTAAGAAATAAATATAAACAAACATTTTTAATTTGGCCTCGAGGGATCAATAAGAAATTTAATAACGAAGATTTCTAAACAAAAAATTACTAAATTTAAATGAAAACTGCGATTTGTAGACTGATTTTGACAAAAAAAAATACATTTGGCCCCACTGTGCATTAGTTTCAAGGTTTTAGAAATAAACAAAAAATTTGTGTGGAAACTGATAATTTTTTTCCGAATGATTTTCTATTCTCTTTCTTAGGGGTGACTTTTAAGGGTAGTTAACCATTCTTATCATCTTGAGTACCTATGGCAGATCTTTTCATGCTTTATCCATCGTTATAGAACTTGGGCAAACATTTTTCGTGAAAAATGATACTTTTTCGGATTTATTTTCAATTATTTCTTTTTAGGGGTGACTTTTAGGGTAGTTAAAGTAATATTGGATACGCAGGGTGTCTACTAACGGGGAAAACCGGGAAATAACCGGGAATTTCAATTGACCGGGAAAAACCGGGAATTAACCGGGAATTTTTCGTCAAACCGGGAATTTTTTTCTGGGATAATAAATTCTTTTCAATTTTCAATTATTTTCTTCAATTTCCAATTATTTTCTACAATTCTCCATTATTTTCTTCCATTTGAAATTATTTTCATTAATTTAAAATTATTTCTTCATTTCTCAATTATTTTCTTCGATTTTCTACTATTTTCTTCAATTGACAATTATTTTCTTCAATTTTCAATTATTTTCATCAATTTCTAATGAATTCAAATCTGAAATATTTTCTACGATTTTCAATTATTTTAATCAATTTTAAATTATTTTCTTCATCTATAAATTATTTTTTTGAATTGCCAATTATTTGATTCAATTTTCAGTTATTTTCTTCAATATTTAATTATTTTCATCAATTTTTAATTAATTTCTTCAGATCTCAACTATTTCCTTCAATTTTTAATTATTTAATTTAATATTCAATAATTTTAGACTTTTTTCAACTATTTTTTTCAACTATTTTTTTCAATTATCATTTATTTATTTCACATTTCAATAACTCCTCCATTTTTCAATTATTTTCTTCTATAATCAATAATTCTCGGCTTTTTCAATATTTTTTTCAATTATCAATTATGTTTTTGAAACTTGAATTCAATTCATCAATTATAATTCCACGATTTTCATAAAATCACATTTTCTTCAATTCCAAATTATTTTCTACAATTTTTAATTAATTTCTTCAAATTACAATTACATTTTTCATTTTTTATTGTTTTTTTCAAATTCTATAATTCCTGGGTTGTTCAATTTCTTTTTTCTTCAATTATCACTTATTTTCTTCTACTTTCAGTCCCATTGTTCAATTCTTGAATTATTTTCTTTAATTCTCAATTATAATTTTCGACATTCAATTCCATTCTTTAATTTTCAATTTTTTTTTAATATTCAATAACTCTAGGCTTTTTACGATGATTTTTTTTTAATTCTCAATTATTTTCTTCAAATTCTAATTTTTTTTCTTAAATTTCAATTATTTTCTTCAATTTTCAATTGTTTTTTCATATTTCTTTCAGTTTCTCAATTTCTTCTCAATTTTCTTCAATATTTAACAATTCTCAACTTTTTTAAATTATGTTTTTCTTTCAATTTTTATTTAAATTGAGAATTTTTAAATTATTTTCATAAAAAATTAATTTAATTAATTTCTCTTTTTATGATTTCAATCAGTTATATTTCATTTGAAATAAGTTGAAAACTGCTGAATTTTCGGTGACTTTTACCTGATTGATCAATAAAAAATAATTGAAATTTTCAATACTGTTACTGATATTGAAAATTATTTTCATCTATATAAATCAGTGAAAAATTATTGACAATTTAGTCATTTTAAACTGATTTTTTGTGAAATTTCATTAACGGAAATCATGAATAGAGAGTGATTTTCAATATAAAATTATTCTCCTCAAATTTTAAAATTATTCTTCAATTTTTTTAATTATTTTGTTCTGTTGTCGATTCTTTTCGACAGCTTTCGAGTTTTTTTCTCAATTGTCAATTATTTTCCTCATTTCCCAATTATTTTCTTTAATATTTAATCATTTTTGTCATTTTGTAATTTTTCATTCAATTATCAATTATTTTCTTCACATTTCAATTTAATTATTTAATTTTCAAATAATTTCCTCCATTTTTAATTATTTTCTTCAATCTTCAATTATTTTATTCAATGTTTAATAATTCTCGTCTTTTTTCAAATATCAATTATTTTTTTGAAATTTCAATACAATTCTTTAATTATCTTTATCTTTATCTTTATCAATTTTTAATTGATTTCTTCAATTTTCATTTATTTTCTAGAATTTTCTTCAGTTTTTAATTGACAACTTAATATTCTCCTTCAATATTATAATTATTCTTTAATTTTTTTAAATACTTTTTTTCTATTATTGATTATTCTCGCCATTTTTCAAACTCTTTTTACTTTTTTTTCAATTGTAAAGTATTTTTATTAAAGTTTTATTATTTTAGTCATATAGTAACTTTTCTTTTAATTATCAATTATTTTCTTACAATTTCAATTTAATTCTTTAATCTTCAATTTTTAATAATTTCTCCAATTATTATTCCCGTCATTTTTCAATTATTTCTTTCAATTATTTATTTATTTACATAAACGGTCAAAAAAAAACAAAGAGCCCTTTCGTACACTTATATTAAGTACACAATTATTAATTATTTTCCACTATTTACAATTATATCCTACAATTTTTTCATTTATTCTCTTAAACTTTTATAATTTTTGTGGTAAATAAATAAATAAATAATTAATTAATATTTAATTTTTACAATTTTTTTTGTTTTCTTGTCTATTAGTCGAGTCATTTTTCGAATTTTGTTTTTAATTGTCTATTATTTTCGTCATTTTTCAGATATTTTCTTCAACTTTTCATTTATTCTCTTCATTGTTCAATTATTTCTTTTAACTTTTAATTTTTTTCCGCAATTTTCAATTATTTTCTACAAATTATTCAATTTACAATTATTTTTCTTAAATTTTATATTTTTCTTTAATTTTTAAAATTATTTTGTTTTGTTGGCGATTATTCTCGATAGTTTTCTATTTTTTTTTCAATTGTCAATTATTTTCTCAAAATTCTAATTCAATTTTTTAATCTTAAATTTAATTCTTCAATTTTTTAATTATTTTTTTCATTTCTCAATTATTATTTTCAATTTGAAATTGCAGTCTTCAATTTTAAATTATTTTTTTCAATATTCAATAATTCTCATTTTTTAGGGTTCCGTACACAAGTGTCCAAACGGAACCCTTATGTTTTCACTCGTTTGTCCGTCGCCCAAAACCATCCCCCCCCCCCCCCTAGCGGCCAAACTATTTGAGATAGAGAGTTGAAATTTGGTACACTTATGTATTTTCACGTGTAGATTACAGGAAAAATATAGCGAACATGATTGAACGTGATGTTCATAGCGTTGTCAAGGAAATAACAAGATTTTTTTCAAAAAATGCATTAAAATGCCTATTTACCCCCCCCCCCCCCCCCCCCTTATCTCCTAAACTATTTGACCTAGAGTATTGAAATTCGGTACACATATGTATTTTCGCGAGTAGAGTTCAGGAAAAATATAGAGAACATGATTGGAGGTGATGGTCATAGCGTTGTCAAGGAAAAACTTTTTTTTTTAAAAAAACGTGTCCCCCCCCCCCCCCCTTATCTTCCAAACCATTTGACCTAGAGGTTTGAAATTTGGTATACCTAGGTATTTTTACGTGTAGATTACAGGAAAAATATAGCGAACGTTGCTGGACTTAATTTTCAAAAGTTATTAATGAAAAGTTGAAAAATGACAAAAAAACCCCTATGCTAGAGCTCAGCGTATTTATCCTGAAAGGTTGGGAATTGGTTAAAAATGTGTAATTTTATGCAGAATTTTTTATAAAACCATAAAAATTGTGGTTTAAATTTATTATCATAACATTTTTTCCAAAAAACTGAAATTTTACCAAAAAAAAATGTTTTTCTTCTAAACAGCTACAATATTTTATAGTTTCAGATTATTTTTTTGTACAAAATGTTTATTTTTATGTTTAAATTACTTTAATAGTTAAAAAATTAAAAAAAATTAAAAAAAAATTCTTTTGGCTTTAAAATTTAAAATTATATAAAAAAGTTTAGTCTATTTAATTGGAAATTTTTAATCTTATAAAAATCATTAAGTTTATACTTAAATTTCTTTAAAAATAAAAAAAATTATTTTAATTTATCATTATTTAAATTATTATTCAAATAATCTCTGACTCATATAATTGAAAAAAATTAGAGCGGTACGGAACCCTTCGACTTGGTACGAGTGTAACTCGTACTTGCCCGATATTTTTTTTAATTATCAATTATTTTTTTAAATTTGAATTAAATTCTTAAATTTTCAATTTATTTCTTCATTTTTTAATTATTTTCTTCTGTATTTCATAATCCTCAGCTTTTTTAATTACTTTTTTCAATTTTTTACGATTTTTAATCCAGTTGTTCAATTTGTAATTATTTCCAACAATTATTCCCATAATGTTCTTAATTTTTCTTGTTTCTTAATTTAATATTTCTTGTTTCATTTCTTCAATTATTTTTTTCAGTTGTCTATAATTCTAATCATTTTTCGAATTTTGTTTTTAAATGTAAATTTTTCTGTCATTTTTCAGATATTTTCTTCAATTTTTCAATTATTCTCGTCATTTTTCAATTATTTTTTCAATTATTAATTATTTTCCACAATTTACAATTATTCCCTACAATTTTTTCAATTTTCAGTTATTCTCTTAAAAGTTTATAATTATTCTTTGATTTTTTCAATTTTGTTTTGTTCGGTTGTGTATTGCTTTAACCATTTTTTAAGTTTAGTTTTCAATTGTACATTATTTTCGTCATTTTTCAGATATTTTCTTCAATTTTGTAATTATTCTCGTAATTTTAATTATTTATTGCATTCGCAAAAATTTATTGTTTTAAATGACCAACAACAATGCAAAGTTTCTCGCGTGTTAATGTTGCTACTTATTTTATATTTGGTCATGGAATTTGATGAAAAATTGTCTAAAAAACCTGGAAAAGTCATGGAATTTTGAAATTTTTAAAATGTAGCAACCCTGTTAAACAAAAATTCCTAAAATAATTTATGTTTTTTCATTTTTTTTTTGCATTTAAAATTCGTTATTTTTAATAATTTCTTCAAATAACTTTTATATTGTTGATTTATTGCTTCCTCCATGAGGAAGCAAATTATTTTGCTTACTTGGAAGCGAAATGTCCATGAAATGGGACATAATTTTCACCTAGTTTATATTTTATTTGTTACACTTTAAGTACGTTTATCCGCTCAAGAGGTTCTTATCCTATCGGATCATGATATTTAATATCTTTTTATTTTCATTTCATCTTATAATTTGGTATTTAAATAGTATTTTATAGTTGAAATCATTACATAAATGATTTTTGTTGAAAAAACTTTTTCAATTGAGAACTTTAAGCTATTAAAATTGGGTCTTCATGGTTATTTAAAAACAAAAGAAGAATTAAAATTAAATTAAAATGATATATATATCAAGAAACTTTTAATGATATGACTTTTGAATTAAACTTAATAAAGCCTCACCATGATCTGTGCTCTAAACTTCTAAAGAAACAATAATATTTCGTAAAAGAAATCTTGAAATATTAATATAATAATTTATTTACTAATTTTAAAAAATCCCCCTTTTATGAAGCAAAATTCCCTTTTTTACCTAAAAATAAACCAAGAAACCGCTGTGATTAATGATAATTATTTCCAAAACATTTATTTAATGAAAAAAAAATTATTTTCTTACTGCATTTAATAATAATCTATTTATTTTATAATTTCAGTGTGTAAAGAAGCTTTGGAAGTACTGACAATCGCTCTAGTTCTAAATCCTTCAGCATTGGAAACTTTAACTAAAGAACAAATTTGGCAGAAGTTTTTCATTGATCTTGTCTTATTGAGCACATCAAGAGCAGTTCGAATAGCGGCCGCTGAACAATTTCTTTTAATCTCGACCTGGTGCAGCAGTGGACTGATGTCCATTGTTCAGCCTCTGCAATTTTCAGTGATTCTCCTGTTCACCGTTTTAAACACAACTGTAATAGAAAACGCAAAACAAAGCCACGAGTACTTTCAACTTCTCTGCCGTTTACTTAATTACGCTCATTGCTCAAAATGTCCAATCATCACTGTCGAATATCTTCTAAACACGGAGATACGCTGGCTAAAAAAGATCAGGGACAATGTCAAAGAAACGGGAGACACACAAGTCGATGAAGCCGTTCTAGAAGGACATCTTGGAATCACCAAGGAATTATTAGCCTTTTTGCCGTCAAGCAAAAAATTTGAACTTGGCTCAGACGAAACTAAAGATATTAATTTAATCAAGGTGAGGACATAGTTTTAAACTAATTTTTTTTATTCGCTTTCAATTTTTTTTTTTACTTTTATATTTTAATCCACTTTCAACAGAGTGTCTAACGATCCAGGAATTGTTAAGAAATTCCGAGAATTTGTAGAAAAATCATTAAAATTTCACAGGGATCAAAGACTGACATCTTTTCACCTTAATGTATTTTTTATCTTGTCACAATTTTTTTAATCCAATCTTGAATTTATCAAACTTTTAATTAATTTAAGTTTCAATAAATCTTAATTTTAATTTGTCAAAACAGTAATTAAAATATTGTAATCAACTTCAAATTCAATTTATCCAAACTCTAAATGGTCGAAATTAATTTCACTCAAACTTGAATGGATCTAAATTTCAATTCATTCTATTTTTAATCAAAATATATTAATTTAAATTCTAAACAATCCAAATTTATCATTTTTATTTACGAAAAAATAAACACAATGTAAAGAAAATGATATAAATTTACAAAAAAAAAGTGTGAATCTAAAAAAAACAGGTCGTTTCCATTGCAATTCAGACAGGCTATGGATGTTAAAGTCAGGGAATCAGTTCTTATTGAAATATATTGGTTTTCAGATAATTTTAGACGACACGTATTTTCTCGATTTGGTAAAAAAAATTTTTTTAACGTAGTTTTGCGCATTTCAATTTTTTAAGTTGAAAAGTGAGATTACAAGAAAATAACATTAAAAATTTTTAAAATTATTTTATCTCTTTTGCTATTGTACATATTAAAATAATCCTTTCTGTGTCTAATTGAGGCTTTCATGTTCCCTTAAATTCCATAAGAGTATTTAAAATATTTTCATATTTAACAAAATGGAGGCGTTTTTTCGAAAAAAATAAAAATCAGATTTTCTCAAAAACCCCACCGTTTTTTTCTCTAAATTTTTTTACTACTTTCTGGGAGTATAATGATTATTTTCTATAAGAATTTATTGGAGTCCCGCTTCCTGGGGAAGAATAAAAAAAAATTTCTTTTTAAGAAAAAAGAATTCAAAGATTTTTTAAACCCTTTACTAGATACAACAAAAGTTCAAATAGAAAAAATGTTCCTATTAAAAAGTAGAGTAAAAAAGTTTTATGACTTTTATCTCTATCTTGCTAATCTTTCCAATTATTAAAAATTTTGTATGTTTACAAGTAAAAATTATACTTGCAAAAATGCTATAAATTTTCTTTTAAATTATTTTACCATAAAAACTAGAAAGGAGTAAAAAAATGGAGAGAAAATGTTTTGAATTTTTGTAAGTATAAATTATACTTGCCAAAATGCAAAATTTATGAATTTAATTCGTGTTATAAGTAATAATTCGAAAGATTCACAAGTTAGAGGTAAAAGCCATAAAACTTTTTTACTCTACTTTTTAATAGGAACATTTTTTCTATTTGAACTTTTGTTGTATCTAGTAAAGGGTTTAAAAAATCTTTGAATTTGATTTGATTTTTATTTTTTTCGAAAAAACGCCTCCATTTTGTTAAATATGAAAATATTTTAAATTCTCTTATGGAATTTAAGAGAACATGAAAGCCTCAATTAGACACAGAAAGGATTATTTTAATATGTACAATAGCAAAAGAGATATAATAATTTTAAAAATTTTTAATGTTATTTTCTTGTAATCTCACTTTTCAACTTAAAAAATTGAAATCCGCAAAACTATGTTAAAAAAATTTTTTTTACCAAATTGAGAAAATACGTGTCGTCTAAAGTTATCTGAAAAACAATATATTTCAATGAGAACTGATTCCCTGACTTTAACATACATAGCCTGTCTGAATTGAAATGGAAACGACCAACATAAATTTGAAGAACAAATTATATTTCCCACCAAAGAATGAAAATAAATAATTTTTTTTATTGTTCTTTTTGAACTTTAATATTTGTATTAATTTTGCTTGCTCATGGAGGAAACTTTGTATTCGTTCAAATTTACAAATTTTTTAATATTTCAACGACTTATTAAGTTTCAGTTTCATTTTCATATCATGTGCTTAAACACTGTTTTTTCCTGAGTAATATCGGACCACTCCCAAATTTTTTAATATGCTTCAAATTAATTTTTCTTTGTCTAGAAATGTGTTTTATGAGTTCCTGATCACATGTCCGGGTTTGTGTGTGTGTGTACTTTTTCTTGTGAACACGATAACTCGAGAACGCTTTAATGGATTTAAATAAAATTTGGTATAGTTATATTTACTATTAAAATCTGGAATCAGACACAAGGGTTTTTAAAAATAACCATTACAAAAATTTGTTGTTAAATTTTAATTTTTTGAAATATTAAAGAAGAGTCATATTTCTTGCTTCAAAACAAATCGATTGACCTGTATAAAGTTTATAATTTGTAAAAATTTTTAAAAAATAATTCGCAATTTTCAAATTTTTAAAAAATTACTTTATTGCTTCTTAATAATAATTTAATGAAAGCAAATCTTTTTGCTGACGTAGAACCAAAATATTCATGAAATGAACATAATCCTCGGCTTGTTTAGTTTATGAGTTCTAAACTTTTCGAAGTTACTTTTTTCATTTCAAACGAAATTGAATAAGAGACAATAATTTTTAATAAATTATTATTATTTTAAACTTTCTGAGATTCTAGAAATGATTCTACAATTTGTTAGATTTTACAGAAAAATATTAGAACTTTTTAGATTGTCAAAAGAAATTTTTCGAATCTCGTAAAGAAGTTCTAGAATTTTCAGAATTTCTTTGATTCTGTTAGAAAAGATATTAGAATTCATTAAATTCTCGAAAAAAAATTTCAGAGTTTCGATTTTAAAAGAAAATCTAGATTGTTTAAAGATAAAGTAAATTGTAAAATGTTATTAAGTTTTATGAGAAGAGGTTTTAAAAGTTTCAAAATTTTACAATTATTTAGGAATTTTTTTAGTTTTTAGAAAAGAAGCCAGAATTTTGTAGATTTTATCAAAAGAATTCAGAACATTTTAATGTTTCAGAAGAGTTTTCAAAATGTTTTTTCTTCAGAATTACTTATAACGTTATAACAGTCTATGAAAAATTTTAGAACTTTTTAATTTCCTTCAGAGTTCATTCTAAGTAATTTTAGAATTCTTTAAATTATAAAAGTGATTTAGAAATATTTTGGATTATTCTTAACTTTCTCATTTTTTCATTTACAATAATGTTTTTTTACAGCTTTTATCGTTTTTTTTTTCATAATTTGTTAGATTTTTTGGAAGGTTTTGTTTACTCAGTATTTTTTACTCTTTCTGTAATTTCTTTATTTTTTCGTTAATTTTGTCTTTTCCTTCGCATATCTGACTTTTTTAATTTTTAAATAATTTTTTCGGTAGTTATTTTTTAACTTAATCTTATATTTTTTATTCAAAGCACTTAATATTTATCATTAAAAGAACAAATTTGTGAAAATCGTAGTTTACGATCCGGGAAATAATTATATTTTTCAATAGATAAATACCCATTACATATGAAAAAAAGTGAATTACTTAAGGACGCTTATACCCTCAAGCGGTTCTCATTCTATCGGACCATGTTAGTCAATATTTTTTTAATTTCATTTCGTCTTATAATTTGGTTTCTAAATAGTATTTTGTAGTTAAAATCATTACACAAACAAATTTTATTAAAAAAAAAATTTCTGTTGAAAATTCCAACTTTTTAAAATTTTTTCTTTCTGATTATTTCAAAAAAGTGAAGGATTACTATCATTAAATAACATTTTCTTAACAACGGAACGGTAAATTAATTAAATATTATTGTAAAAGTTGTATTCCATTACAGTTTAAAATATATTAGTTTTTTAAAAAAATCTGTAGAACCGTGTTTTTTTAATTAATTAAAATATAGTCATTTTGCGCGTTTTGTTACTTTTTCCATGTAAAAGTCCCAACTTTATAAATTTAAATCTTAAAAACAGAACGGTAAAATTCAATAAAATTGTAACAGTACATGTAAAGTAATGTATTTAATATGTCATTAAAATTTTTTAAGAATCTGTAGAAAATGGTTTTTTGGATAAACATCCTTAAAAATGACTTCCCAAAGTATTCAAATAACTGTCCTGAAATTTAGAAGATCTATCAAATGGACATTTTTCTTCATCAAATATCTACTAAACAGGAAACAAAATAAAAATTCCTCTTGTGTTCAATTCCTATGGTTATAGAGAATATATTTTCACTTGACTTTTTATGGAACCACGTTTGTTTATTAAATTATATAACTTTTAAAAATGTATAAATTTAACCTATATAAATACGAAATTTAAATTTTTCATATCTCGACTGAATTTAGTTTATAGAATGAATGGGACATTCTAGACTGACCAACTTCAGTCGAAAAAAAAATTTTTAATTTCATATTTATATAGGTTAAATTTTTTTCAAATTTTACAATTATTGTTGTCAAGATTCAAATATATATTCAATTAGTTTCTTTATATTTTAATTATTTCGTCAATATCTCAATTATTGTACTCAGAATTTTAATTTTTACGCCAGTCTCGAATTTATTTTTCACATTTTGATTATTTTTGTCATTCTGCAATTATTTTCTTGTAACTTCAATTATTTTTGAAACTTTTCAATTATTTTCATCAAATTTCAATTATTTCGTTTCAATTTTTGTCTTAATTTTAAGATTTTTAACCAATTTTCCCATTATAGTTTTGTCATTTTACATTTTTCTTTTTAAATTTAAATTATTTTTATCATTTTTGAATTATTTTTTTTTTAGATTCCAATTATTTTTGCCTTTTTTGAATTATTTTCTTCAAATTTGAATGGCTTCTCTTGCTGGCGGGACCCAAATTAATATCAAACTCATTATTGCTTACTCACTGCCATCTTTGTGTTGCTTATGAAAGTAGTTTAGTTTTATTTGTTTTTTAAACGTAACGGGCGTAACCTAATCGTTCGCAAATGAAATTCAACTTAAATTCGGTTTAAACTAAAAGCTATTTAACAATATAAAACCTTAAATATTAAACAACGTGCCTATAAAAACAATATATTTTAATTACAGATTTATTTAAAATAATGCAAAAACCGGGTCTTAGATGATTATTTTTGGAATGACACTTTTTCTAATTTCTTTTTTTAATTAATCGCCATTTTTGTTTCAGGAACTGGTGGAAGATTTTATCTTTCCAGCCTCGCGTTCAATGCTCCAGTTGAGAAGCAGCGGAGAATTAAATTCTTCGCAGGCTTGTCCAGTTTGCACAACACCACAATCAACTAGTGCCGCGTTCGATTTGCTCGTCGGCCTCTGCATAGACTGTGTCCCAAACATGAAACTTCTAGTCACAATGCTCACTGACATGTTCTATTCTGAGAAAGATGAGCCTCTCGTTGAATGGGACTACATGCCTCCAGTGGGACCCAGGCCCATTAAGGGCTTTGTCGGCCTGAAAAATGCTGGGGCCACCTGCTACATGAATTCAGTTTTGCAGCAACTCTACATGGTCGAGAGCATCAGAATTGGACTTTTAGCTGCCGAGGGGGCTGCAGTCGACCTGAACGAGGATTTTTCCGGCGATGAGAGGATCGAGAGCGATCAGACAATCGAGACCAATGACAACGACACCAACGAGGAAAAGTGCGGTGCCGACGAGTCACGGAAAGAGTACAATATTGGAATCCTCAAGCAAGTTCAGGCCATCTTTGGACACTTGGCCTACAGCAAACTTCAGTACTATATACCTCGTGGCCTTTGGAAACATTTTAAGTGAGTTGAACAAGAAATTCGTGTATTATATCTAGTGATTTTAAATTCTCGGTATCTACTATTCATTGGTCTCCCCTACGTATTTTTTTTCTTCAAATTAATATATTTAGTGATGCCTGTACGCTACTGAAATTTTGCTTGGTAAAAACACGTTTTTTCTTAGATTTTCTGTAAAAAAATCAATATTTTTTTACCGGACTGTTCTGTTTTTCTTCATAAGTGCACAAAGAATAACATTCAATTATTTACATATGAAACTTGTTAAGTTCACTATTTTTTACAAGACCAAAAAGTTGACCAAAAGTAAACCAAAATAGGTCAGGTTTGCCACGGTTTTGGAAAACCTGGGAAACCTGGAATTGTCGTGGAATTTTTTTTAAGTCAGGGAAAACCTGGAATACCTGAAGAAGTCAAGGAATTTTATAAAATGTTGTTTTAAAAAATTAATTTAATTAATTTCTATTTTTATGATTTCAATCAGTGATATTTTATTTGAGATAAGTTCGACGCCTCCCGTTGATAAAATGCTTATTCAATTGTCAAAAATATATAATTCTAATTCAAAGCTCAGTTCAATATGAAGCTAATTCATTGTCCGTGTAATATGATTCCAATTCAATGTTCAGAATAATTAAATGCTAACTCAAAATTTCGTTTAAAATAATTATAATTTAATTTTATGTACAATAAATATTAAAATATCAATTGCGCTATTATATTATTTTATGCTTTTTCATTTTTAGGTGCAAAAGTAATAAACATTTTCCAATTATAATCAATAATTTAATTACTAATATTTCTAGTTTATAAACAAGTAACATAAAATTAAGATCTTAAACATTTAGATTTAGGATTTTTTAAAAAGAACTAACTACTTTTTTATTCTTTTAATTAAAAATAACATTTTAGACAGATCTTTGTATAATTAATTGTAGATTATTATAAATATTTTAAATGCTTGATATTAAAAATATAATTTTTAGTAATTCTTTATAAATGATAAACAAAAAAAGATTAATAATAAATTTTATTAATTATAGAAATTAAATTTTTAATATCATGTTGATGTTTTTGAAAATAAGTTAAATTAGTTTTAAATTTAAAAAGTTTAAGATCTAAATTTTATGATACTTGTTTATAAACTAGAAATATCACTAATTACATTATTGATAATAATTCGAAAATTTTTATTACTTTTACACCTAAAAATGAAAAAGCATAAAATAATATAACAGTTTAATTGATATTTTAATATTTATTGTACGAAAATTTGAACTATAATTATTTTAAACGAAATTTTGAGTTAGCATTATATTATTCTAAACATTGAATAGGAATCATATTACACGGACCATGAACTAGCTTCATATTGAACTGAGCTTTGAATTAGAATTATATATTTTTGACAATTGAATAAGCATTTTATCAACGGGAGGCGTCGAGTTGAAAACTGATGAATTGTCAGTGAATTTTACCTGATTGATCAATAGAAAATAATTCAAATTTTCAATGCTGTTTCTAAAATTGAAAATCATTTCCATCTATTAATCAGTAAAAAATTAATGACAATTTAGTCATTTTCAATTGATTTCCTGTGAAACTTCATTGATTGAAATCATTAATGGAAAGTGATTTTCAATATAAAATTATTCTCCTTAAATTTTATAATTATTTATTTATTTTTTTAATTATTTTGTTCTGTTGTTGATTATTCTCAACAGCTTTCGGATTTTTTGGCATTCGTCAATTATTTTCCTCATTTCTCAATTATTTTCGTCATTTTGTAATTTTTCTTTCAATTATCAATTATTTTCTTTACATTTCAATTTAATTCTTTAATTTTCAATTTATTTCCTCCATTCTCAATTATTTTCTTCAGTTTTCAATTACTTTATTCAATATTCAATAATTCTCATCTTTTTCCAATTATCAATCATTTTTTTTAAATTTCAATACAATTTTTTAATTATCTTCTTCAATTTTAATTTATTTTCTGAAATTCTATCTATAATTTACTTCAGTTTTTAATTGACAACTTAATATTTTCCTTTAAATTTTTAATTATTCTTTAATTTTTTCAATAATTTTGTTCTATTGTCGATTAATCTCGCCATTTTTCGAACTTTTTTTCAGCTGTCAAGTATATTTCTTAATATTTAATTACTTTAGTCATTTAGTAATTTTTCTGTTAATTATCAATTATTTTCTTAGAATTTTAATTTAATTCTTTAATCTTCAATTTTTAATATTTTCTCTAATTATTATTCTCGTCATTAAATTATTTCTTTTAATTATTAATCATTTTCTACAATTTATACTTATTTCCCACAATTTTTTCAATTATTCTTTTAAAATTTTATAATTATTTTTTAATTTTTTCAATTCTTTTGTTTTGTTGTATATTAATCTAGTCATTTTTCAAATTTTGTTTTCAATTGTCTATTATTTTCGTCTATTTTCAACTATTTTCTTCAATTTTTCATTTATTCTACTCATTTTTCAATTATTTCTTTTGATCATTAATTTTTTTCCTCAATTTTCAATTAATTTCTACAAATTTTTCAATGTAGAATTATGTTTCTTAAATTTTATAATTATTCTTTAATTTTTAAAATTATTTTATTCTGTTGTCTATTATTCTTGGCAGTTTTCTAATTTTTTATTATTTGTCAATTAGTTTCCTAAAATTTTAATTTAATTCCTTAATCTTTAATTTAATTCTTCAAGTTTTAATTATTTTTTTTACTTTTCAATTATTATTTTCAATTTGAAATTGCAGTCTTCAATTTTCAATTATTTTATTGAACATTCAATATTTCTCACCTGTTTTTAATTATCAATTATGTTTTCAAGTTTGAATTTAATTCTTAAATTTTCAATTTATTTCTTCATTTTTTTATTATTTTCTTTAAATTTCAATTCCATTCTTCAGTTTTCAATTATTTTTTTCTATATTCCATAATTCTCAGCTTTTTTAATTACTTTTTTTAATTTTTAATTATATTCTTTAAATTTTAATTTCACTCTTCAATTTCAATTATTTTTTCGATTTTCAATAAAAATTTAATATTTCTTGTTCAATTTTTTTAATTATTTTTTTCAGTTGCCTATTGATCTAATCATTTATCCAATTTTGTTTTTAATTCTCCACTTTTTGGGTCTTTTTTTTACATATTTTCTTTAATTTTGTAATTATTCTTATAAGTTCCATTATTTATTGCATTTTTAAAATTTTATAGTTTTAAATGACTAACATGAATGCAAAGTTTCTCATGCCCTTGGGTGCGTGTTAATGTTGCTACTTATTTTGTATTTGGTCATGGAATTTGATGAAAAATAATATATATATATATATATTATTTCTTTTTGCGTTTTTAGTACGAAATTGTTGATCAACTTTAATTTCAATATTAAAAATATTTCATCAAAAGTAAACTTAAAAAAAATTATTTTTGACCTTGAAACCTGTTTAAAATACCTTCAATTTTCTTCAAAATTTGGACACAGCGATTTTTGAAAATACCTAATCAAATTTTTTTTTGAGAACCCTTTTTATCGAAAAAAATCGTTTTTTGACAAAATTTTTGCAGTACTAAAAATACAACTTAATAAATACAAAAATCATATCTCTTATCTCAAAACGAATCAACTGAACTACTTATATAAAGTTTATAATTGATTAAAAATTCGTAAAATAATTCATGTTTTTTCATACTTTTTTTTGCATAAAAATTTTTTTTTTAATAGCTTCTCCAATTAACTTTTATATTATTAACTAATTGCTTACTCTATGAAAATGCAAATTTTTTTGTTTACGTGGAAGCAAAATGTCCACGAAAATAGACATAATTTTCATCTAGTATTAATTTTTATGTCCGCCATATTGGAACCGCCATTTTGAATTTTGGGAATCTGATTTTAGATTTGTAATCAGCGACCTCAAAAACAATAGAAACCATAATCAGGAATTGTAAATTCTTCGTTTTTTTTAAATTAATATTTTTTGCTAATAATAACCTATTTAGATTCACTTTTGGTCAAATTTTGGGTGCTGCAAAAAATAGTAAATGTACCAAGTTTCATATGTAAATAATTGAATTTTATTCTTTGAGCATTTATGAAGAGAAACAAAGTAGTCCGATAAAAAAATGTTGACTCCAACGACTTTACAGGAAATTTAGAAAAAGACGTGTTTTTTCCATGCAAAATACATGCAAATTTTCAATATCATACAGGCACGACTAAATATTAATTAAAAAAAAATAATAGAAAAATACGTATCTACTTTTTTTTTGATTTGTCACAAAGTGAGATGAGGAGCGGAAATGGCCTAATTTTCAAAATGTCATTTTTAACGGCCACCCTACTGTAGATAGGAACTTTATGCTTTTTATAGTTTATTTTAGAAAAATACAGAGATTTGGTAAAAAAAAATGATAAATTAATATGATTAATATCAGTAAATTGATAAAGTTTGTAGAATTAATGAACGTTGGTTTTTGATTTCAGACTTCAAGGTGAACCCGTCAATCTTAGAGAACAACAGGACGCCGTAGAATTTTTTATGAGTCTAGTAGAAAGTTTAGATGAGGCACTGAAAGCCTTGGGACACGAACAAATCATGGGAAAAATACTCGGAGGTTCTTACAGTGATCAAAAAATCTGTAAAGGCTGTCCTCATAGGTAATTTATTATTGATGAAATTTTAATTTTAAAAGAAATGCTTACATGGTGTCTAAAAAATTGCCGAAAATTTGTCAAATGTTTCGAGAATTTGCAAGAACTACCGGGAATTCGTAGATCAAGCTCGAAAATTTCAATGTTATATTCTTTAAGGTGGTTCTCTTCTTAAAATTTGAAAAATTTAACTAGAAATGCCTACTTTGAACTATCTTTTTACAATTCCCTTTTGGTTTTAATTTTCCCACTTTATACCTAGTAGATTATTTTCAACTTTCTTATTTTTGCGTTTATAATATTTTTAATAGTTTTTGTTATTTTATCGTTTTTTCATAACTTCTTAGATTTTTTGAAGGTTTTTATTTTTTCAATGTTCATTAAATTTTCTCACTTTCTTTATGTATTCAGTAGTTTTTCTGTAATTTCTTTATTTTTTCGTTGATTTTTTCTTTATTTTATAATATTTCTGATTTAAGATTTTTATATAATTTTTTTGTTTTTGCAGTTATCTTTTAAACTAATCTTAATATTTGATTTTATCCACTTAATATTTAGTTGCTATTTTTACTAGTTGTTAAATGAACAAATCCGGGAAAATTGTAGTATACG
This sequence comes from Ganaspis brasiliensis, assembly GCA_037103525.1. Taxonomy (NCBI): domain Eukaryota; kingdom Metazoa; phylum Arthropoda; class Insecta; order Hymenoptera; family Figitidae; genus Ganaspis; species Ganaspis brasiliensis. The sequence goes on along the minus strand of JAZKLR010000464.1, from coordinate 167,617 downwards.
ATGCAGGAAATCCGGGAATTTGCCGGGAAATTTAAAATGATTATTCGCTGGAAACCCTTCCTTGTTATTCAATATAGATTAAATAAAAAATTATAAATGTATTATGTTTAATATAACAAAAAAAAAAAAAATTCAATATGATACTAAACTGTGATTTGATATTTACAGGTATTCGAAAGAAGAACCCTTTAGTGTAATAAGTGTCGATATTAGAAATCACTCTAATTTGGTAGATTCTTTAGAGCAGTATGTGAAAGGAGAGCTTCTTGAAGGCGCGGATGCTTATCATTGTGATAAGTGTAACAAAAAAGTAATAATATTTTCCATATAATTTCTGTAGTTTTCTTTTTCTATATATATATTTTTTTTAAATTATTAACACTTTAAATTAATTTCTTTTGTGTTGTTTCTTTTTTTATTAATTGTTCGTTCTGATTTTAGGTTGTAACAGTGAAAAGGTTATGCGTGAAAAAATTACCACCAGTTTTAGCAATTCAATTGAAAAGATTTGAGTACGATTTCGAGAGAGTTTGTGCTATTAAGTTTAATGATTATTTTGAGTTTCCGCGAGACTTGGACATGGAACCTTATACTGTTTCGGGTCTTGCAAAACTGGAAGGAGAGGTAATAGACTACGATTACGAAGAGGCGGCTAAAGGTACTTGTACCAAGTACCAATTGTCCGGAATCGTCGTTCACAGCGGACAAGCCAGTGGTGGTCATTATTATTCTTACATTTTACATAGGTAAGCTTCTTTAAAAAATAATTATTATTTATTTAGAATTTATTTCTGGTCTGCAAATGATTTAAATCATTGGGGCATTTGCATTAAAATCATGATTTAAATTTTAAAAAAAACTTGACAGTTCTCCGGATGTCTAATACTGCATATAGAAAATCGCAAACTATGAAGAAAATCCAGAAATTTGTGGATAAATCTTGAAAATGTTAATATTTTATTCTTTATAAAATTTGAAATAGTTGGGCTAATACAGAATCTACAAATTTTTGGTATGAAGATAACAAAAAATAGTATTAAATTTTTATATCTTTAAGTCATTATAATTTAAATAAATTCCAAACGTCAATTAACTCATATTCCAATTTATTCAAACTTTTAAATTTCAATTAATTTAAATTTAAGTGCATATTAAGGAGGTTCTTTCCATCTACATAATCTCAAACTAGAAAGTCGTTTTTCACCCCAAATAAAAATATTTTTGAAATCAATTTCACCAAATTTTGAAAGATCCAGTTGTACATTTTTCAGAAAAAATTAGATTGAGCTAAAATTAATTGTCAAATAATAATTATTTTACATTTTCTGTTTTTTCTTTAACAAAACTCAACAAACAAAATTTTAGAGATTGTTTCAACGAGAAAAATGAGCTATTTTTTGTTAAAATTTGATGAAAATAAATGATTTTAACTAGATTTAAAGAAAAAGCATAAAATATTAAATAATTATAATTTAACAACAAATTTTAGCTCGACCTAACTTTTTCTGAAAAATGTACAACTGGATCCTTCAAAATTTGGTGACATTTTAATAATATTTTTATTTGGAGAAAAAAAAAAACATTTTTTAGTTTGAGGTTATGTCAATGGGGAGACCCTCCTTAATTATAGGTAATGCATAATTATTAAATAATATTAGTTATTTTCCATATTGACAATTTATTTATTTATTTATTTACATCATCAGTATACGGGCTACAATAAATTAACCTATCGTACAGAGTACTGTAGAATTAACAATTAAGAAAAAAAAGAGATAATAAAAACAACACTCTTTTTCTTAATTCTTACAAGATTTTTAAGATATTTCACTTTATTGATACTGTTTAATTTTTATCTTATAATTTCTTATTTTTACAAAATTTTCAGATTTTCTCTTCTTTTACTTTTAATTTTTCTTTTTTTGTATTTGTCTTTCCATTTCAGGATTTTCTTTAATTTTCTTTTTTTTATGCAAATTATTTAATACTATTTTACATAATTTTGTTATTATAACATTCACTAAACTTTTTATTTCGTAGATTTTCTTAATTATTTCCATATTTTTAAAAATAAATACGCTCATTTTTTATGTGAATTTATTCAATTTGAGAGTTTCCATACCAAAAAGATCAAAGTTGCAAGTCAAGTTTTTGATTTTGATCAAAGTTGGTCAATTTGTAGTATTTAGGGGTAGTAATAACTTAGTCAAGTATTTTTGAAAAATTTCAAAAATTTTAGGAATTACGTCACTTTGAATTTTTTACCCTTTATTTTTACAAATTCTTTTCATTTAAAGAGTTTTTAACGGATTTCAATTAAATTTATAGGGTGTATGTAAAAAACTATAAGGTTTTAAATAAATTTGAAGTAGATTTAAAAACTTCAAAAATTCATGTAGAAAAACACAAAAAAAATTTTAAACCTTTTTTTCTATGTGTGCTAATTCATATTTTTTATTTTCGTCACCATATGATGAAAGCTTTTTATTTTACCTTTATTTTAAAAAAAAAAAATTCATGGAGGGTCTCTTAGTTCTCGAGATATCGGCAAAAGAGTATTACGCTTCACGTCTTCTATCCTATGAGCATAACGATTTTTGAGTTTTATTTGTTTTTAAAAATATTGTAAATGAATAAACTACAATGATTTATTCCTGACTACTATCTATGAATATTATAAGAAATAAATAAATATTTATGAATTAATAACCAATGGTAGTGTCAAAAAGTTTAAAAGTAGTTTTCATTCAATTAATTTTGCAGCAAGTAAGACAGAAATTTTAAAGCAATTATTATTAAATTATTATTAAACATAATACCCAGATATTAAAATTAGTATATTTTAATATCGTGGATAGTAAGTTTGAAAATCTGTTTCTGTCAGTGAGGTGCGAAAAAGCGTTGCAGATTAATTTAGTCTAAAATTAGTTCTAAATTCTGAGATTGGTTTCGGTAAAATGAATAAGTTTTAATATATTTATAGTTATCTACTGTTGGAATGACTATCCAACATAGGGCAGTTTCCATAAATAACTGTTAGCAGTAGACCAGAAAATTTTTACAACTATACATTTATAACTATATACTTATTTACAAAATCATTCGACTTAATGTGGTTACCAGGACCATTTTAACGTTTTGCTTTTCAAGCAACCTTCTTTTTTAGAGCAGATTTCTGGATATCTACAGTTTTTGAATCAATGAAAGCAGAAAATTAATTGCAAAAAATTTTCCAAGATACTCTGCAAACGATTTTAAAGATTCTCTGCAAACGATTTTCTGCTTTCATTGACACAAACACTGTAGATATACAGAAATCTGTTCTATAAAAGAAGTTTACTCGAAAATCAAAACGATGAAATAGTCCCGGCAACCACATGAAGTCGAATAATCTTGTAAATATGTATATATATGTATAGTTGTAAATACGTTTTGGTCTATTTTTAACAATAATTTACGTAGTATTGATAAGCTTTAACAATAGCGAAACCAGAAAATTGTTTCAGTTTTTTCTTTTCACTTTTTTCAATTTTTAAAAATAAATTAATAGGAATAACTACTAGGCTTAAAGTGTAAGTCACAAAAAACCAATGGTTGGAGTTTAGTAGTAAAGTAAGATTACTCTCTAAATCTGAATTAGTAGTTTTCTACTAAGAATTAGTAGTTTTCTACTATGAATTAGTAGTTTTCTACTATGAATTAGTCAAATTCATGGTTCATTTTTCTCTAATTCATATAGTAGAAAACTACTAATTGAAATAGTGAAACTTTACTTTTCAAAAAAGTAGATTTTTTTACTAATTTAATTAGTAGTTTTCTACTAATTCTTAGTAGTTTTCTACTAAAAATTAGTAAAATTCTTACTATTTTAATAGTAGCTCACTTTTCGCTAATTCATTAGTAGAAAACCACTAATTCAAATTTACAGAGTAAATTAATCTGCAACGCCTTTTTATGCCTTACAGTTTTTGAGTTACTGTCCAGGCCCGTAGCCAGAAATTTTTGTCGGGGGGGAGGGCCAAAATTCCATGCCCGTAGCTCCCGCAGCAAAAAAGTTTTTCTCAGAAAAAAAAATTTCAACTAGTAAAAAAATTTTCGGGGGGGACCGGTCCCCCTGGGCCCTTCCTAGCAACGTACCTGTTACTGTCGACAAAGAAAAATTTGTATAATACATTAATTATTGTTTCACAATTGTTAGACTATTAATTCAGATCGGCAAATTTATCACCTTCAATTGCATTTAAATTTCTGTCTTACTTGCGGTAAAATTAATTGAATGAAACTTTTAAACTTTTTGACACTACCATTGGTTATTGATTCATAAATATTTATTTATTTCTTATAATATTCATAGATTGTAGTCAGGAATAAATCATTGTAGTTTATTCATTTACAATATTTTTAAAAACAAATAAAACTCAAAAATCGTTATGCTTATTGGATAGAAGACGTGAAGCGTAATACTCTTTTGCCGATATCTCGAGAACTAAGAGACCCTCCATGAATTTTTTTTTTTAAAATAAAGGTAAAATAAAAAGCTTTCATCATATGGTGACGAAAATAAAAAATATGAATTAGCACACATAGAAAAAAAGGTTTAAAATTTTTTTGGTGTTTTTCTACATGAATTTTTGAAGTTTTTAAATCTACTTCAAATTTATTTAAAACCTTATAGTTTTTTACATACACCCTATAAATTTCATTGAAATCGGTTACAAACTCTTTAAATGACAAGAATTTGAAAAAATAAAGGGTAAAAATTTCAAAGTGACGTAATTCCTAAAATTTTGGAAATTTTTAAAAATACTTGACTAAGTTATTACTACCCCTAAATACTACAAATTGACCAACTTTGATCAAAATCAAAAGCTTGACTTGCAACTTTGATCTTTTTGGTATGGAAACTCTCATTTGTTTTCACATCTTGTCCATTTTTGCAAATTTACTTATTCTTGCATAAAATTTTTAGATTTTCTTTATTTTTTTAAATTTAATGTTGGACTTGTTTTAAATGTAATATTATAGAAATATTTTTGGTTTAATTTTCCTAAACTTTATTATTTTTAAAGGATTTTTAAATTTCTTTGGTGGACTTTTTATTTATCTTTATATACATTTATTTTTATTTTTATTAATTCTAATTTTTTAGAAGATTTCTATTAAATTGTTTTATTTTTTGTACTTTATACATTTTTTTACAGTTTGTTAGATAAAGAAAAAAACATTTCCTCCCTTTTTTTTCCTATTTATTTAATTTTTTGTCACATCATTTTTCTATTTCTTAGAAACATTTTTCCTTCTTTTAAATTGTTTAGTTTTTTATCTTGTAATTAGGAATTTTTTTAAACATTTATTCAATGCTTTTATCTACATTTATTAAATTTCTCAATTTTCTACTTTTGTAAAGACTTCTATTCTTTTATTTTATATCATGTAAATTTAATCTTATATAATAAATATTTTTATTTTAACGTAGTTTTTCTATTTTTCCTAAATTTTATTCATTCTTTTTTCTTTAATTTGTAAAATAATTCTCTGATTTTTCTAATTTAATTTTTTTTCTTTTTTGTAATATATTGTAACGTTTTTCTTAATTTTTTTTTTTTAATTTAAAAAAATGTCCGTAGAAGTTTAATTTTTTGTAAAGAGTTTCGACTTTTTTATATATTTTTATGTCACTGTTTCATTATTGTTTTTTTTATTTTTCTTTATTTCTTTAATAATGTCTAAGACCTTTTTTGTTTAAAAGCATTTTCTCACTTTTTTAATATTCTATTTTCTTAACTTTTTACGTTTTTATGTTCTTTTTTTTAATTTATTATTTCTTCGTTGCTTTTACCTAATTTTCTTAATTTTACGATCATATGAGTTTGAAAATATTTTTTTTAAATCTTCTCATTTATTCGACATAATTTGTTTGATTTTGATTAAATGTTTTAATCTTCATTATTTCTTATTAAATGTTATCAGTTTAGAAAATAAACTACTTACAAATAAACATTTGAAAATTTTATACAGTTAATAAGAAATCAATTTTTGATTTAAATAAAAAGTCGGATTTTTTTTTAAAAAAACTCATGATTTTTATCAGCCTTGATTTATTTATTATTTATTACTAACCGATAAAAGAACCAGAATTTATAAAAAACTTTAAAATCAATCGTTTATAATATTTAATTAATGATTTTATTATAGACAAAACGATGGCACTGCCAAATGGTACAAATTTGACGACGGTGATGTGATGGAATGTAAAATGGAAGAAGAGGAAGAAATGAAATCGCAATGCTTTGGTGGCGATTACATGGGGGAAGTTTTTGATCACATGCTCAAAAAAATGAGCTACAGAAGACAAAAGCGATGGTGGAATGCCTACATGCTTTTTTATACGAGACTGGACGTGGAACCAAACTGCCTTACGAAAAGTGTTAACGAATTGTCTCTTTGTAAGTTCAATTTTGTTTTATTATTGCTCGGATTTAATTAAGTTACCTGAAAAAATATCTGAAATGACTTTCTTTAAAAATTCAGGGTTCTTTTCTGGATATTTTTTTACATAAATCTTTTGTTTTTATTTTTACATTTTCTCAAATTTATCCAATTTTTCTTTTCTTTTGCAGATACTAAATTAGGAGTAACAAAAATGCCACCTGCAATCGAGCACAGTGTTAGGAAACAAAATATTAAATTTATGCATAACAGGAACCAATTTAATTCGGAGTACTTCCAGTTTATCAGGAAACTCGTTTCGTGCAATACGTCAACAATCAGTAGACAAAGTTCCAACGATAAATTGGTGAGATTTCAATTTACGAAGAATTAATTATTAACAATGGATTATATATTTAAGTGGTTTTTAGTAATTTGAAGACTAATAGTTTCATTAAATTTTAATAAGATCCATTTTATGCAAGTTAATTATCAGTTTAATCAAAAGTTATTTTTAATTTTATTACAATTTTAGATTCGAGAGTTAAAATAAAACTAATATTTAAAATAAAAGAATTGAATTTTGATATTGATGTATTATTTTCAGAGTCCCGATGCTGAAGAATTAAATATGCTGTCCGTTCAGTTGGAGTCTAGGTTCCTTTTCTATACAGGTTTTCATACTAAGAAAAGTTTACGAGGAAATGCGACAGATTGGTATGATATTCTGTGCCTTCATTTAAGAAGCAGCAAAGATGCTCGAGCGTGGTTTGCTCACAACGTTCTTTTCAGTCATCCACACAGGTATTATATATATATATATATATATATATATATATACGTCTGCAAGAAAAGGGCCCACTTTGGCACTATTGGACTTATCTATATTCCTCATTAAATTTCGACCATTTTAAGAGGTCTTCGATCCTTTTAGATGAAAAATTCACAAAGTTACAAGCATTCAAAGATAGAAGTGTCAAAACCCTAGTTTTGAGAAAGACGAGTTTAAAGTTCACGATTACCCTTAGCGCTCATGCATTTTCAAAATTAAAAATAAGATTATTTTGTGTTTTTAATTATGATAAAGTTATGATAAACGTATGATTAGACATTGGACATTACGTAGTTTGTTTTTCATCAATAAAAAAAATTCGAAAATCTGAACCTCCTTTAGAAAAATGCGAATATCTTGGAAAATAAAATCGACAAAGTGGGACTTTCTCATGTGGACGTACACATATAATAATTTACAAGTTTCTTTCATTCATTCAGTCATTCATTTATTCTGTCAAAACCTGAATTTTGTCATTGGACTTTTTTTAATTTTATATTATTTTTCATCTTTTTAGACACTGAAAAAAAAAAAACAATTTAAAATTTGCTTGAGGTTTAAGTAATATTTTTTACTCAAACAATGCAAACAAATTAAAAATTACTGTGAAACCAGGTAATTTTTGCTTTGTTTTCTAAGGAAAAAAATAAAAAATGCAACTTTTGAAGCAAATTTGACGTTTTGTTTTAAAATCTATTAAGTCAAATTTTTATTATATTTTAGAAGATTTAATTAGGAAATGTTTTAAAAGTTAGTAGAAAATTTATTTACACATTAATCTATAATTTATTTTTTTTTATTTACTTCAAATATTCGCTTCAAATATAAAACGTCAAAGTTTATTCAAACGTGATATTTTTTTGCACTTTAGCAAACAAAGTAAGAATTACCTGGTTTTACAGCAATTTTTAATTTTTTTGCATTGCTTGAGTAAAAAAGTTAATATTACTTAAAACTCAAGCAATTTTAAAATTTTTTTTTTTTTCAGTGAAATTGTGTCAATTTTTAAATTTATAGCAACTTTAATTCCTTTAAACTTTAATTAATTTGAAGTTACATTGATGAAAATTCAATCAATTCCACGCTTCAAAAATACTAAATTAGAAACCATTTTAAAATTTCTGTTTTTAATAATTATTTACTATTATGATTTCAACTACAATTTTCATCACTTTTTAATTATTTATTTCAATTTTCTTCAATTTTCATTATTTTTAAATTTCTTTGTTAAGTCTTAAATTTACTTTCCGCAAATTTCAATAATTTTTTTCAATTTACCATTATTTTTATCATAATGCAATTATTTTCTACTGCTTCAGACATTTTGTAATTTTTTCAATTATTTTTTTCAAATTAAAATTATTTTCTTTAATTTTTAAATTATTTATATCATCTTACAATTGTTTTCCCCAAATTTTAATTATTTTTGTGCAATTTTTAATTAATTATCTCAACTTCTAATTGTTTTCTTCAATTTTTAATTATTTTGCAAGTATTTTCTTTAATTTGTAAACATTTTGATTATTTTTCGATTCATTTCAGATCAAAGCCAAAGCCCTTTATAATCTAAAATCTAAATTATTATCTTTAACTATTAATATTTAAAATCATTTTTAAATTATGTTTTGTATTTTAAATATATTTTGTATTTTTTTTGATTATTTCTCTCAAATTTTAATTACTTTTAAATCATTTTTCATTAATTTTCTTATACAAAATTATTTTTTCCAATTTTTAATTCTTTTTATTCATTTTCAAATATTTTTCCCATTTTTTCGGTAGTAATAACATTTTCTTTTCAAATTTTCCCAAATTTTTCATTTTTTTCAATTAATTTCTAAGATTTTTAATTGTTTTTCCCCTCATGTAGGGTAACTTCGCTCAGTGATAATCTTTATTTTCAAAATTTAATTATCGTTATTTCTAGAGAGAAAAATATTAGATTTGCAATTATTACTGTTAATAAATGTTTCAAATTGTGTTTTAAAGGTTTATTAAATAGGTTTGTGCAATTTATATTAATTTTTTATATTCTGAAATTAAAAAAGAAGAGTTTGAAATTATATATTTGCAATACCAACATTTATTTTAAACATTTTCCTAAAATTTTTTTAAAAAAACATGAAATTTTGAGCGAAGTTAACCTGTCTTACGGTAACTTATAATATTTTCAACTATTTTTCTCAACTTTTAACTAGTTCCTTCAATTTAAAAATATTTCTGTGATTTTTAAATTATTTTCTCCAGTTTTTTTTAATTGTTCTGATTATTTTTCAATTACAACTAAAGGGGGAAAAATAATTTTACCAACTTTTTATACACAGAAAACTAAAATCATTTGATTATTTCTTTTCAGATTTTGTGAATATCTTTTGAGTTGTCCCAGTACGGAAGTGAGGACAGCATTCTTGAAAACAATTGTTTTGTTAGCGCACTTCTCTCTTCAAGACGGTCCTTGTGGACCTCCTAGTCTAAACGCGCCTAGTAAGTTTCAAAAGAGTGTACTTGAAAAGATTTTCATTGTAACCAAATTACAAATTATGTTTTTTTTCAGCAGTACTCTTTGTTTCGAATGCAACGTTAAGTGACCACTTATTACACGCAGTGTTGTCACTTTTACATCGTGAAATTTCCGATCATGGACGTCATCTTCCTCACTACTTTACTCTATTTCACACCTACGCTACTCTCGGTATAGACGAAAAAGCTCAGCTCCTCAATGTAAGTCAATTCAAGTAATTTACTTGCCTCATAAAAAGTAAAATATAGTTTCCATTTTGGCAAAGTATTTCCTGTTTTTTTTTTTAATAAAAACTAAATAATGATTTTCTTTTTCATGAACTAAAAATATCGATTTTTTGTTGCAGCTAAATGTACCAGTTACTTTTATGTTGGTGGCAATTGATGAAGGTCCGGGTCCGACAATAAAATATCAGTATCCTGAACTAACGAAGCTTCATCAAGTTGTCAGTATGCTTATTCGATGCTGTGATGTGTCATCAAAAACGCGATCGAGTCAGAACGCTATTTCTTTACCAAATCCGTACGGAGACAAAGATTGTCAATCGGAGTATATTATGCCAATTCAGCCTCAAGCCGAAGACATTCTCTTCGTTAGGACAAGGTAAAAACCTTTTTTTTTGTTTTAATTGAAAACTGATGAATTAAAATATTTAATCAGTGAATAAGAGACACCTTTGAACAACAAATATTTATAAAAACTAATTATATAATGTGGCTTTTTTACAGTTATATAAAGAAATTAATAGAGGATGCAAATGTGACAGAAGACACGGTAAAATTGCTGCAATACTGTTGTTGGGAAAATCCTCACTTGTCAAGATCTGTTTTGAGTGAATTGCTTTGGCAAATTGGATTTGCATACACGCATGAACTCAGACATCATACAGATCTTCTTCTCGCAATGCTTCTTATGGAAGATTCGTGGCAAAATCACAGAGTTCACAATGCTCTTAAAGGTAATATTTTTTCCGGTATTTTTCTCCAAATGTCCAGTGATTTTGAAAATCTTGATTTCTTATTGACATTTCTTTCACCTTCATAACTTTGAAATCATCTTGAAATTTAAAACAAATCTTTGGATTACAACAGACATCACAGAATATAATTTTTATTCAACTTTTTTCACCTATTTAAGATTTTGTTTTATGTATTTATATTATTTTTCAATTAATTTCGTAAATTTTAATTTACATTCAGCAAATTTTATTTATTTTCTCTAATTTTGAATAATATTTTCGTCAATATTAAATTCATTTCAATATATTTATCAATAATTGCCTTTTATTTTCAATTTCTTTATTCATTTCTCGATTATTCTCTTAATTTTTAAATTATTTTTTTAAAATTACCATTTTAATCTTTCATTTTTCAATTAATTACTTCAATACCCAATTAGTTTTATTATTTTTTATTTAGTTTTTTTATTTTTTATTTCCTTCTTTCTTCAATAAAATAACGAAAATTTCTTGAATTTTTATTTATTTTTATGTAAAACTCAATTATATTTTTCAATATTTGCCATATAATACCATATTTCATATTTCAATTTTAAACTTGTTTTTTGTTTTGGTTGAATAATATTTTATATTACATTTTTTGTTCTTGAAATGTCAATTTCAAGCATTTTTCATATTTCAAGTGTATTTTTCAATTTTTTAAAATGATTTTTGATTTTAAAATCTTTCAAAAAAATTGTGTAATTTTTTCAATTGTTTTCCTCAAATTTAATTTACATTCTTCAATTTTCAATTATTTTCTTAAATTTCCAATAATTCTTAAAAAATTTCATTTATTTTTGTCAATATTCAATTATATTTTTCAATTTTTCTATTATTTTCCATAAATTATAATTATATTCTTTAATTTTTTGAATTAATTTTAGTATTTGTAAATTATTTTTGTCATTTAAATTAGTTTCTACCTTTTTCAGTTAACTGTTTAATTTCCAATTATTAATGCTAATTTCTACTATTCTGCTACTATCTTTTTCAATATTTTCAATTATTGCCTTCCATATTCAAATTTTTGTTTATTGTAAAATTTTAAAATTTATTTGTTATTTTTTATAATATATTTTCATTAGTTGCTTGAAATGTCAATTATAAATTTTAACATTTTAATGATTCTTTTTAATTATTAATTATTTTTATTGACTTTAAATTAATTTCGAAACTTTTGAATTACTTTTAGCAAATTTTAATTATTTGCTTTAATTTTTTCAATTATTTTTCCTGTTATTAATTTTTCAATTTTAATATTTTCTTTCATTTTCTTCCATTTTCAATTATTTTCATCAATATTCAAGTAGTTTCTTCAATATTAAATCTATTTCTTCACTTATCAATTATTGTCTTTTATGTTCAATTTCTTTCTTCATTTTTCAATTATTCTCATATATTCTTCAATTTTCCAATTACTTTCTACAGTTTTCAATTATATTTTTATTTATTCATTTTTTATTTATCAAAATAAATATACGTTTAACGTTATCAATTATTATCTTCAATTCTCAAATTATTTTTTTCATTTATTTATTACATAAGTTCTTTAATAATTTTTTTTGCAAATTCACCTTGAAAGTCTTGAAAAGGCTTTGAATTATTTTTTCAAAAGTCACACTGCTTTTATTTTCAAAAAAATTATTTATTGATCATTTCTTTCGTATAATTTATTTATTATTAATAATTATAGTGATTTATATTTTTGTTTTTTTAATAATAAAATTTTTTGTCTTAAATAATAGGTGTTCCGGATGAACGAGAAGGTTTATTTGAAACTATTCAAAGAAGCAAAAGTCACTATCAAAAGCGTGCATATCAATGTATCAAGTGCATGGTGCAATTGTTCAGTAAATGTAGGCCAGCTCACGCTGTTTTGCAAGGAAGTCCTGAATTAAAGAGGAAATGGGTACACGCCATCGACTGGCTTCAGGATGAACTTGACAAGGTTTTATTTCACTTTCTTTTATCATTTAATTACTCAATTACAATTATTAAAATTAAAGAGCTTAGAATCTTGGAATACAAAAAGAACTAACCTAATTTTAATAATAAAAATTGACATAGAATTGTAAAAATTAAACTTGAAACATTTTTATTTAAGCAGAGACCATATGCATCAGCTGCTCCTTACACGCATGCCTACAATCATGGATGGTCACCACCAACTCAATCCAACGATTCCACGAATGGATATCTTTTAGAACGTAGCAATAGCGCGAAGAAAACTTTGGAACGAGCTTTTGAACTCTGTCCAGAAGACGAGCAAGAGGTTGAGGAACCAAGTGAGGAGTGCGCCGAGGAAACTGAAAGCAGCCAAATACAACAGCCAATTCAGTTTGATGCTAACACATACCGTCGTGAAGAATCCAGCGAAGAGGAGAATGAAAAAAGTGAAAAAGGTGAAGAACCCAAGAAACACTATTCTAGAAAGAATCGAATGGTAACGACTAAACAGTAAGTCTATTATTACTATCTTTTTAATGAATTCCCGTAATTTTCTCTCTTTCCAACTTCCCATCTTAATTCATTCATTCATTTATGATTTTTAGGTTTTTTTGACATTTAAAATTGTTTTTACTTCTACAACTTCTTTACTTTTTATTTCTTAACCTAAATTACTTTGAAACAAATAATCTTGATTAAAAAACGAACCAATTGATCTATATAAAACATATATTTTTTCGGGAATTTATAAAATTAATGGCTATTTATTATTTTTTTAACGAAATTGAAATTTTCTTCTTTTTTTGTATTGTTTTAATCTATTCAGCGTTCTTTATTTTCTTTTGAAAAATTTTCCCTAATATCCCCTATTTTTCATGCTAACTGGGAATTTGTAGAAAACTTGATAAAACCTTTGATCTCAAATTTTAAATAATTAACAAATTTAAATTACAATTATTGCACAATTTAACATTTAAAATTCAAACTAGGTAAAAATTATATCCATTTCATTGACATTTTGCTTCCACGTAAGTAAAAAAATTTACTTTCTCATAGAGGAAGCTATGAATTTATTTATAATGTAAAAGTAATAAATATAATAATATAAAAGAAATTTAAATAATATTTATTAAATAAAAATTATTATTAATTATTAAAGAATTAAATCTAGAATATTTTTTCCCTAGGACTTATGGTTAAAAAATAAAAATTAGAGAAGTTATAGAAAGAAAAAAATTTTAAATGCCATAAAGACAGAAAAATCATGAATTATATGCTTTACATAGGTCGATAAATTCATTTTTTACTTATTTTCTTCAATTTTTCAATTACTCTCGTCACTTTTCAACTATTTTCTCCAATTATTAATTATTTTCTAAAATTTTTAATTATTATATTAAAATTTTATAATTATTCTTTGATTTTTTAAATTATTTTGTTCGATTGTGTATTAATCTAGCCATTTTTTAAATTTTGTTTTCAATTGTCAATTATTTTCGTCATTTCGTAATTATTTTTTCAATTATGAATTATTTTTTCGAATTTTAATTTAATTCTTAAATTTTCAATTTATTTCTAAAATTGAAAATTCATTCTTTAAATTTTTTATTTATTTTCACTGGTGTGGTGCGCGGTAAGGGGATTTTTCCCTAATATCCGTGTATTAACTTTATTAATTTGCAGAGTTTCAATCTAAAAAAAAGTAAAATATTTATTTCTCAAACTTGCTGAAAAACTATTAATATATAATATTTATCGACTGATTTATTTGAAAAAGTTGGGAAAATACATAATGCATATTTTTTTCTATTTAAAATTTACAAATTTTGCTAAATAAACTTTCGGCAAAAATTAGAAGCAAGTGTTAGTTTTAAGGCCATCATTTATTTTTTAAGAAATACAACTTTGATAGTTATTTATTCAATAAATTTTCTCTAAAGTTCATTAATTTAAATTTTACGAACTTTTCTTCTTAATAAACTCAATTTTAGAATTTAAGCTCAGTTCCATCACACCTTTTTTCTAAGATTTAGGTGAGTTTCCATAAGAACCTATATTAAATTGAACATTTATTTTAATTTTTTAAACAAAAACTACGTAGTGAAAAATTTTGAAAAAATCAAGGCTTCCTGAAATGATTTGAGAAACAATGTGTCAAAATTTTATACTTTACTTTCAATTGCCGGTGACAATCCTTAAAATCACTTATGCATGTCCATTTTAGCACCCCCTCTAACTTTACAATTATTTGAGATCGAGACTTGAAATTTGGTACGGCACAAAATTCCTGAAGTGGGCCACTTTTTTTATATGGTGATATTTTTTTATGGCTTATAAAAATTTTTGTTGTCTTTTCGAACCGAAAGAGTTACAACTTTTTCTTAATTTCGCAACTTTTCGAGGCCATTGGAGCCAAACGCGAACAAAAAAAATTAAAATAATAATTTTAAAAATTGTTTAAACAAATTATATCGTTTATTTTCAAGATTTGCACAAATTGAGCTACAGAGTTGCAACTTTTTCTCAATTTTGCAACTTTTCGAGTTCAGTTAAGCTATGTACTAACAACAAACTAAAAATAATAATTTTTACAATTGTTTAAACAAATTAGTAATGTTTAATTTTAACTTTTTATTAAATAGAGCTAGAGAGTCGCAACTTTATCTCAGTTTTGCAACTTTTCAAGGTCTATAATGACAAGTATTAGCAACTCAATAAGAAAATGAATTTTTTTATTTGTTAACACGATTTAATAATATTTATTTCTAACTTTTCATTGAATAAAGCTTGAGAATTGTAACTTTTTATACATTCATCCATTTCTATCTTCAAAAGAATGCCTTCAAAACTTTGGTCAAATTTAATGAAAAGTTAAAAATAAACATTTTTCAATTACTAGCTAAAATCTACGATTTTTTAAAAAAAAATTCGAAAAAATGACCGTGTACCCCCCTTTCTCCATTATCGGACAAAATTGTTGACTTAGAATGATGATATTTGGTATACATATGTAGTTTGGCGTGTAGATTACAGAAAAAATATCTAGAAGTTTGTTAAAATTCGTCATCATAGAGTTTATAAGCCAAAATTAGTAGGGGAGAGGGCCCCAAGTTGGACACCCTATCGATTTATTGCTGTAGAATCCAAACCGAATAAAATATATTAAAATGTTTTATACCGGATGAAAGTACAATTTATCAGGTAACTTATGGCCACAGGGATAAAATTTTATTTTGAACATAAACATTTTTTAAAGCATTTTTTCTAATTGTTAAAATTTTCGGTCTAAAAAAAAGTGTCTCCAAGATGGACACCTTCTTAAAAGTCTCTGAAAATGGTAGTAAATAAAAAATGAACATCGTGTAACAATTCTTGAACTAAGTTTTAAAATATCGAAAAATATCAATATAATAAATTCTCTAACGATAAAATCACATTTTATGGTGGAAAATAAAAAATTTTAATTAATTGGCTCAAAAAATTATTGAAAAAAGTGTAAAATCGAAAATATGCAAAAAAATACATTGAGATTTTAGGCCTGTCCATCTTAGGGTACATGACACCATTTTTTAATCCCCAGTAGAAATATATATATGAATACTGAATTAGTAAAACAGGGTGTCTACTCACCGGGAATTCCGGGAAAACTTGGAATTTGCCGGGATTTTAGTTCGACCGGGAAAAACCCTGGAAATTTCAGGGGAAAAAAATTATATCCGAGAATTTCTAAAAATTTCAGCTAATTCGTTTTCATAATTCTTCAAATTCGCTTGTAAATTATTACACGTTTTCGAAGTCTCTGATTGTGAAAATGATGTCAGATTTACCAATTTTTCAAAATTCAAAATGGCGGTTCCAATATGGCAGACATATTTTGCAAAATTGCTCAAATTCACTTCAAACTTGTTACTCGGTGGTAATCCATGTTCCTGGTTACTAATCTGAAGTTAGATTTTCAAAATAGTAAAAGTGTAACAAGTTTCAAGCGAATTTAAGCATTTTCAGGGCTGCCAGTGACTTACTTTTCTCATTTTTATTCACTTTTTTTTAGAATCACTCACTATTACTTACTTTTAAAAAAAATCACTTTTCTCACTTTCTCAGTAAAATAATAATAATAATAATAATTATTATTATTATATACAATTATGTTCTTCAAATTTCAATAAATTTTGACATTGTTTAATTAGTTTCCTCTAATTTTAATTACTTTTTCAATTTTTTAATTAATTTCTACAAATTTTTAATTTTTAAACCAGTATTGTCAATTACCTTCGTCGACTTTCTATTTTTCCATCAAATTTCAATTATTTTTATCATTTTTCAATTATTTTCTGCATATTTCTATTAGTTTTAACATTTGAAAATTATTTTCATCAAATTTCAATAATTTTTTTCAATCTTTTTTTTTATGATCATCAGTTTCTCAATTTATTACACAGTTTTTAATTTTTTTCTTTAAATTTCAGCAATTTTTTCAATAATTTTATTATTATGTATCAATAATATTTAAATACTTTACTCCAATAGCCAATTATTTTTTACAAGTTTCATTTTTTTTCAAATTTCAATTATTTTTTTTTTCAATCTTACATTCTTTTAATTATTTACACCAGTTATCAATTATTATTCACGTCATTATTCAATTATTTATTTCAAATTTTTATTATTTTTGTTATTTTTCATGGATTACCTTCAAATTTTTTGTGATTTCTCAATTTATTTTCTTCAAATTTCAATTATTTTTGTCATTTATCGACTGTTTTTTTCTATTTTTAATTATTTTTGTCATTTCTCAATTTGTTTTCAAATTTTAATTATTTTTATCATTTTTCAAGTCTTTTCTTCAATTTTTTTATTTTTTACTTAATTTTTAATTAGTTTTGTCATCTTTCAATTATTTGTCTCAAATTTTTATTATGTTTGTTATTTTTCACATATTACCTTTAAATTTTAATTTGTTGTGTTTTCTCAATTATTTTCTTCAAATTTCTGTTACTTTTGTTATTTCTCGATTATTTTTTCCTATTATAATTATTTTTCTCATTTTTAATTGCTTTTAAAATTTTCAATTAATTTAGTCATTTCTCAAGTATTGTCAATATTTTCGACATTTTTTTTATTACTTTCTCCAAATTTTACTTATTTTTTTATATCTTTAAATTATTGTCATAGATTCTTTAATTTCTTAGTTCAATTTCCATTTAATTTTTTTATTTTTCAATTATTTTGATCATTTTTCAAGTATTTTCTTCAAATTTCAAATTTTTTGAGATTTGCAATTATTTTGTCATTATTTAATTATTTTCTTTAAGTGTCAATTTTTATCTCCAATTTTTTAATTACTGATTTCTAATTTTTATTTTGTTTCTCCATTTTTCAATTATTTATGTCGTTTTTTACGTCTTTTTTTCAAATCATACATTTTTTACATAATTTTAAATTAGTTTTATCATCTTTCATATTTTCCAAGGTTCAATTATTTTTGTCATTTCTCGACTATTTGTTCCATTTTTTGATTATTTTTGTAATTTTCAATTATTTTTGTTATTTCTCAATTGTTTTTTTTTTAATTTTAATTATTTTTATAATTTTTCAATTATTTTTTTCATATTTCTATCAATTTTATGATTTTTCAATTATTTAATTATTTTCTTTAATGGTCAATTCTTTTCCAATTTTTTAATTATGTATTAACATCAAATTTTTATTTTGTTCTTCCATTTTTCAATTATTTTTGTCATTTTCCAAGTCTTTTCTTCAAATTTTTAATTATTTACTTAATTTTTAATTAGTTTTGTCATCTTTCATTTTGTTTCTTCAAATTTCAATTATTTTTGTCATTTTCCAATTATTTTCTGCAAATATCAATTTTACCTTAAAAACTTATGTATTACGCACTAACTTTTTCACTATTTTAATATTATAGCTATTAATCATACATTAAAGAAATCCGGGAAAAATGTGATTTTAGATCCGTGAAAACCGGGAATTTGAAAATCCTGTTTTGGTAGACACCCTGTTAAAATCATTTTAGAATATTATTATACGATAAATAAAGAATATTAAAACGTTAAGTACTCATTCTAAATCATAAATTTAAATAACTTTACCAACTTGAGAAAAAATTGTTACAAAACTTTTTTAGACACAAAATTACGTGGTATGTGTAGAAGAAAAACCTACTGGTTTTTTTTCTTCAAATGTGCATCAAAATGTTCGTCTATAGAAACAACAAAAATGACAGAAAGCATAAGAAGCTGTCACCTTAAACAAAAATTTTATACGAAATGTCCATCTTGGGGCCCACTCCCCTATTTTTTTTAAAAAAAATTCGAAAAATAAATCGTTAATTCGTGATTTTTAGACAACATATTTAAAAATGCAAAAGTTTTGGCTTATAGAGCTAAAAATTTGTACAAATATAATTTTATTTAGTGTATAATAAAAATTATTTTTTTAAAAACGTTTCCTAGTGAAAAATTTAAAAATCTCTACCCTTATATAATTGAAAAAAATTAGGGAGTTACGGAACCCTTCGGTTTTAGTATGAGTGTAACTCGTACTTGCCTGATTTTTTATTATTTTCTTCAATTTCAATTATTTTTTTTCGTTTTTCAATCCAGTTGTTCAATTTGAAAATATTTCCAACAGTTATTCCTATAATTTTTCAACTATTTTGTTTAAATTTAATATTAATTGTTTAATTTTTTAAACTATTCTTTTCAATTGTGTAATTATGTAACTATTTTCGAATTTTGTTTTCAACTGTCAATTAATTTCCTCATTTTTCAGATACATTCTTCAATTTCGTAATTTTCATAATTTGAATTTGCAAAATTTTATAGATTTAAATGACCAACTTCAATGCAAAGCTCGATGCAAAGTTTGTTGTTGTTAATGTTGATAGTGGAATTATAATACGCAATTCTTTTTAAATGTTTTAAATAAATTATTGTCCAAAAATTTAGATTTTAATATTTTCTGATAATAAGACTTTTTAAGCTTTATTTATAATTAATAAGAATGTGTAAATTTTAAATATAAAGGCGAATTTCTCAAAATTAAAAATATTGCTTTAATTGTTCAAAAATTTGTGACCGTGAAATCCTAAATAGTGACTGGAAAAAACCGGGAAATGACCAGGATTTAATTTCATAAAAAAAGTGTCCACTCTGATAATTTTCCCTTGGTTTATATTTTATTTTAAACTTTTCTTATTGTTTAGTAGCTTGTTCCCGATTTTCTTATTTTTGCATGTTGTTTTTATTGAAAATTGTACATTTCTAATTTTTTTCCAGTAGAAGATATGAGATTGAAATAGATATGCAACAGCGGCAGCAGCAAGCCCAGCATCGGCTGCAGCAGCAACAACAGCAGCAGCAGCAGCAACAACAACAGCAGCAACAACAACAGCAGCAACAGCAACAACAACAGCAGCAACAACAACAGCAACAACAACAACCTCAGCCGGGTCCTTCACCAATTCACTTGACATTCGTACATGACGGAGCTCGTGAGTCTACACAATGGGAGAAAACCAGTTCCTGTGATTGAAGTTGATAAAATTTATTTTAAATGGAGCATCATCTGGTTAACGTTTTTACTAAACGAAAACTCTGGTAATGTATTGTATTGTGCTGTGCAAAAATCACTTGTGTTTCTGATACAAGACCCCATTAAATCTCCTTGGAGACAAAACAAAACAAAAAAACTATCTGTGACAAATGACCGGAAAAGTTGTATAAATGTATAGCGAATAGTGTTATTGGGTATCCCCGTCACTGCTGAATAGGAAAGACTAAATAAGCACGATTCTCCGTACACTTATGTAAATGTGAACATATTGTTATTAATAAATACTTGAATAGATTTTCTAAATATCTTGAAAGCCAGGCCAAAGTGAACGAATGCTATTGGCCTTGAAAAAAGCACCGCTTTATTTGCCGTAGCACTCGAATAACTTCTAATTCTTATCATCTTCTAACAGAAAACTACACTAAAACGAAAACAATTACAATAGTACCACTCATCATTCGTGAAGGGTATAAAGAAAAACAAAATAATAATTAAAACACCGACAATTTTGTACTTAATCTCAGGCGATAGGGCGAAAGGTCAGTTCGAATTTTCCTTCGAAAATGGCATTTCTTCGAATTTTTCACTTTTTTTAAAAAAAAAAACAAATTCTTTATTTTTCAATCGTCTCTTTTTTCGGAAAAGGGGACGTGTTTTTAAGTCGCGGCGCGAGAGCGAACAGAAGTTGTTGAGAATTTAAATTTTATCCAAGAACAAGAGACGGCAGGACAGTCGAGAATAATAATTTGTATCGTTTTATCGCGGGGATGTTGTTACCGGGGCCATGGTCACGTTTTCCAATTTATGGAGTTGACGTTCGACTGTCACACATTGACCAATGGCTCTGATTTAATTTATAACGTATGTTATATATAGATACTATATAAATAATTCTATAAGATGCATCAAGAAACGAAGTCATGTAAGATTGTATAAAAGGCAAAGTGAAACGTCTAGGGATAAATTCGTGCTGCTAATAATCATCTTCAAGCACCAAAAAGAAAAAGAAAAAAAAAAGAAAAAAATCACACGCTACTAAATTAATATCCGCTACGAATCGGTGGTGATAAATATCGTCTTACGATGTTTTTCTTTTTTCATTTTTAAATACTGCTACTAAATTATAATATAAATATCGCTACACGGTATTTTTAATCACATCGTAATTCGATATTTCTCGTTCGATAATTTTTAATTACATCGTGGTTCGATATTTTCACTTGTAAATTCTCTATTTTTTAATTACATCCTAATTCGATATTTAAAAGTGAATATCGTGATTTGATGAAAAATAGCAATTTCGTGAGAAAATAAATATCGTGATTCGATAGCCAAGAGCCTCTCATTTCGATATGTATGTAAATACACAACTGCTTTTTATATGTGATAAAAGAAAGAAAACAAAAAGCCGATTATTAAATTATACGAGACGATGCGCTATTGTATATCCTGGTTTTGTACACAGACAGTATAATGCTAAGTTCTCTCTTTTATTGTAGAGAGAAATAGTGAGTGAGAGTGAGAGAGAGAGAAAGAGATGAGAGCGATAGTGAGCGAGAGAGATTTATTTAGTTGACAATTATTTAATATTTAAAAAAAAAGAAGAAAAAAAAAAGAAACGTGGATGAACGACGAATCGTCCCTGTGTCATGAAACTAGTGTCATTTTCTTATGCCTTAGAAATTAGTGCGGTTAATGTTATTAAAGGGACAAATTGTGACGAATGAAATTTGACAGAAAATGGCAAATTCGTCACACGAATGAGAAAAATGCAAGGAAATTGTTTTCCGCAAGGAATGCCAGATCGAAAGGAATTTTACACGCCCGATTTAAATTCGAGAATTGTGCTCTGTTTTAGCGAAAGGATGACGACTTTCCTCTAATTTTTTTTTTTTTTAGATTGCTGGGACGAAAGAGAAAGAGAGAGAGAAAGAGAATGAGTGTGTGATTGAATGAGAGAAAGAGGAAATTAAATTCGATAATCGAGAGCGACTTACAATCAAAGGCAAATAGTTTTTTGTCAGCCGATATTCTCTCTTTGTTTCTATTGACAAAAACTCTAGTCAATCTCCGAATAAGTTTCATTCTGGTACAAATTTTCTAATAGAAAATCATCTCATTTGCCTTTGAAGTAATTGAAAGGCCGTTAACGATTATCTAAACTACCTCGTAAACGAAAAAAAATAACATTCGAGAGCGAACGAGTGCGCAATTCTTTACCAAAGTGTATTTTACAATTAACATTTTACATCAAGTGGACGATTTTTTCTGTTCTATTTGTTTGTTTTTATATCGTTGTTTATAGTCCTAGGCAGAGAAATTTGACGAGAATGCAGATAAATAAACTTTTGACTAATTACTGATTTTTTTTCTATTTTTTTTCTTTTTTTCTTTTTTTTTTTGAGATGAAAATTCGACGAATTTTTGCGAAAATTAAAAAAATCACGCAGACATTATTATTATTATTATTATTATATTGTAAGAAACAGTCGAGTGATTGATTAAAAATAAAAATAAAACAATTGTACATACGAGTTGCGAACGGAAAATTCTCGAAATAACATGACTCTCGACGAAAGCAAACCTTTTTTCGTTCTTTCGTATAACAGCAGCGATTTGGTTGCGAATGACTAGTCTTTTGTCTATAACTTGATAATCGTCGATTTACACTACAAGACTTTTATAATATCGACGCGATTCAGAAAATAATGATAATTAACAAAAAAGGGAGGATCAGGTGATTGTGAAAAAAAGACTGCCAGATTGTTTAATTTTTTATTTTAAACTCTGTAATTGTTTGGATTTTTGTTTAAAAAAACCAAGCAAATTATTGACTTTTTATAAGTTCTCCCCATCGACATAATCTTAAACTGGAAAATAGTTTTTCACAACAAATAAAAATATTAAAATTGATTTCACGAAATTTTGAAAGATTCAGTTGTACATTTTTCAGAAATAATCACGTTGGGTTAAAATTTGTTGTCGAATAATAATTATTTAATATTTTATGTTTTTTCTCTAAAAATTTCCATCGAATTTTGACAAATTTTCATTTTGCTCCTTAAAACATTTTCTATAATTTTATTTGTTGGATTTTGTTACAACTTATTGTATTCAAAGGTTATTAAGCAAATTTGATTTTTTAATATTTAATAATATTTTTATTTGGCGCGTGAAAAACTATTTTCTATTTTGAGGTTATGTTAGTGGTGAGAACTTCCTTGAAAATCAATTTTGTTTCTCTTATTCGAAAATGACTCATTTAGATGAAATATTAAAGAATCTGTCAAGTCTGATTTAAAATCCTGATTCTGAAATCTTTTCGCTCTTATACATGTACCACGTAATACCCTTGTAAATAATGAAATCTATATTTCCATACACTTCTTGTATCGATCGCTTTACATTCGAAGCCACCGTGCTGCGTGCAAAAGATACTATTATATAAGTAATAAGGTTTGGAAAATGTAATTTGCACGTTTGTTTTTATTATTCTGACAATTGTTCTTTGTAATCAAAATTTTCGTTTGACTAGAATTTCCAAAAATTAGTTAAACGTGTGCCCTACATAACGTTGAACTAAGAAATAATTTTTAGCTCAAGAAAAAATATAATACAAAATTTATTTCAGACAATTTTGAAAGATCTGTTTGTAGCAATTTTCAGAAATTATCAGCTTAAAATTTATTGTCAATAAGCTCAGACAAAAAATGTCTTTTTAATCGAATTTTTGTAAAAAAAAAAAATTGCAATTTTTGTCTGCACTGAAAGAAAATAACTTTTTATTTAACAACAAATTTGGACTTTTTTACAGATCTTTCAAAATCGAAATAAATTTTTTTTTATATTTTTGTTTGAGTCAAAAAGAACTTGTTAGTTTGAGATTATGTTACGATCTTTAATCTTGCACTAGAATAAGCTTTTTAACTTCATCTCAATCTAGAAAAGAAACACTTTTTTTTACAAAAATTTTTACTTTGCCTTTTATCTACATTTTCATTGGTGAAAAGATTAGTTAAATTAACAATTGATTTTGTAAGATGACATCGTCTTATCGTGCACTTTGCATTGCGGAATTCTTAGATTATATTGTAAACAACTTTTAAGACAGATTTGATCTTAACAAGATCCTAGAACGTTCCTAAGGCGACGATACGCGTGTTTAACGCAGAACTAGTAACGGACGAAAGAGTAGTTTAAAAAAAATGGATTAGCGTTTGTTTTGCGATTTAAATAACTTTATATCGTTGTTACCATTGATCTTGATTTGATACCAGCAGAGAATAACATTTATTCTTTGCCTATCTGTCAACGACAAGATCGTCCGCGTTTTTGGTACAGTTTAGCAGGTGCATTTTAAGCACTGCAATTATCGTTTAGTAATCCACCTTTCATTTGATTTAGTCAGACTCTTTGAAAAGTTTGACATCACTCAAAGTTGGAGATATAATTGCAAATTCAAAAATAATGAAAAATTTGAAAGATTGAACATAAGGGAATGATGTAGGAAATTGTTAAAAATTGGAAAAGACAGTAAAAAAATATGTACTTCCTCTGTGAGGAAGCAATATTGTGGAAAATAGTAAAAAAAAAATTTTAAGTTGGAAACGAGAAGAAAGAAAATTAAGAGTTAGAAAAAAGCAAGAAAATGGAAAATAATGGAAAGGAAATGGAAAATCCGAGATTGATGAAAAGAAACTGATGAAAAAAATTGTTTAAATACTTCCTCTGTGAGGAAAATTGAAAAAAAAACTCAGAAATGACACGATATTTGACACACAGACTTGCATAATAAAGATTATGAAAAATAAAAATGAATAATGAAAATTTTGATTTTTAAATTAAGTTTTTCTTTTTTTTTTTAAATTTCTTCCTGGTTTTATAAACTCGAGAATTTATTTTTCTACTTTACGGTAAAAAACTGAAAGAGATAAAAAAAAGATAATAAATCCGTATTAATTAGAAATAATAAAAAAACTAACTTGAAATAAATAAAAGAAAAAGAAAAAGAAAAATTGATTAAATTAAATGAAAGGAGGAGAACTGAATTTCCTTTTCTCTGTTTTTTAAGGGTTCTATAATTTTTATCAAGTTATACAAGGTATGACTGGTAAAATATTTCGTTGAGACGTGTACTGCCGACGATTGGCGATATAATATTATGAATAATTTAATTAGAAAAGAGTTAGAAAAAAAAGGAAAAAAAAAAGAAAAAGGAGAGTGAGAGATGAGGAGGGAATTGCGCAGCGACGAGTGGCTTCCGCCCAGCAATCATCGTCCTTGTGTAGATTTTTCCCAATTTAAAAGTGAGTCTTAAGGGAACTTGTAAAAAAGTCTATTACGTCATTTTTGTAACATTTGTTAATAGAGCGCATTTATGTACGCATTTTACTTTGCCTGGATAACCTCGTCAGGCCGGCCCTGCAACGCCTGGTGTTATTATATTATTATTAATGATTAATTAACGCATAACGCATATATATATATTTGCATTCATTATTCGATATGTTATTGATATCGTTCGCAGTTATTATTATTCTACTATTTATCTACGACAATTTATCATTGACAAATATGCAAGGGTCGCAGGTGTCGGCCAAAAGGTTTTAGCTCCAGAATAAGTAAGCCTATTTATTTTGGAAACGAAACCTTATAGCGTTTGTGTATTATTTCTAACGAATGTAATAAAAATGTTAAATCAAACTTACCAACTCGAAATCAATTTTAGGTATAGATTTTTTTGTACTTAATTTTTTATCAAGTTTTTTATTTAATTTCAGTTTTAAATGTAGTTTTTAATAATTGAGATAGTTAAGTTGTTAATTAAGCTTATAATTATTTTTTTTAAATAATCATATTTTATGTAATTTTTTGTAAAAAAGAATTTTATATAAATGTATTTATTTTATTTTCTTATAAGTTGTTCAATGTTTAATTAATTTTGGAGCTTGTGAAAAGTAAAGAAAAATATTACATTTTGCTGTCTTTGAGTCATCATGTAATTTAAACTTTTAGAATTTAATATTGAAAAATGAATTATTTTGCAGTTTATAATAATCCATCATTTCTTAAGAATTTATCAAAAAAAATTTCACTTTTTTGAAACTGTTCAATTTTCTTCTTATGATTTCATAATTTTTCCAAAAATTTTGGTATTAATTCTTTTGTATTTTATCATAATTAATTTTTCTCGTTTTTAAAAGATTTAATTCTTATCTTGCTTTTAATATTTTTGTTATCTTGTTCTTCTATTTTAAGATTTTTTCTAATTATCTACTTCTTTCGCAAAGTATTTTACATTATTTTACAAAATTTTTGTTTTTACAAAAGTAAATAAACTTTTCGTTAATTTTCCTAATTATTTTCTTATTTTTAGGGTTTCGTACACTACGGTGTACGCACGAAAATCGTATCCCCCCAAGCGGCCAAACTATTCGACTTAGAAAGTTCAAATTTGGCACACATATGTGACGCTCCAGGGTGAAAAGGACCTTAGCTGCAAGAAATGAATTTTACCTATGTTATTGTTAGGTTGTGCTTATGTTTCATCGCCAATTACTCAAAAACTAATAGATATAAAAAAGTTTTATTTCTGAATGCGAAAGAGCAACTCAAATTCTATTGATTCATAATAAAAATTCAAATCCAATGTTTTGCAGCTAAAGTCCCTTTCACCCTGGAGCGTCACATATGTATTTTCACGTGTAGATTAAAGGAAAATTATAGAGAACATGATTCTTGGAGTTGATCATAGCGTTGTCCAGGAAATAACAAGATTTTTAAGCAATTTTGATGTTCTTTGGATAAAATCTCTTTTTTTTCTTGACAGCGCTGTCACGATCACGATATCTATAATTTTTCCGTAATCTACACAAGACAATACATTTGTGTGCCAAATTTAAACTCTCTAATTCAAATAGTTTGTCAGGTAAAGGGGGGGGGGGGGGGGGGGGATACGGTCATTTTTTAGCGAAATAATATCTTGTTGCAGGTTGTTGTTATAGTGTTTTTGTTTTTTTCCATGGTATATTACTTTCCCTTAGATTTTTTAGCCGTCAGATTTTTTTAACAAACACGGTTGTTCTAGAACATGTGTGTAGATCATCTGAAAGTGATAACCACTGATGACCTACTACATTTATCCAATTATATCCATCCTTTATTGAGATTTGCATGTTATATCAATTTCGCTGCAGTCAACCCATACGATAGATTTTTATAGAAAACAAATGATAACCCAGTGGGCAAAAATCCATGTTCACTGAAAAAATAGCAATGTAATCATAACAAAATAGTTTTGTTAATGATTTTTTGTTGGCTTTGTCGAATTTCAGAGTTAGAATTACCAAAAAACAGTTTAAATTATAAAATAATTTTGTAGTATTTAATAAAAATTTTGTTTGAGTTTATTAAAATCTTTTGTTGGCATTACCAAATATGTGATGGCGCATGCGCATTCTATACGATTCTGTTTGACGCATGTTCTCGTCTGGTTTTCATAAAGACATCGATATAAATTGGAATTTTTTGTTTTTTAAAACAAAAAAAAAGAATATTATATAATGGGTGATAACTAAATCAAATGTCTACAAAGTTAACTTTTGAAATTAAAAAAATATAACTATAAAATATACTTTATAAAGATAATAAAAAGGGACTTATTTATGATTTTATGTTTAGTGACAAAATTGACAGAATGTACTGCTGAATGATACATAAGTCGATAATTAGTCATATAAGTGAATAAATATTATGGTTTTTTAAAAGAGTAAATTTATATTTCGATTCTTACGTGGCAGGTTAATAAACGTTTAAGCACAATATGTTGTTTTCAAGAATCTAAACCTAACCTATAAAACTATCTACTTTATATTCTGTTTTTTTTTTGTGGAAAATACTTTATTTAACATAAGAAATAATTAAGGAATAATTCCATTTTTAATAGTATGAAACTACTTTCAATTATTGTTTTAAAAATTAAAAATAAACACATGTTTTTAAATAAATTTCATGCCTAGAAATATTTACGTGTATTATTATAACTACACATTATTTCACAGTAAGATACAAAAAATATTAAATATTTTTTAATTAAAAACATTCATTTATTTAACAAATCAAAACAATATTGGAATTTCCATTTGCACAATCTGTGTTTAACTTTTTTTTCTTTATTATAATAGCCATCAAAATATTTGTTAAGCTCTAAAAAGTTTTGTTGGGACTACCAAATTTTTTTGTTGAAATTACCCTAAATAATTAACAAAAGAATTTTGTTGGCACAACAAAATAATTTTGTTGAGTGTATATCAACAAAAGAATTTGGTTGAGCCAACAAAATTTTTGTTCAGCCAAACAAACCTTTTTTTCAGTGTTCGTTCTAAAAACGTTTTAAGAACGTTTTTAAAACGTTTCATGTCGGCCAAATAATGTTCTGTAACATTATTCGAACATCCGTGTTCCAATAACGTTCCAGAACATTATTTGGCCGACATAAAACGTTCTAAAAACGTTCTTCAAACGTTTTTAAAACGAACATGGATTTTTGCCCACTGGGAAGCTAAAAATATTTTTTCTATAATAGGTTTTCTATAATATTTTCGCGACTGTAGGAAAGTTATTATAAGAAAAACTATAAGGTTGTCATTATAAGATCATAATTATAAGCAGTCATTATAAAAATAAAATTATAAGAATATTTTCATGATAACAACATTACAAAACATTTATTACAATAAAATAATTATAAGATTCGTGTTATTACTAGTCAAAAATAGAAACGTTCACGACTTCACTTCGTAAACTTAAATCTAATACTTTTTTTAAACATGTTATAATTTTAAACCGATTTTAAGATAATACTTTAATTTGAAAAATTTATATTTTAAAAAATTTCACTACTTTTTGGAGCTTCTATCTTTTTTGTATGGAACCTCCTAATATCTTGAGGTTTTGAATATTATTTTATATGAATATAATCTACTTGCCTTTAAAGTTTAAAAAACGTGTTTTGCTTCGTTTAGATTTTTTAGATTTTAAAATTGTCTACTCAAAAAGGTTAATTTTGAAAATTAAAGTAAACACAGCAATTTCACATGGCTCCATTTAAATTATATTTGTATTAAAATAATGACACTATTAAACATGGTATGGCTAACTTCAAGTTTCAAAATTAACCTTTTTGAGTAAGAAATTTTAAAACGTAATATTCTCTAAACGAAGCAAAATACGTTAGTTAAACTTTAAAGGCAAGTAGATTTTATTAATATTACATTATATTCCAAACCTCAAAATTATAGGAGGTTCCACAAAAAAAAGTTAGAAGCTCCTAAAAACAGTGAAACTTTTTACAAATATAAATTTGTCAAATTAGAGTATTATCTTAAAATAATGAAATTTTATAATGAATCCATCTTTGCTAGGTTTAGAATAAAATGATTTATATTTCTAATAAGTTTTGATATTCTCGATAATTATATTCGTAAAATTAATATATTAAATACGTAATTGTATGCTTATAATTAGTTAATTGTAATAAATAATTTGTAATGATGTTATCATAAAAATATACTTATAATTTTATTTTTACAATGACTGCTTATAATTATGCTCTTATAATGTCATCCTTATAGTTTTTATAATAACTTTCATATACTCGCGAAAATATTATACAAAACCTAATGTAGAAAAAACATTTCAACCTTATCATTTGTTCTCTTTAAAAATCTTTCGTAAGGGAAGCGGGGCTATTTTGTGCACAAAACCGCTCTTTTTCCCTCTTTGCTTTATTAAAATATTGAATTTGAAAAAATAAAGAATTTAACTATTCAGTTATGTTGTGGACATCCTTCTAAAGGTGCCCCATGAGTTAGCCGACAAGAAAAAAAATTTTGTCACAAACTCAAAGTTTTGCACAAAATATCCTCACTGATGGGGCTATTTTGTGCATCAAAGTTTGTTTATTTATAAAGTTGGGTGAAAAGTTTGTTTAAGGTTTTTGCTGTATGAAGTATTTTTTGTAGATATTCTAGAATACAATAAGGAAAAAAAGCCAAAAATTTCACAAAAACGTAGATTTACAAAAAATGTTATTTCTTTAAGAAAATTTTACTTAATAAAAGCATGTAATTATTAATGTTACTTTTTTGAGGTTTTTTTTGGCACCGTGTGTAAAATTTGAATTTTATGCTTGTTTCTCGTCTTTTATAACAAAAATAAGACAAAAATGTTTCAAAACGAAATTCTAAAGTATTTTTCACTAATTATAAAACACATTTTTGAAAAATAATTGATTTTACAGAATGCACTAAAATAACCCACGAAATCCTGATTTTTTTAGTTTTTTATATCTTTTTCTTAAAATATGCAATAAAAAGTTAGCGCATAACGTATATGAGGCATTCTCTGAGCAAAAAGCCACCCTAAAAAAATGTTGCCTAATGTTTTGGTCAATGATATGTAGTCAAAAAACAAAAATTTTAAGTAGGTTCTTAGGTCTGTGTAATGCGTGGTTGCCATGTTATCAGGGGCCCAATTTTATTGCAGCGTAATTTTCAACTGCCAATAACTTTTAACCGGATAAATGGATTTAAAAATCTTATGGGTGTTTTTTGTGCAGAATTTCCTAAACTTTCAAATAAAATTACTCATTATTTTTATAATTTTATTTTTGACAAGAAAAATGCAAAAAAATTTTTGTTTTTTAATTTTTGACCAACACTCCCCCCTAGGAACTTTTTCATAGCTACCTAGAAATGATCCCTATTTTATAAGCTTTTCAACCCCCTAAATGCCATTTTGGGAGAGCAAGATTCGTAGAAGCTATAAGTGAATGTGTGCTACAGTACACCTTATAAATCGTTCTTTTTGTTGTAGAAAAAACAATATATGTGACTTGGAAAGTTAAAAGGGACCTTACGTCATAAAAATCGATTTTTTTATGTTTAGTTCATTCAAAAGAGTGAACTTTTCTCTTTCAGAATCACCTATCAGTTAAAAAAATCGATTTTTTGACGAAAGGTCCCTTTTAACTTTCCAAGTCACATATACTATTTTTTCACTTTTTTGTTCAAGTATAAAAAGTTGGTAACACTAAAATCATTTAAGACTATATAAAAGAAAACTGAATGCAAATTTGTAAGGTGTACTGTAGCACACATTCACCTATAGCTTCTACGAATCTTGCTCTCCCAAAATGGCATTTAGGGGGTTGAAAAGCTTATAAAATAGGGATCATTTCTAGGTAGCTATGAAAAAGTTCCTAAGGGGAAGTGTTGGTCAAAAATTAAAAAACAAACATTTTTTTGCATTTTTCTTGTCAAAAATAAAATTATAAAAATAATGAGTAATTTTATTTGAAAGTTTAGGAAATTCTGCACAAAAAACACCCATAAGATTTTTAAATCCATTTATCCGGTTAAAAGTTATTGGTAGTTGAAAATTACGCTGCAATAAAATTGGGCCCCTGATAACTTGGCAACCACGCATTACACAGACCTAAGAACCTACTTAAAATTTTTGTTTTTTGACTACATATCATTGACCAAAACATTAGGCAACTTTTTTTTTAGGGTGGCTTTTTGCTCAG
This sequence comes from Ganaspis brasiliensis, assembly GCA_037103525.1. Lineage (NCBI taxonomy): Eukaryota > Metazoa > Arthropoda > Insecta > Hymenoptera > Figitidae > Ganaspis > Ganaspis brasiliensis. The sequence goes on along the minus strand of JAZKLR010000464.1, from coordinate 135,723 downwards.
AGAATGCCTTATATACCACTACAACTAAATTATTAACAAGTATTATTAATACTTTTAGAAACACTTTTAAACTTCAGGAGATCTGAAAAGAATTTTGAGAATTTTAAAAATTTTCAGCTTGATTTTCTCGACTTTTTTTCTGCTTTCTGATAAAGAATTAATTAATTTAATTTAGTACTCTGTGCAGTCTAGATATCAGAAAATATATGTATACCAAGTAGTTCTTAACAAATAAGTCTGATCTAGAACATGTCTGTAGAACATCTGAGATTGATAACCACTGTGACGCAGTTTTCCAGATTATGTTTGATGTTTAATGTTACTTAATTAATATTTAATTAAAACCAAGTAAACAATATAAATGCAAAACCCGGATGCCAAGTTATTTTAATGAAAAATAACTAAATAAAAATAATAGTAAAATAAAAGACTAATTAAACTAATCAAATGATTCTAATATTTAATTGAAATATAATAAAGTCACGACTAACTCGTAATCCGGAGAGTGGGGAGTAAGGAGCAGCAACAAACTAAGAATTTAAATTAAACAACAACATAACAAATTTATTAAATGGAAACTATTTCAAAAGGTTACAAAAAATCAAAAATAGCCGGCTGCATGGCACGGCTATTTACAAAAATACGCGCACTGAACACTGATTTTAAATTTAATGTCTATTATTGGAGATCGACTCCATTACAGAAAAACAAATAAATTGTTAATATTGGAGTTCACCTGGGCAGGCACAATGGCCACCAAAGGAGCCCCGTCAGTAGTATTAATTACATCTTTACAAAGAAAGTTTTACACTTTAATAATACATGACCATACGGTCGAACACACCAGTTTTCCGACGACAGCGAGAACGCATCGTCGTCAAGTCGAGATGCGGCGACACATGCGCCGCGGTTCCGCTCTCATGAATCACATTTCAAAATCGAGCGGCAATCTACCGAGAAACGTAAATCAGGTATAGTGGATCATCTACTGGTTCTAGCACTCTTGCGAAGACAGGACTCACATCCGAACCCATGTGCAAGGACAATTCCACGATGATCAGGAATGCCAACCACGACGATGACGACTACCAGGACCATCTCCTCGACGATTCATTATAATGTGAAAAACTCCACATCGGAGCAAGCAGTGTTCGTGCGTATAAAATAAAACAGCGAACTTTTAATGTATATCGCACAAAACAACATTTGTCCGGTCAGACAAGTTGGCAGGTAGTAGTTTGTGGTTTCTATTTATCATCTGTTTTAACTGTTTATAGTGTTGAATATTTTGTTATTTTTGGCTCCACCTGTCGACAAAATATTCAACACTGTGAACACTTAGAACTCATGATAAGCCTAAAGCACAACGAATCGTAATCGCTAATCCTTAATCGTAAGAATGAGAGGAAGAAGGACAGAGATATATGTCTGTCCTACTTCCTCTCATTCTTACGATTAAGGATTAGCGATTACGATTCATTGTGCGTTAGGCTATAAATAGAAACCACAAACTACTACAAAATAGAGAGTAAACTCACATGAAAAAAACAATTCTTCAGAAAGTCCACTTGTTCAAATTTCCATTCGTTAAAATGCCCATTCGTCCGAATGTCCTCTCGTTCAAATGTTCACTCGTTCAAATGTCCACTCGTTCAAATGGCCACTCGTCGAAATGTCAACTCGTTAAAATGTCAATTCGTTCAAATGACCACTCGTCGAAATGTCCACTCGTCAGATTGACAACTCGTTCAAATGTCAACTCGTTCAAATGTCCACTCGTCGAAATGACAACTCGTTAAAAAGTCAATTCGTTGAAATGTCCAATCGGCAGAATGACAACTCGTTTAAATGTCAACTCGTTCAAATGTCCACTCGTTAGAATGACCACTCGGCAGAATGACAACTCGTTCAAATGTCCACTCGTCAGAATGTCCTCTCGTTAGAATGACCACTCGTCGAAATGTCAACTCGTTAAAATGTCAATTCGTTAAAATGACCACTCGTCGAAATGTCCACTCGTCAGAATGACAACTCGTTCAAATGACCACTCGTCCAAATGTCCATTCGTCCAAATGTCCTTTCGTCAAAATGTCGATTCGTCGAAATGTCCACTCGTCAGAATGACAACTCGTTCAAATGTCCACTCGTTAGAATGTCCACTCGTCGAAATGTCAACTCGTTAAAATGTCCATTCGTTTAAATGACAATTCGTCAAAATTTCCACTCGTCAGAATGACAATTCGTTCAAATGTCAACTCGTTCAAATGTCCACTCGTCGAAATGTCAACTCGTTCAAATGTCCAGAATGTCCACTCGTTCAAATGTCCACTCGTTAGAATGCCATTCGATCAAATGTCCACTCGTTCAAATGACATCCGGGAAGAATTCATGCGTCTCCAAGAATCAAAATAAATATTAATTAAATCTATATTAATAAAATCAGAGTTTTGTCTGTACATCGCACAGAACTTGGAAATTTGTGTTAATTTTTTCGTTTCAAGTAGTAACAATTCCAAAAATGCTGTTTAAAAAAATTATTTATGTATGTATGTATGTCCACGATATTTTGTCCGGGCATCACACAAAAACGGCTCCACGGAATGAAGTTAAATCTTACAGTCTGTTAGGTATTCGCGTAACTTTAATTTATAGGCAAACCCCATTAAAAATATTAATTTTAACGGAAGTTATAACATTTTTTCAATAAAATCAAAAAACCAAAAAATTTAATATTTTCCATTTTCTTGCGTAACACTTTTAAACTCTTTGTACCTATAGCTTTTTATTTCGACAATAATTGATAAGGAATTAATAATTGAATAATAATTGACAACCAAACCCCATTAAAAATATTTTTCTAAACGGAAATTATGGCACTTTTTCAAAAAAATCGAGAAATAAAGAATTATGATATTCATCATGTTTTGACGGATCACACCAACACTCTTTGTACTTAGCTTTTTTATTTTGATAAAAATAATAAAATTAATTCATATTTTAACATTAAAAATAAAATAAAAAAATTACAAATTTGATGTTCAAATTTCTAAAAAATTCACAAAATCAAAAATTTTTTGTTCGTTTGAAACCACATTTGATAGTGTTAAGTCTTGACTCAAGTTGGGTTTATAAATTACAAAATTGAAAAATATTAATAACAACGGAAAATACACTATTTTTTTGAAAAATTAAAAAATCAAAAATTTTTCTAATTATACATTTTTTGATGGATTGATTTTAAACTTTCTACAGATGAGTGTTACATGTGATTTCGTCACATTTTAGCAGAATGTTGCAAAACTATTATTCCATAACAGAGATAAAACATAAAATTGTAATCGGGATAAAAAAAATATAAAAAATTATAATTGTAACTAATTATTTTGAAGCATAATCGAGTGGTATTGTTGAAATCTTTAATTAAGATTTTCATGTCGGAAGGATATATTTCAGAATTACAAATTCAAAATGTCAGATTCAAATATTTGAGAGTTACTTAATAGTAAAATTAAGAAATACAAGATTAAAATATTTAATTCAATTTTTTAATGGACACAAACCAATACTTAAATAAAAAATTGTAATTAATTGCATTTAAATTTAAAATGGAAAATACAACATAATTTTTAAAAATGTATATTTTTAGATTTGTTTCTTTTATACAATGTTCCTTAATTGACAGAACTTTAAAAATATTTTAAAAGGGAGATTGAACAATTTTTCTAACAATCTAACAATATTCTTAATTTTATCATTATCTAATTTACATGACTTCTAATATTTGTAACTAATGTGAAATAAAAATTTCATTAAATAAAATTAATTTAATTTTTTTTGCGTGGGATGTGAAAACCTGCTTCCAGGTACCCTGTAGCCCGTACTACAGGGTTATGCGGGGGTGGCGCACAGTGGTCTGAATCTGTAATTTACTGTTAAAAAATATCTACAGCTTCTAATAATCAGCCGAATTAAAAGTTCTTTTTTTTAGTTTAAAGGTTAATAAATTCCTAACAACTCCGTGGTCGCCGATTTTTAAAAAAAAAATTTGTTTAATTGTTATTAACCTCGAAAGTTAATAAATAATATACATATAATCAGACATCTTAAAAGTAAAAAGAAATTATTTTTTATTTTTAAATTGTTATTAACAATAAAGAGACTAAGAATTTAATTATTTCTTACAATCTGAATGTACATGAAGTAAATATATAAATTCCATCAAAATTTGAATAAATACTAATAAATTAGGTTCACAAAAATTAGCCAAAAAAGACCAAATTTTATTTATTTATTAACTTTCGAGGTTAATAACAATTAAACAAATTTTTTTTAAAAATCGGCGACCACAGAGTTGTTAGGAATTTATTAACCTTTAAACTAAAAAAAAGAACTTTTAATTCGGTTGATTATTAGAGGCTGTAGATATTTTTGAACAGTAAATTACGGATTCAGACCACTGTGCTGCGTCTTGCCGACCCGCTAAAAACACACCCTCATTTGATTTCTAAATTTCTAGAAGTTGAAATTAATAGTTTTTAAATTTGCAAATGATTTCAGGTTACATTGTTTCCAACATTTTAAAATATTTTTAGATAAAGATTGAAATAAAAGAAAGGAACTCATTTTTATTTTAATTCCTAATGTAGGGAATTCAAATTATTTCAATTTTTCACTTTTACAAATTACATTAAATTAAAAATCTTAAAACTTTGGTTATATTGTAGTTTTGATTATAATTGAAGTTTGAAGTCATTTAAATTTAAATTAATAGAAGTTTGGAATTTTTTAATTTGGAAAAATTACATTTTGTATTAATAGAAATTTTTGAGAATGGTTTGTTATAAATCGAATTTCGTATTGTTTAAAGAAAAATTAAAAATAAAGATTTCATATCAATAGAGGTTTAGAATAAATAAAATTAGTATAGAAGATTGTATTAATTTTATTATTAAAAAATATTTTGTTCAAAAAACTATTTAAAAAAATCTTTTTGTAACGCACTGTAAGAACCTTTTTATTTTCAACTTAGATAGAGAATCAGAGTTATTCTCTAAAATTTCTTTGTATTTAATTGTTTATGACACATTTTAATAAATAAAAATTAATTTACAAAATTTAATTTGATAGTATAATTAATTTAATATAAATAAGTTCAGTTTGTTTTTTGTATTGAAATCATACCTGTCAATGAAAAATGCAATTCTCGCGCGCTTTAGCGCGCGTATTTTTGGCTAGTGTTTAATAAAGTTAAAGAATGCATAATAAAACTTTCTAACAAAGAGCGTATTGGCGCATTGAAAATGAACGAAATTCATATTAAAAGATTGTGAAGAATATTCCAAAGGTCTGGATTGCATCGAAGGCTTAATAGATTTTGGACATTTTGGCAGAAATGACGTGACATCAAAATTTGCTTTTGTTCTTTACCTTGATAACTTGAATGATAATAACAGATGGCGTCAAACCCTGGCTTATCTTCTTCCAGGTAAAAGTGGTATGAATAAGGAACCATTGAAAATTATTATGGAATATGCTTGAAGAAGCACAAGCGTATTTAACCCTCTTAGCAGAAAACCGAGTATACTAGTCACAAATACGTGCGTTTCGATAGGTTCACCTAGACCTGGTTACTAAGCCTTTAATAACTCAGGTTTTTTTCGTCGTTTAAGCCGTTATATCAGTCGTTGAGGGAGGCCAACTATTATGTATAGTGACAATGGGCTGAATTTTGTTGGTACAACTAATGCATTTAAAATGTTAAATTGGGATTGTATTAGTAAATATTGTTCTGCGAAACAATTTCAGTGGTGTTTCAATCCACAAGTATTTCCTAGGTGAAGAGGTGTCTTTTTTCTTATAGAAAGTATTTTTTTCATTCATGTGTCACTTTCGTTGCAAAAATAGAGTTTTTTCAATTTTTTTAACCTTATTTACATATTATTATCCATTTTACACTTTTATTGTTTTTCAACTGATTTGTGATTGAAGGTAAAAATGTATGCATTCTTTTTGTGATTTCAATTTAGTTTAAAAATCGGTTTAAAAACACAATTCAAAAGAATTTTTTTTCCATTGGATGTAGGGGAGAGTGGCCATCAATGTACCAGTTTTTTCAATGAACCATTTCAATTTTCTCAGAAACAATTAAATAAACATTCTCCTAATTTTAAATATAAATAAAGTTTGCGTAAATACAGAAAATTGTTTTGGATTAAATTAATCTGCAACGCTCTTTTTTTTTATACCAAATGGAATTTAAATAATCTGAAATTGGCTTAAAACAATCGAGCTGCACATTATTTTAATACATAAAAGTTTTCAGTGAACACACTACGTCCATAAATTTGAGACATGTGGATTTATTCTTTATAGAGAAAACTGAAAAAAACTGTTTTTGATGCTCTGAAGAAAAAATTTACCTAAAATACAAACACGTTTTTTAATTGAAATAAGGCAATTTAAAAATATAAATGAACTTACGATTTATTTTGTATCGGGCCTGAACTACAATATTCTGATGAGATAAAGATTTTGAAATATTGCATTAAGTTATAAAAAACCATTTTTGTTGCATATGTCATGTTGATTCAATGTACCAGGGAACAATGAACCACCTGGAATTTCAGTGTATTTTCGATTTCCAGAGTGGTATGCCTGATTATAAAACTAGGCATGCGTACAGCATGTGACAGCGATTGTTATCAGTACTCTTCTCAACATAGCAAAACTAAAATGCCATTTTAGCTAATTAACTTAAATTTGAAGTATATTTATGTTATACATTATGAATTAAAAAGTGTTAAGTAATAATTTTTTATAGTATTTGATAGAAAATAAGTTTTTTCACAAAGTGAAAATTGCAATATTATTATTGTTGAACATTTTTAGTGTTTTTATAGAGGTGGTTCATGGTGTACCCAGGTTGTTGAAAATGAAAATAGCGTGTTAGTTTAGAAAAATCAAAAATTTTATTATTTAATCAAAATAAATCGGGTATAATATGTAAGCATTACCTAGAGAAGTGTTGTAGTTTTATATTGATGCAAAGAAGTGCTTGAAATTAGTGAAATTGAATAAATACTATGACCTTGAAAAAAAACCCGGTACATTGATGGCCACTCTCCCCTATCCGTCTTCGAAGCGGTGAAGACTTATTACAAGTCTCAGTGTGCCGCTTGGAATAAAAAATTATTCCAAAAAGGTGAGATTTGTTATGAGTAAAAAGATTTTCCATGTTCTTAAAAACCTTGACTCTATCAGTTTTCATTTTAATTTTTACCTTGTTGTTATAGGTGTCAGAAATTCGTAACATTGCTGGTTTGGTCTACAAGACTCTTGATCTAGCTTTGACACCCAGAATTATCAAATCCGGCTTTGGAGCTACTGAAATCTCTCCATTCAATCCAGACATTTTTAGCGATACTGAATTTGTTCAAGCCGTTGAGCAAAACGAGGCAGGAGCTGTGTACGAGGCTTGCGTTGATAAGGATCAGCGGGAAATAGTCGTGCTTAGGTCAGATGCTGGACGTGACGAGGTTGTGCTTGGACTAGATGTTGGATCTGAAAAGGTTGTGTTAACCACGCCAGAACCTTTGACATCGAAAGTGTCTTCGGCATCGTTAACATTGAGAGCATCTTCAACGAGCTGCCTAACACTTTTGAAAGAAATTATCCTCTGCTGCAGCTACACCAAAGGAGCCTTCGAATCGTGGTCGAATGATAATGCGAAGCACCGCGCTTATTTCTCCTGAATGCATTGATCTTCGAAGAAAAAAAGCAGCTAAGAGCGGTGCTAAGCCAGCGGATATGTAGGCATCTGTTTCTCTCCAGAAAAAACATGGACAGAAGGCAACACCACTATCTAAACCATCGGCTAAGCGCACCAAGGCAACGCCATCTAAACCGCCAGCTAAGCGCAACAAGAGACTGGAGTCTCCACTATCTGACGATGATGTGGACTTCTGTCTCATCTGTCTGGATCTTCTACCACGGAATTGGTTGCCGCAAACTCCATTAAATGCAGTGAATGCAGTTGCCCCGTGCATTTAAAATATGCTGATATGCGTGCCATCTATTTGACATGCAAGCATTGTGCTTCTGATTGAGAATATGAAGATATGGTGATGAGTAATCTGAAAACGTATCATGTTTTTTTGTTCTTTATGCCAGTGAAGGCTTTTAAAATAAATTAATTTTTATTTTCTCTTTATTTGTGGTAGTTTTCCTTGATATTTTTTATTTTTAGTGGATTTTTCAAAAACACTACAACCTGTTAAAAATGTTTAAAAGAGAAATAAAAAAGTAGGATATTGTTTTAATTAAATAAGAAATCTCAACACAGTTCATTACATGAATCTTATTTGTTTCGGCATATTGGACAGAGATTATAGCTTAGAAGTATTTACTATAAGACGCCAAACAACTCATATAGTACTTTATAGTGTTTTTCGCTTCCCAGCATTGAACTTTTTACTCGCAAAGAAAAGTTCACAATTCCGTACTTTCAAAGAAATTTTATCTTTATATTAGAGGAGAGTACACTATAGTAAGGTAGAGGCATATCATAAAATAATAAAGCACCATTTTTAGAAAACGATATTTGAATCTGAATATACAATTTTAATCTTGGATAATTTTTCAAAGACATTAAAATTACAGAAATATATGAAAAAAATACAGTTGTTAAATTTTAAATTCTTTGAAAATTGTTAAATTATCTCCATTTGTATTCAAGTTAAAAACACAAGTACTAATAAGGGAAAAAGTATACAAATTCAAAAAACATTTGATTTTTGGCCTTCTAGTATTTTTCATATGGGGGATTATTTCTCAAGTGTCACAGGTCCGAAAAGCAAGTTTATTCGATCGGGCTGAAACTTGGACAAAATGTTGTCCTATTGAATAGTAATGAATACAAAAATAATATTGACCATAGAAGAAATATTTAGGGTTGGAAAGGGGATGAAATTTTTGACTTTCTTAAGGAAACTGTTTACTTTAATAATTTTTTGTTCTTATAATTTAAATTGAAAAAATTCTTTTAACACCAGTTTCGATAGATTTTTTCACGCTTTTTCAATTGGTCATATTGTGACAAGAAAAAATTTTTTGATCCCTAAAAATGGAAAATAAAAATAAAAATTACTTTTTCTTCAAAAAAGACATTTTTTAATTTTTTTAAAAATTTTTTTAAATAAGAGCTCTACTTTTTCCTATACATAATCTTTAGAGTAAAATGTTGGATGAGAACTCCTAATTATCGAAAATAAAGGTTGAATAGAATAGGCGTACTTTTTAATTGTCAACATTGCAATTGCAAACATTTTGTATTTTCTAAAACATCTAAATTCAACAGTTTTAAAAAATTATTTGTCAATTTAATTAATACTTAAAATTCAAGAAGAATCATATGCAAATTTTAAATTTTTATTAATTAATTTATTTATTAAAAGTAGTGAAAAAATTAACTTTAAGTAAACTGTAGACGGTTTCTCTAATGTGACATAAGAGCAATTTTCTTCATTTAGGTTCAAATCAAATAAATTTGGTTTTAATTTTGCTTATATAGTGATAATATCATCCAACATTTTACTCTAAAGATTATGTATAGGAAAACGTAGGGCTTTCATTTAAAAAAATTAAAAAAATTAAAAAATGTACTTTTTGAAGAAAAAGTCATTTTTATTTTTATTTTCCATTTTTAGGGATGAAAAAATTTTTTCTTGTCAAAATATGACCAATTGAAAGAGCGTGAAAAAATCTATCGAAACTGGTGTTAAAAGAATTTTTTCAATTTAAATTATAAAAACAAAAAATTATTAAAGTAAACAGTTTCCTTAAAAAAGTCAAAAATTTCATCCCCTCTCCCACGCTAAATATTTCTTCTATGGTCAATATTATTTTTGTATTCATTACTATTCAATAGGACAACATTTTGTCCAAGTTTCAGCCCGATCGAATAAAGTTGCGTTTCGGACCTGTGACACTTGAGAAATAATCCCCCATATAGAGACCAATCTCTGAGAAAGTACAAATCACCCGTTCATGATGTTTTTATTGAAAAATAGTAAAATTAATTTAATTTATTAAAAACTTTGTCAGCCATACGATAAAATTCAACTATCTTCAATTAAACCACAAGAGAAATAAATAAAAAGTGTCAAATTAACTGAAATATAGTTGAAATTCTAGCGCAAAAACTCTCATTTTATGAGATATTTCAGTTAATTTGACACTTTTTATTTGTTTCTCGTGGTATTTAATTGAAGATAGCTGAATTTTATCGTACGGCTGACAAAGTTTTTAATAAATTGAATTAATTTTATTATTTTTTAATAAAAACATCGTGAACGGGTGATTTATACTTTTTCAGAGAACGACCCATAGGTATGTACTACAAAAAAAACCCTGAATATTTTATGCTTTGGGAGATCGTTTTAATTAGTATTTTGTTTATAATCTATATCGTTTATGCATGATGTAATATAAATAATTTGTGACGCGCTCTTAAGAAAAGAATCTTAGAAGCAAAAATGTATAGGTTCTGTTTATAATCTCTTTATCTTAATTAACGGATTCTTTTTTAATTTTATAAAATCGAAAATAACTTTTATTAAATATTCCAGATGTAAGAAAGACTTAAATATCATTCATTTTCATTGAGAATTAATATTTTTTTACTGTAGATAGAATATTAATTTTGTTCGAGTTACAAACATACTAAAAAAATTAGTAAGAAAAAACATTTTACTTTTCAGTAGTACCTTTCTCCATATAATTGTATTTGATCAAATGTTTTAGAATGTTTGATTAGATTTTAATTAAATTCATCTGAATTTGTTAGCATCTCTCTAAATCTGAATTAGTAAAGAATTATCATTTTTCCTGGTTACTAATTTAATTAGTCAACTAGCAGTTAATTATTAATTAGTTAACTAGCATTTCGTGGGTAATTGTTTACTAATAACTAGTCATTTTGTACTAACAGTTAGTTAATTTCAACTAATTTCATAAGTAAAAAATCAATAATGATTTTACTTGTAAATAGTTATTTTTAGCTTATTAGCATTTAGATAATAAATTTTCTAAACTATTGTAAAATGAAAATTATATTCAACAAATATATTTAGTAGTTTTAAAGATTCTCAAGAAGTGAGATTCTCTTTTTACCTACTGTTGTCAGGCGACAATAAAATCATAAAACTGGGCTTTCCCGGTAATTTGCATCTTTAAAGGTACGGTCACACCTCGACAACTGCCTGCCTGCGCAGGCAGCCGATATGAGATAACAGAGGACAGAAATAGAAATTTGAATTTTTTCTCTCCCTTTATCTCATATCGGCTGCCTGCGCAGGCAGGCAGTTGTCGAGGTGTGACCGTAACTTGAGAGTATAATGCTTGTCTCCAAAATAAATCCTTTATATTTATGAAATAACTTAATCGTTCTCTAGAAATATAACGCCTGGAAATCCCCGCATTTTCCACTTGGATAAATGTTTATCAAGTTACAAATTACAAATAAAAAAAGTTCAATAATTTGATATCCTTGTTTTTTTTCTAATAATCGTTTTAAAAGTGATAAAGAATTATATACGGGCCATTCCACGTGGCATTTTCATTCATACATGTTTTTGGATGAAAATTTTTGTTTATGATTCTATATAAAAACAACAAACAACTCTACACTAAATAACGGATCATTATCTGAATGTTTACCAGTCAGTATGTTAATCACTTTGACTCCCTGAATCGTTAGAGTCAGTCAATATCCTACGTTTGTAGGTGTGAAATCTAACTACATTTTTGTTTGAAATTTGTATGATTGCATAATAATTTTAGTCTCGACGAAACTCGAAAAGAAGGGTTCAGATTAAAATCGTACCTGAGCAGTATTTTGAAGAATTATATTCTAGGATAAAACTTTATGCAGAGACGTAGAGCGTGCAAGTGATTAAGGGGTCTGTCTCATACAAAAATTTCAAAAAATCGATTTTCCAAAAATATTTTTTTTATACTGTATATGTATCTAGAAATCAGGAAAAAATAGTTATTAATATTTCCAAGCACAAGAAGAGGTTACAGAAGCCAAAAAATAGAATGATGTCTCCGCACAGTCAGAGCAAAATGTAATTTACCGTTCCAAAAGGTCTAGCACCTTTATTTTTCAACCAATTTTATTAAATTTTTAAAAATTAAAGATAATAAAGTTGGGAAAAGACTTGTATAGTTTGACTTGTATATTTAATTTGTGGCGACTGAGTTACAGTACTGGCCAGTACTGGCAACAGCGGAAAATATTTTAAAAGACTTTTTTTTAAAGACTTTTTTAATTTCAAAAGTGTTGTGGTTGAATTCTTTAATATAGACATTTTATATTGTTAAAATATAAATATTTATATTAATTTTTTGTGTTGTGAGTATTACGCATTAATATTTCATATAATTTTATATTGAGAATCTTTTATATTAATATTTCAATATATTTACACAAACATTCACACATACACTCAACCACATAGTGTAATACACTGAATTATTACTGTATTTACATGTACTTTTTCAGGTTGTGCTCAGGAACGTTTAATTCTTGAATTTCGAGTTTTCTAAACGTAAATTTTTACTTTTCTGTAAAATTCAATTTTTCTACGACATCTGCACTTTTATCTGCATCCTTCTTACCTGGCAATCGCATGATCCCTTGCCAAGGCCGAATCCGTACCTCCACCGCGACCGATCATAAAAATCGGCCCGGACAGGCTACTATCTCGGTCTTTTTCTATCTTTAGGATTTTTATTAGTTTTCTCTTTCTAAAGCTTCTAGAATTTTCTAGAAGCTATTTTCCAAAGCAATTTGCAGTGCAGATGCGATTTGTAAAATCAGTCTTTGACCCGTTCTCGTCCTGAGCACAACCTCGCTCCGAGAATCAGAATAAATAGTTGTTTTATTTAATTTTAAATTATTGTTTGTTATTTTTGTTATTATTTACACCCTAACGACTAAAGTGGTGACCCCGACGTGATCTTATTCTTAATAGTCGTGCATAATTAGTGCTTATAATAACCTTTATAACGGCAATTCTTTTGTACTCGAGACTCGCAAGTTCTGTTACTTAATTTTCTTTTAACTATTACGTGTTTTGTGCAAACTCAGTGCTATTTTTGATCCATTTTTTGTTAGTATAAAAGTTATATTTTAATTAGTGAAAATGGTTGAAGGAAATCAAGTTGACATAGTGAATTTATTACGCAGTGCTCTTACTGGTAGTAGACCGGCACTCAAATTGCCAAATTTCAACGTGGCCGATCCCGAATTATGGTTTGCCCAAGCAGAAGAAGCTTTCACGACCGCAGGGGTAACGGCAGAACGTGAAAAATATTCACATGTGTCAAAAATGCTTGATTCGCGAGTTTCTAGTGAAGTTCGCGATATATTGATAAATGTGCCAGAAGTGACTCCGTATACCACTTTAAAAGAAGAAATAATTAAAAGAATGTGTTCCTCACAAGAGGAAAAGACTCAAAGACTGTTAGAAAGAGAGGAAATTGGTGATCGAAAACCTTCACAATTTTTGCGCCATCTTAGGACTCTCGCTGGAAATACCGTTCCAGAAAGCATGTTGCGCACGTTATGGTCGAGCCGACTTCCAGCCAGTATGCAGCCAATTTTGGCAATACAAAAAGACACTAACTTGGACAAGGTTGCAGAAATGGCGGATCATATTCATGACTTAACGAGAAGTCGACCTGTTGTTGCCGAAACAACATCCGCAACTGAAACTTTGATCCAACAATTTAATCAAATGATGAGTTCGATGCAACAAGAACTCACCAAGTTGCGTTCTGAAGTGTGTGAAATTCGGGGACGCAGTGACAGTCAGCCGAACGGTCGATCGCGCTCTCGCGCGCGCTCGCGATCCCGTGGCCGGTACGCAGGTGATGGTATTTGTTGGTATCACGCGCGGTTCGGAAATAATGCCACAAAGTGTACAAAACCGTGCAAATTTGTTGCGGGAAACGCGCTGGCCAGTTTGTAATGGCGTCAGGCAGTACTGGCCCAGTAAATTCACGCCGACTCTTTATAGAAGACAAAAATTCGCAAGTGGATTTCTTAGTGGATACTGGTTCGGATTTGTGTGTTTTTCCGCGAACTTTAATCCGTGAGCCTCGTACAAAGTCATCCTATGAACTTTCCGCGGCGAATGGTTCGATAATTTCGACGTACGGAACAACCACGATGACTCTTAATCTAGGACTGCGTCGCGATTTCACGTGGAGGTTAGTGATAGCTGACGTCACAAAACCGATTATTGGAGTTGACTTCTTAGCATTTTACGGGCTGCTCGTAGATGTGAAAAATCGGCGTTTAATTGACGAAAATACGAACCTCGTTTCTGGCGGAAAAATCGTGAATTGTGAAGTGCCTAGTGTAAAAATCATAACTGGTTCAAGTGTGTACCATGAACTCTTGACTAAGTTCCCCGAAATCACGCGTCCCGCGGGTGTTTCATATGTTAAGCACCAAACTGTGCATCATATAAAAACAACAACAGGACCTCCTGTTGCGAGCAAACCGCGACGCTTATCGCCGGAAAAGCTTCGAGCCGCGAAGAAGGAATTTAGTGCAACGGTGAAACTTGGAATCGCACGACCATCAAAAAGTTGTTGGTCATCCCCCCTCCACCTCGTGCCAAAGGAGAATGACGAGTGGAGACCGTGTGGCGATTACCGAGGACTGAACGCTCGCACCGAACCTGACCGCTACCCCGTTCGTCACATACAGGACTTTTCACAGGACCTCGCTGGCAAGAAAATTTTTTCAACCATCGATTTGGTGAAAGCTTTTCACCAAATTCCTGTCGCTGAAGAGGATATTTGCAAAACTGCAATCACGACACCCTTCGGACTTTTTGAGTTTCCGTTTATGACTTTTGGATTACGGAACGCAGCTCAAACTTTTCAAAGGTTTATGGATGAAGTTTTGCGTGACTTAGACTTCTGCTACACGTATATCGACGACATCTTAATCAGATCTTCATCGCTAGAAGAACACCTTCGCCATCTCAATATTTTATTCGAAAGATTGAAACTTTATGGTGTGGTGATTAACCCCGCGAAGTGTGTGTTCGGACAAACTAGTGTGAAGTTTCTCGGTTATACCGTGAGTGAAAGTGGTACTCAACCTCTACCTGATAAGGTTGAAGCAATAAAAAACTTTCCGCGACCACAGACTGTGAAACAACTTCGACAGTTCTTAGGCATGACGAACTTTTATCGAAGATTCATACCTAGGGCTGCTGAAGTTCAAGCTCCATTGAATGAGCTTCTTCAAGGGAATGTGAAGGGCAAAGCGCCGGTTATGTGGACAAGAGAAGCTGAAACTGCGTTTGAGGAAACCAAGGAAAGCCTAGCGCAAGCTACACTTCTCGCGCACCCAGCTGTCAACTGCCCGCTCGCAATTGTCTGTGATGCGTCTGATTTCACGATCGGCGCAGCACTGCACCAGGACTTGGACGGCGCTTGGCAACCACTGGCTTTCTTCTCCAGGAAGTTGAGCCCCACTGAACGCAAGTACGCTGCTTATGATCGAGAACTGCTTGCCATTTATGCAGCTGTGAAGTACTTTCGGCACATGCTTGAAGGAAGTACTTTCTCGATTTTTACCGATCATAAGCCAATCACTTACGCATTCAAGAAAAAGGACACCCAGTGCACTCCACGACAGTTCCGATATTTGGATTTCATCGGACAATTTTCAACGGATATTCGTCACATTTCTGGGGAAGATAATGTTGTCGCTGACGCCCTCTCACGGATTGAAGAAATCGAACCTGCTTTCGATTTGAAACAACTGGAGGCAGCACAGAAGAGTGACCTCGAGTTAAGAAAATTAGAGAGTGAGAAATCAGTTTCATTACAATTAAAACTGATTAAAATTCCGGAAGCTGACGTATCGTTAGTGTGTGACGTAAGCACTTCATCTGCTCGCCCATACATTCCGGAACCACTTCGAAAAAAGATCTTCAATTCCATACATAACCTCAGCCATCCTGGTATCAAAGCTACGGTCAAAATGATAAGACAGCGTTATGTTTGGCCGTCAGTGAAAAAGGATTGCAGCACCTGGGCGAAAAACTGTTTAGAGTGTCAACGAGCCAAAGTAACGCGCCATGTTACTTCCGCAACAGGGACCTTCCAACTGCCATCGGAACGCTTCGATCATGTTCACTTGGACATCATCATCATGCCGAGTTCGGAAGGGTACCGGTACTGTCTCACCTGCATCGACCGATTTTCTCGTTGGCCCGAGGCTGTGCCGATGCCGGACCAAGAAGCCGCTACCGTTGCACGTGCCTTTTACTCTATTTGGATCTCACGCTTTGGGACCCCGCTAAGAGTAACAACGGATCAGGGAAGACAATTTGAGTCACACCTGTTTAGAGAACTCAACTCTCTGACTGGTGCGACTCATCTGAGAACAACGGCCTACCACCCTCAAGCGAATGGAATGGTAGAAAGGCTGCATCGACAACTCAAAGCCGCTATCAAGTGCCATAATCACTCTCGATGGACGGAGATTTTACCTTCAGTGATGTTAGGAGTCAGATCAGCATGGAAAGAAGATATTGAATCCACTGCCGCAGAGATGCTTTATGGACAGAAACTTCGGCTTCCTGGAGAATTTCTTTCATCGTCTGAAAGTTCGACTTTGGAAACGCAAACAACATTTGTTCAAGCGCTACGTGAACAGATGAGAACATTGCGTCCCGCCACGGGGGGATTTGCCCCCGAGAGGTTTAAACCCACACGGCGACCCAAGGGCCATTCCGACACGGGAGGTTATACTCCCGAGAGGTGGCCAGCGTCAGATTTTAATTTTCCATCAATATTTACTAATACTTTCAAACAATTTAAGTTGTAAAAACAAGGTAAAAAAATTCAAAAGGCCGCCATTTTGTTTTTTTTACCCGATCACAAAAATCCTAGTTAATGCCATAGCGAGTGATCTATATTTTAAGAATCCGTTTTATTTTTTACTTTTACATGCATCCTTCTAAAGATATCGTGACAAACAGGAAAAAAAGTGGTATAGTTTAAGCGGTGATTTCTCGGAAAAAAACCTATAAAAAATAATAAACAAAGGTTTTTATTATAATTTAATATGTACATTTTGATGTGCGAAAACATAAGAAAGCTGAAAATAAAAATTTATGAAAAAAAAAATCTTGAAAAAAAGGTCGTTTGTATGAGACAGACCCCTTATGATACTTCTAAGCATTCAAATATAATCATCCTTTCTCTTGTGTAAACATATTTGTTGTTTTAGGAGAAAATATTTCGGAAAATAAATTTCTAAATCACAAAAGATGCTAGAAGAGTTGTTAAGTTATTTTAATTATTTCCTGTACATTATTATTTTTAAATAATTAATAAATACTCAAGTTAACATTTCTAAAATTACTATTGTTTCAGAAGTAGTACTCCTCAAATTTGAATTATTTCTCTCACTCAGTGATTCGTAAAAAAATTTACCAATTCAGATGTAGAGAGTAAAGAAATTTATTACTTGGAAACAACTAGTTCATTACTTTATATTTTGTTTTTTATAAACAGAATTATAATCGGGTTCACTTCCGCAAGCAACACAATTCTAAATTCTTTGAAACTTGGTATACTTACGTAATTTAATACGCTGATTACAAAAATTATAGTGAAAATTGGCTACTAGATCATTTTCATTGTAAAAAATATGTATAAAAAATCATAAAAATTTTGGTTTTTTGCATTTAACTCTTTAAATATTACAAATATCAAAAATTTCTTTATGTAAAAGTTGTAGGTCTCATAAAAATACATGTTTGATGCATTTTTTACTGAAACCAATTGCTTTACGAGAAAATTGCAAAAAATATAAATCACTATAAACGCGACCAAATACCCATATCATGTCAACATTAAAATACCCACAACCGTAAGTACGTTGTTACATTACGTATCATTTCGTACCATTACGAAAAATTACAAACAATTATGTACACTTAGCACTTCTAAAAAATTGCAAGCTAGATCACTTTTATGATAAAAAAAATAAAAAAACCATAGAAATAAAAGTTTCTTTATCGTTGGTTACATTCCACTGTTGGTCATATTCCACTGTCAGTGGGCACTCCAACCCCCTGCAGATCGTAAACTAGTTTTTTAGATTTGCATATAAGTTGAGTACACATTATGTTGGTATAAGTATTGTCCGTTGCTATGGTGATTTTTAATTTTTTGCAATTTTCTAGTGAACTTATCAATTTTTGTAAAAAAAGCTTCAGACATAAAATCTGTTTTTTAATCAGACCTACAACTTTTATAAAAAGCATTTTTTTTTATATACAGTGGAATCCGCTTAAAACGAGTCCGGATATAACGAGAGGTCGGCTATAACGAGTAAGTTTTTGGCATTTGGTTAGTTTCAATGTTAATAACACCGTTTATAGCGAGATATTCAGTTGGATATAGCGAGAAACTCGGTTATAACGAGCAAAACTTGTGAACAATGTGGCGAAATAAAGTCGGTTATAACGAACATATCAGATTTTGGACTGTATTGTCCACTCTATTTGAGTTTTTCCACGTGCTAACATTGTCTGCTATTGTCAAATGGACCAATCTATGATTAAATAAATATAATAATATATATTTATGCATTTTTCTAACTTCAAATTCAACTTCGCTTTTAGCGAACTTCGGCTATAACGAGCAAATTTTAACGGTCCCTTGAAGCTCGTTATAAGCGGATTCCACTGTATGTATTTAATATTTTAAGAGATGCCGTAAAACAGGCTAATTTCGCTCAAATTTTCACGTTTTTTTCAAAAAGTATAAGAAAAAGTTAATAATTAATTCTGGCACTGAAAATATATAATCTCTGACTCTTCCTTTTTAATTTCACAAAATAAAAAAATTACAATATATTGCGTGAACCTATTTAATACACCTTTTTACTGTGAGCGAAATTACACCTCAATGTGGGGTAATTTCGCTCAACTTTAAAGACTTTAATTTTTAACAACAAAAATATGTTAGTTTACAAGCTATACAACAATAATTGATAAGGGATTAATAACACAGGCCGACAAAATTTCATTAAATATTGCTCTACTTTTCGAGCAATTTAGGTTTTAATATGCAAAAAAACTCCTTTTCGGATTTATTTGAATGTCTGTAAAACAATAAACCACAACAGTAAATCTGCCTGCATAGGACCAAATGAAAGCTTAAACATTGCTCTTTGAGACCCAAAAACAAAAAAATTTAAGTATTGCATACTTTAACAGCATGTGATGGAGAATGACGTCACTGGTATAGGCAAAATTTGTCCGCAAACTTTTGCTTAATCACAAACATACAAAACATTTTCATACAAAACAATTTTTTTTTAATCGAAAGTATTCAATAGTTTTTGAGGTCGCTGATTACGAATTCAACATCAGATTAAAAAAATTCAAAATGGATCATCCAATATGGCGAACAAAGAAATAAAAATTTGACGGGTTTAATTGAAACATGTTACAGGGGAGTTTTCAGGGTCGCTGAATATGAATCTGACATTAGATTTTTAAAATTCAAAAAGGCGGATCCAATATGGCAGACAAAAATTTAAAAATCTGCCGGATTTAATTAAAACATATTACTTGGGGGTTTTCGTGGTCACTAAATTCGAATCTGACATTAGATTTTTTAAATTCAAAATGGATGATCTAATATGTCGGAAAAAAATTAAAAATCTGCCAAATTTAATTGGAACATGTTACTTGGGGGTTTTCGGGGTTGCTGAATACGAATCTGACATTAGATTTTTAAAATTCAAAACGGAGAACCCAATATGTCGGACAAAGAATTAAAAATCTGCCGGATTTAATTATAACGTATATTACTTAGGGGTTTTCGTGGTTGCTGAATTCGAATCTGACATTAGATTTTTATAATTCAAAATGGCGGATCTAATATGTCGGACAAAAAATTAAAAATCTATCAGATTTATTTAAAACATGTTACTTGGGGGTTTTTGGTGTTGCAGAATACGAATTTGACATTAGATTTTTAAAATTCAAAATGGCGGATCTAATATGGCGGACAAAAGAAATTAAAAATCTGCCGGATTTAATTTAAACATGCTACTTTTAAAGTACCTTTGCTGGTTGTGTCAGGACATTTTTATCTCTCTTTTACTGGACGGGTAAAATAATTTTTTCTTACCTTAAATGGTCGGGTAACAACTTTATCCTACCTTTGTTGGTTGGGTCAAGAAATTTCTATCTCTCCTTTATTGGATGTTTAAAAATCATTTTATCTTACCTTAAATGGTCGGCTAACGACAATTTTATCTTACCTTTGTTGGTTGTGTAAATCTTTCTCTGACTTGCCTTAATCAGTTGGTTAAAATTAATTTAATTTGTCTTTATTGTCAGGGTAAGTACATTTTTATCTTTCGTTTACTGGACAGGTAAACTAAATATTGTATCTGCCATTTTGAATTTTGAAAACCTGATCACACATTCGTAATTTGTGTTCACAAAACCCCCAAATACCAAGTTTCAATAAGATGTGAATTTT
This sequence comes from Ganaspis brasiliensis, assembly GCA_037103525.1. Classification (NCBI taxonomy): domain Eukaryota; kingdom Metazoa; phylum Arthropoda; class Insecta; order Hymenoptera; family Figitidae; genus Ganaspis; species Ganaspis brasiliensis. The sequence continues at coordinate 115,122 of JAZKLR010000464.1, read as the reverse complement.
TTTAAAAAAATTTTCAGCCATATTGGGTGCACCATTTGGGTTTTGAAAATTTTAGAACAGATTTATAATCAGCGGTCTTAAAAACCCCTATATACAAAGTTTCATAAAAATGTAAATTTAAAGAGAAATTATCGGACACTTTGGAATTTTCAACACTCTTTTTTAGAAAGAAATTAACTCTTCACTTGTTTTCTGGACTTTTGCAGAGCAGTATCATTTAAAATTATCACAACAGTCTAAAGAATTAATGAGAATTCCGAGTTCAACTGCTGCCATTGAAAGGCTGTTTTCTCAATAAGCATATATTCATAATAAGTTAAAAAATCGACTTACCTTGTAAAAAATATCCGATAGCATGATCCGAGAAAGCCGAAAGCACATAGGTGTCTGCAATTTGTTAATTTCATTTTGACAGATAGCAGTCTTAAGTGCTATCTGTTAACTAGCTCGCGTAAGAAAATTGTAAAAATCGAGCATGTACGAGTTACACCTGTACCAAAATCTAGAGTTCCGTACATTGATGAAGCAAATATATACCTTATTAACAAACAGAGAGCTCTAATTTGGTACACATAGGTATTTTCACGTGTAGATTACAGGAAAATTATAGCAAACATTATCTGGATTGACAGTCAAAACGTTGGCAAAAAAAACTGCAAACGAAAAAAAAAAAATTTCCCTATAACTTTGACACTATTTGAGCTAGAGGGCTAAAATTTGGTACATTTGTATATTTTTATGTACAGATTATGAAAATTAATTAGAACCAACAGATTATGAAAATACTTCTACCTTCAAGTACATGAAACTTTTGCTTAAGGGTACAGGCTTGTATTTCATAAAAATAACATATAATTCAAGAATTTTTTTTAGGGGGAGGTCCTGACATTTTTATAGGGTTTCAGGGCTTATAAAAATCTTGATTATAGGTCCTGTGGCAGCCTTGATCAAGCCTTGTATAAGATTAACATTTTTTTTTTGTTTTTATCATAATTTTTCAATTATTTTTAAAAAAAAGTGATAACAATTTTCAATCCCGTTATATATCGTTTTTATAAACTCTGAGTATACAAATAAAAATTGTATTGGTTTGAGGGGTACTGTAGGACAATTAGGGTGAGCTCTAGTATAGGGGTCTCTAGCTCAAATAATGGCAAATCTAAAAATTTTTTTTTTAGAAATTTGTAGTTTCTCCTTGACAACGCAATGACCATCTATTCAGATCATGCTCTTTATATTTTTCGTGTAATCTACACGTGAAAATACATATGTGTACAAAATTTTAGACCTCTAGGTCAAATAGTTTAGAAGTTAGAGGGGTGGGGGGAATGGTCCCTTTTTAATGCAATTTTGCAAAAAAAAGTTGTTATTTCCTTGACAACGCTATGAACATCACCTTGAATAATGTTCTCTATATTTTTCGTGCAATCTACACGTGAAAATACATATATGTATACCCAATTTCAGCCCTCTAGGTCAAATAGTTTAGAAGTTAAAGGGGGGGGGGGGAATGGTTTTTGGCTACGGACGCACGAGTCTTGCTATAAGGGTTCCGCCGAACACCGAAGGTGTACGGAACCCTAACAAGAAATAAATGAAATTTTTTACGATTCACACTTTTAGATTATGTAGTCAATAATTTATGAAGTTTTTCGTTTTAATATAAATTATTGCGGACATTTTATGGTTAATACAAAATAAAACTAGGTGTGAATTCTGTCCATTTCATGGACACTTCGCTTCCAAGGAAGCAAGATAATTTGCTTCCTCATAGAGGAAGCAATAAATTTATTTATAATATAAAAAATAATAATTTAATTTTAAATTAATGATTATTGAAAAAAATGAAAAATCATGAATTATTACGTGGGTTTTTAGTCAATTATATACTTTATATAGGTCAATCGATTCGTTTTTAGGACAAGGAATATGATTTTGTAATTCGTTTGGTTGAATTTTTAGCATGAAAAAAATTTTTTTTTTTAAAAATTTCCAAAAACGAGATTTTTTGATGAAAAAAAACTGAAAAATCATGAATTATTACGTGAGTTTTTGGTCAATTATATACTTTATACAGGTCAATCGATTCGTTTTGAAACAAGGAATATGATTTTTTCGTTTATTTGTCTGAATTTTTAGCATGAAAATTTTTTTTGCCAAAAAACGATATTTTTCGATGAAAAAAAGTGCTCAAAAAAATTTGATTGGGTATTTTCAAAAATCCCTGTCTCCAAATTTAGATATTTGTGAGCTTCATATGTCATCCAAATTTTATTAAAATCCGTTGAAGCGTTCTCGAGATATCCTGGCGACAAAAAATTTACCACACACATACACACACACACACACACATCCGGACATTTTCTCAGGAATGAAAATTTGAACTTTTCAGATGAAACTGAGTCGATTTACACTATTTTTGGAAAATCGAAAATCTTAACGATCACAACGCTTCCTCTGCGAGGAAGCAAAAATGATAAAATATTCTAAACGCAGCAATATTAAAGCTGACAATGTTAAATAACAAATGTAATTATCTAATGTTCAAAAATCTGCATATCCATTCCTAAATCAGACAGACATTTTGGACTGACTCCGATTAAGAAAGTAGTTTTTGTCCTAGCCAATCCAAAATGTCTGTATAATTTATGAATGGATATGCAGATTCCGAACATTAGATTATTACATTTCATTTTTAACATTAATCACCCAGGAGGAAATTTACAACCGGCTCGGATAAAGCGTCATAAAACCGAATGACAACCGGCTGGGAACTGGTACTGTTCCGAAAGATAACTTGTCCATGAGCTGGCTGGAAAAGTGGCTCGGTACTGGCATTCTACTGTTTAGCAACCAGCAGGGTGCTGGCATACTACCGGCAACTAACCAGCTAGGAACTGGTAGTTTACTGTCTGACAATTGGCTGGGAATTGGTATTGTTCCGAAAGATGACTTGGCCTGGTACTGGCATTCTACAGCCTATCAACCGGCCAGGTTCTGGCATTCTACCGTCTTAATGAAATAAAAAATAAATATTAACAAAAAAATCCCAGTTAATTACACAAGATTAATATTGATTATTCTTAATTCGTAACACACTTATACATTATTGAAAACACTTAAATACGCTTTTTTATACAAATTTATACAAATTGATTCCCCCTGAACGCTTCAGGGGGAATCGAACCTATATACTAACTCACCGAAGTCTAACACGCTAACCACTACGCTATACGCTCGCTTGTAATCTCAATTTAGAAAAACTGCTATAAAGTACCGCTAGAAAATAATAAACTTAAGAACTAATATTTTAATTAATTTATTACATTTTAACAAATTTTAAGTATTACTAATAAAGTAGGATTTTTATGATAATAAATTATAATTATAATACAAAGTGAATAATATTTAAACAGGGACTGATTTTTTGACATTAAATTGAAAAAATCAATAAAACATACTGCATTATTTTATTTATAATAATAAAAATAAACATAGAAGTTCTTTTTTATTTCTTCACTGTTGTAAATTAAATATTTTTAATATTTGTATTTATTTGTATTTATAAACAATATATTACATCATGTACTTGTAATTTCACAAAATTAAATCATCTAAAATAAAAATTATTCACGTATTATTTTAAGTTGACTTTAGTTATTTTCCAAAATAGTAGATTTACCTAATTAATTTTTAATTATTTTTTCATACAATTAAAATTCTGAACATTGAAATGAATAAAAAAGTTCTTTTTTTTATTCAAATTAACTAAAAATTACTTGACTAAATACAAAAAAATATTTTTTAAATTTTCAAAGAATTAAATTTCATTTTAATTTCTTTTTTTTAATAGTAAATTTACTTAATACTGTTTCATAAAATTAGAATTCTAAACCATCAAATAGGCGAAGTTTTTATATTTTTAGGGTTCCGTACACCACAAGTGTACGCACGGAACCCTATTGGCAAGACTTTGTCGAAAATCATATCCCCCCCCCCCCCCCTAGCCGCCAAACTATTTGACTTAGAAAGTTCAAATTTGGCCCACATATGTGTTTTCACTTGTAGATGAAAGGAAAATTATAGAGAACATGATTCTAGGGGTTGATCATAGCGTTGTCAAGAAAATAACAAGATTTTTGAGAAATTTTGATATTTTTTGGCTGATAACTTTTGCCATTTCTTTGATAGAGCTATCACCACAACAATCTCTATAATTTTTCTGTAATCTACATATGATACTACATTTTTGTACCAAATTTGAACTCTCTAAGTCAAATATTTTGGCAGATAAGAGGGGAATACGGTCATTTTTTCGAAAAAAGCGTTTAATTTGTACCATTCCATCTCTTTATCTGCCAAATTATTGTACTTAGAGTGCTGAAATTTGGTACACATATGTAGTTTGACGTGTAGATTACAGAAAAACTATAGAAAACCTTATTGCAGGCTGTTATCATAGCGTTTTTCAGCAAAAAAAAAAACGATTTTTTTTAAAAATTGCTAAAAAATGGTCGTATTCCCCCCCCCCCCCCTGAACTTCCAAACTATTGGACTTAGAGAGTTCAAATTTGGTACACAAATGTATTTTCACGTATAGATTACAGGAAAATTATAGAGAACATGATTGTATGTGTTGAACATAGCGTTGTCAAGGAAATAACAATATTTTTGAGCATTTTTTGAACATATGGGCCATAGTTTACGTCATTTTTTTAAGCAAAAATGCACTAAAAGTGTACAATGCCACCTCCATATCTGCCAAACTATTGTACCTAGAGTGCTGAAATTTGGTATACATATGTAGTTTGCCATATAGATTACAGAAAAACTGTAGAGAACTTTGTTGCAGATCGTTATCATAGTGTTTTTAAGCAAAAAAAAAAAAACGATTTTTTTTAAAAAATGCTAAAAAATGGTCGTATTCCCCCCCCCCCCTGAACTTCTAAACAATTTGACTTAGAGAGTTCAAATTTGGTACGCAAATGTATTTTCACGTGTAGATTACAGAAAAATGGTAGAGAACATGATTGTAGAAGTTGATCATAGCGTTGTTAAGGAAATAAAATGATTCTTGAGTATTTTTTATGGATATTTGTTAAAATCTCTGGATTTTTCGTTGACAGCGCAATCAACATCATGTTCTCTATAATTTTTATGTAATTTACACCTGAAAATACATTCCTGTACAAAATTTGAACTCTCTAAGTAAAATATTTTGGAAGATAGGGGAGGGGGGATGGTCCATTTTGTAGAAAAAATTCATTATATATTATATTATATATAATATGTATAATATATTTATATATTTAATAGTATCAAATATATTAAAAATTATTTTGTTTTGTGTACGGAACCCTCGATTTTAGTGCGAGTGTAACTCGAACTTGCCAGATTTTTTTTCTCTTATTCAAATTAATTTAAAATAGTTCACAATATACCAAAAAATTGATTTGGAAATTAAGAAAAATTAAAATTTCTGATTATTTTAATTTACCAAAGTTATGTATGAAAAATTTCAATTAGAAAAAAAAATTTCGTACAAATGAAAATTCAAAATTTGAGAAACATATTTTTTCTATTAACAGTTAGAAAAATGTGACAATAAAATAAAAAAACATAATTTTCAAACCCGGAAATTACAAAAAGTTAATAAATCATTTAATTAAATATAATTACACGGTGCTACAAAATAAAAAAAAGTAAATATACTTTTTATCGGACCAAGTGGAGGTTGTAGGTTATAAAAAACTAAAAAGAATGGCATATATTAAATCTCTGATACACCCCCAAAATCTGGTTTTAGAGACAAAAAACCGTTTTTAGGTAAATTCACGTACATAATACCTGGCAACTTTGTCATTTTTGGACCGATTGTAATTTTTTTTTTCATTTTAAAGCTGAAAATCAGACCTTTAAAACCATGCAAGATTTGTTTTTATATAATTTAAATTCATGAAGATGCGGGTCAAAAACTTTAGGAAAATTTCATTTTTTTTAATAGTTCTTCAACTTTAACACTTATTTACATGTCTTATCGTATTTTAAGTATATTATTTCTCATCGTATATCGAAAGCCTAGTCAATTTTGCTTCAAATGGCCTCTGGTTGAATACAATTTGCTGAAAATTGACTAAGTTATTGTACTTTTAACTGTGTAATTATGTCATTAAATTTTGACGTCATAGACCGGTTTTCATTTTTTTCTTCGTCACAATGTTCATTTTTACGTTTTTTGAATTTTTATGTTATTTTACAATACTAAGGAACATTTTTTAGAGATTAATATTACCTAATTAATATATACTAGATATTATTAAAGAAATTTAATATTAGGTACTATTAAGTAATCAATCTCTAAAAAATGTTCCTTAGTATTGTAAAATAACACAAAAATTCAAAAAATGTAAAAATGAACATTGTGACGAAGAAAAAAATGAAAAACGGTCCATGACGTCAAAATTTAATGACTTAATTACACAGTTAAAAGTACAATAGCGTAGTCAATATTCAGCAAATTTTATTCAACCAAGGGCCATTTGAAGCAAAATTGACTATGCTTTCGACATACGATGAGAAATAATATACTTAAAATACGATAAGACACATTAATAAATTTCAAAATTGAAGAATTATTAAAAAAATGAAATTTTCTTTAAGTTTTTGACCCGCATCTTCATGAATTTAAATGATATAAAAACAAATCTTGCATGGTTTTAAAGGTCTGATTTTCAGCTTCAAAATGAAAAAAAAAATTTTACAATCGGACCAAAAATGAATGTCACCAGACATGTGCTCAGGTCCTTTTAGGCGTTGAAACGGCCGCCGGCCCCTCTGGCATTCAGCCTCCTGTAGGCAAAGACGATGACGGCTTTGAGGTAGCTAAGGACAAAAAAAGAGACTAAGTCCCTGCGACTAAGGCAAACCAAGGCAGTCAGGATTTCAGCGAAGGATCCTAATTCCTACGCTGAAATCCTAAAGGACTTGAAGAGACCCTGAAGCCTGAGGACTCAGGAGCAGAGGTGTTAAGGATACAGAGAACACTTAACAACGAGGTTCTCCTAGCCCTCAAAAAAGGCGGAAACACGTCCCAGTTTGCGGGTGCGTTGACCGAGGCCAGAAAGTAATTCATGACCGAGGCCCTTTAAAAAAAGGCCACGGTCACGGCCCTCGTAAACAAACGGACATTAGAGATCGGGGACTTCGAAGAATCAACCTCCAAGGAGGATGTTGCTGAGACCCTGACTGCAAAGCTCGGCAGTCCGAACCCGGAAAGATCAGTCAGCATTGTTCCGCGATTTCGCGGATCAATGTTGGCGTTGGTACGCCTGCCTGAGGCAGAGTACAATACTCTGCTGAAGTTCGGAAAAATCCGGGTTGGTTGGATTAAGGCCCCAATTCGCGAATATTTACAGGCCATTAGATGCCAAAAATGCATGGTATATTGACACCCGACCTGCACTTGCAAAGGCCCCGACAGGATCAAAAACTATCGGAGATGCGGAGGCGTAGGTCACCAGGCCAAGAGCTGTACGGTTCAAGAGCCCAAGTGCATCACATGCGATGACAAGGGCAAAACAGAAACAAGGCACTGGGCCAGCAGCACGGCCTGTCCGGTATATAAAGCAGAACTGCAGAAGCTTTAAACAGACAAAAGCCTAAAGTTTCTACAAATCACTCTGCATAAGTGCCAGGAGGCCCAAGACCTCCTCATGCAGACAGCCGAGGAGAAAATGATCGATGTCTTGTTCTGCACTGAACAGAACAGAAAGAACGATCTCCCCTAGCTGCTATTTCTCGCCCAATGATAACCTGTCAGTCTTCGAATATCAAATATACGACCTCGATATGAGCCTTAGAGAATCCAGGTTTGATACCCTCATTACAGGTGACTTTAATGCTGAGTCATCAGAATGGGGCGAGACAAGGCTCAATAAAAGAGGAATCTTGGTCGGAGAAATAATCTCCAGGAACAACCTAATGGTTGCGAACCAGGGTAGGTATTGGACTTTCAGCAGAAACGGGCAGGGATCGATTATTGATCTTACGATCACATCGACCCTCCTGACTAAAAGGATTAAGGATTAGCGCATCCTGGAGGATTATACCTACAGTGACCACCAGTATATTGAGTTTTCAGTCTCAAGGGGAGACACACCGAGGGCCAGGAACCACGGAATTCTTCGTGAGAACGGCCCAAAGTGGAACATTAAGAAATTCGACAAGGAGAAGTTTGACCTGTCCCTAGAAGAATCCCGCCTCATTGAGGAGCTGGGGTGGGTGAAAAGGCCGAATAATCTTGAAGAGGAAGTGTGGACGGTGAAAAATATGATTGTCACCGCATGCGACGCGTCAATGCCGCGCCGTAGAAGCACAACCCCAAGAAGAAGGAATGTATACTGGTGGTCAGAGGAACTGGCCTCTTTGCGAAAAGCATGCCTCAAAGCAAGAAGGAGATTTGACCGTTCTAACGGAGATCCTTTGCTGAAGGAGGCATATACAGAGGCCAAGAGAATCCTCAAGAAGGTGATACGCGCAGCGAAAAGGAAGTGCTGGAAAGACCTAATCCGTGAAGTCGACAATGATCCATGGGGTCTGGCTTATGAAATCGTTATCAAGAAATTGTTAACGAGGCAAAAGACCTCCGGTCTGGACAATCCCGATTGGGTCCGGCAAATTATAAAGGTTTTGTTTCCTCCGGCAGAACCATGGCCTAGGATGGATTGGAGTAACTGCCAAGTTAGTGAGGATGAACTCTTCACTCTTACAGAATTACAGAATGCAGGCAGTAGGTTGAAGCCAGGCAAAGTGCCTGGAATCGATGGGATAAACAACGAGATCCTTAAACAAGTGACCGTTGCTTCACCCCAGATTCTTTTGGAATGCTACAACAACTGCCTTAAGAGAGGAGTGTTCTTCCGCGACTGGAAAAGACAGAGGCTGGTCTTCCTAAGAAAAGGAGACAAACCTCTAGATAAGTTATCATCCTACAGGCCTATTTGCCTGTTAGATACGATGAGAAAACTTCTAGAGGACATGGTTCTGTAGAGAATGCAGTCTCACCTGACCTGTGAGAATAGTAAAGGCCTGTCCACAGTAGACGCCATTCAGAAGGCGGTGGACCTAGCCAGGGAAGGAAAAAACAAATTGGGACCAGGGAAGAAAAAGGGCTTCTGCGCGTTGGTAGCCATTGACATACGCAACGCGTTTAATACTGCGCGATGGAAAGATCTTATCCAGTCGATGAGAAACAAAGGAATACCGCCCTACCTGTTGCGGATAATGGATAATTATGTTAGCGACAGGTGGGTTATATACGAGGGTGACAACTACACTCTGAAGGAAGAGATGCAACAATGTGCCCCTCAAGGCTCGAGGATAGGACCATTCGTATGGAATGTTTCTTACGATGACTTCCTGCGAATGGGTCTACCTAAAGGTAGAAGCCCTGGGCGTATTGGTGAACGAATGTCTGAGACGGGCAAAGCGCTGGCTGGAAAAAAGAGGCCTCCAAATGGCTCTGGAAAAGACCGAAGCGCTTCTAGTCACAGACAGACGTGGTTATACAGCCCCTGGTATCCAGATAGACGGATTCGAGGTCCAATGGAGGAACCATATAAAATACTTAGGTGTAGAATTAGACAAATTTTTGAATTTCAAACGCCATATATCCGTAGCATGGCAGAAGGCCGAACAGTGTTCGGCAAGTTTAGCTCGACTAATGCCAAACATTGGGGGTCTTTCTGAATCGAAGAGGTGACTTGTGGCGAGTGTTGCCCTTTCAAAGCTGCTATATGCAGCACCTGTATGGGCTCTTACCCTGCAAAATGACAGAAGTAAAACTATCTGTAAAAGGATACTAGATATAAAAAAAAATTTCCGAAATAAAAGCTATTCCTCTTTAAAACATATATAAAAAAGTTCCTTTTTGATGTTATTTTTCTCCATTTCTCGTTATTTCAATAAATTTCGTTAAAATTAAATTATTAATTATTAAATTATATAATATTAAATTATTCGTTAAAATCCTTGCCAGCGTCCCGCCGGCAGACCTTTTGGCGCAAGAAAGAGAGGAAGTTTTCCTCCTTTTCAAAGATAGACGGTCTACCCGATATACGGATGACAATAGACCCAGCAAGGACCAAATTCGCCGAGATGCGAGAAGCAGACTCGTCGACAGATGGCAAGAAAGATGGAGCGGGGAGGAGACAGGCCTATGAACGTATCGGCTGATACCAACACTTGCCACCTGGATAAGTAGAAAACAGGGAATTGTTTCCTACTACTTAACCCAAGCCCTCACAGGGCGCGGATGTTTCGGCTCATACCTTGAGCGATTCAAAAATATCCAAAGCTCCGAGAGTGTGTATTGCATGTTTCCAGTGGACGATCCAGAACACACACTCTTTAGCTGTAAGCGTTGGGACGCAGAGAGGCAGGTCTTGTTCACCGGTGTAAACCGCAAAGATACACCAGAGAACATGATACTGCTTATGACTTGTTCTATCGAAAATTGGCGAATCGTCGAGACCTTCATACATTATGTTATGAGGGTCAAAGATCTCGACGGTCGTCAAAGATAAGAAGTCCCGTAGGATAGGGAAGAAAGTCGCTCCGGCGACAGAGTAGGGGATATAAGACCACTCCTGATGGCGGGGAGCCGGGAGTGGCCTTAAGGTCCCCAAATAAGGGTGTGTTTTTAGCGGGTCGGCAGAACATCGCCACCCCTGCATAACTCTGTAGTACGGTCTAAAGGGTACCTGGTAGCAGGTTTTCACATTCTACGCAAACCAAAAAAAAAATACCTGTTGTTTTTATATCAAGTTGCTATAAAAAATTTAGGTTTTTAATGAATAAAAACTGATACTTATACAGACAAAGGCTAATTGATTGAATGAAACTTACCTAAACATTTAAATAAGTTTCTTAAATATAAAAATGTAAAATATCTTCTGTAAAAAAATTAAAAAATCCTTTTGAGTATAATTCGTATTAAAACAAATAACATATTTTTGCTAACATTTTTATGGAATCTCGTCTGCTCATTTATTTCACTTTATAAAAAATATACAAAGTCAAACTATACTTTTACATTCAAATTTAATTTTAATATACTGAGGTAGAGATTGTCGAAACAAAAGTTTTAAGTAAATTTGGGTTAATTTTGTATATTTTTTAAATAGTAAATTAATAACTGTAAACAAAATTCCATAAAAATTTAACGAAAAATATGTTAATTGTTATAATATGGATTAATCACTCAAGGATTTTTTACAGAAAAACAGAAAATATTCAAAGACGAACAAAGACGATTTAACAGATTTGTGAAAACTTAAAAAATTCGGACAATTATTCAATTATATTTATAAGTATTTATTAAGTTCTAAAAAAAATAACTCATTTTTAAATATAAAAAAAGTAAAGTGATTGAAAAATTTGAAGTTTTGATATTTTTATTGTCTATGCTAGAACAAAACCTGCGCACTAAGCGCGCCATATCATAGTGTCATTGTAACATATGAATAGATGAAGGGCAGCTTATAGTGCATAATGTAACGGGAATAGGGTTGTAATAATTATATCACTATTGTTCTGAATTCTGTTTTATATTTTGTCACGAAAATTGTTAGAATTACGGGTTGCATGCATTTCCTTCAAAACCCAACTGACCAAATTTGTAATTGCCCGAAATTTAATTGTACGAATTTGTAATTCTCCAAACTTGCATTTGTCAGAACTTGCAACTCCCTGAACTGGTGTTTGTCCGAACTATTAACTTTCCGAATTTGAATTTGTCATAACTTTAAAATCATCAAAATCGCATTTGCCAAAACCTTTAAATCGACGAAATTGCATTTGTTAAAATTTTCAACTTCCCGAATTTGCATTTGTTCGACCATCCGATGGTCGGACAAATGCAAATTCGGGGACTGGAGTAGTCAATGACTTAAGGAGTTTGACAAATGCAAGTTCGGTGATTTTAAAGTTCGGTGCTTTAGAAGTTCGGCCAAAGGCAAATTCGGGGATTTAAGAGTTCGGCCAAATGTAAGTTCGATGATTTCACAGTTCAGACAAATGCAAATTCGGTGATTTCAAAATTTGGACGAATGTATGTTCGGTGATTTTAAAGTTTGGAGAAATGCAAATTCAGAAAGTTAAAGTTCGGACAAACACCAGTTTGGGGAGTTTCAAATTCTGACAAATGCAAGTTTGGAGAATTACAAATTCGTACAATTAAATTTCGGGCAATTACAAATTTGGTCAGTTGGGTTTTGGAGAAAATGCATGCGATCCAAAATTACCTGAACGATCAATAGAAAGGTCTGTTTAACTTGAGCTTCCTTAAATGTTGACTAAATATTAATTTTTCACAGTTTCCTTTTTTTCGATAATTGTCAAAAAAAAATTGTAAGCAAATATCAGAAAAAATAAAATAGCGTTTATAAAAAAAAGTAAAAATAAAAAAAATTGTATCGAAGATAGATCGATGCATATGACAAATGCAAGTTTGGTGATTTGAAAGTTCGAATAAATGCAAGTTCGATCATTTAAAAGTTCAGTCAAATGCAAATTCGGAGATTTTAAAATTCAACCAAACATGAGTTCAGTGATTTCAAATATCGGACAAATGCAAATTCGGGTGTTTCTGTTACATCCCAGTAACACAAATTTTTCTTATGAGTGTTCCCATTGTAATTACAAAAGAACATAAGCATTGTTACCTACTTCAGATAACAACTATCTTTGAATGAATATACATTGGATTCCTTCTTTATCTTTTACGGACAAAGTAGAGTTCTAATGGTAATGTGATAAATTAAGTTGCGAAATAGTTAAGTAGAGTAACGCGAGAATTATGAAATTGCTGAATACGAAGAAATAAGTAGGATAAATTAAGAGAGAGTTATGAATTAAAAAATTCGAAGAAGTTTTATTGACTTCAGTCTTGCATTATTTCAAATTGTAAATTATAAAACCAAAGTTTAATCTTGGAACTTAATTGGAGATGAATAAACACATTTAATAGGATTACCAGCCAATAAAAGTAATGTGTTCAATAATGTCAGTGGTTGTGATGCAGGCCTATGAGTCACTCGGACGCTTGACGCCTTACGCAAGATAAGCGAGCGAGCGTCTCGGGTTAAGTACACGTGCATCTGCATTTCATATCACTGATATAAACTATAACACTAAATATCTTATTGAGTGTGGGACACATCGCATATTGAGATTCCTGGGATTATTTATCATGGTAATATTCTCTTTATGAACTCCTAAAGATTTTCAATTCTCTTTAACCAATTCAACTGAAAGAAGTTTGCAACGCGCTTGGCGTATCAAAATTAAACACGTATCACATCTTTTATGATATTATGAGTATGGAGATTCAAAGTATATTGTTCTACAAAACATAATCAAGAATATGTATTTTGAGGTTCCATTCTTATTGATGAATTGGCGTAGAGGATATACGAATTATCTGAAGAGCATTTTGATAGGACAACTGTTTTGGTTAAATAGGAAAGAGATGCGAGCTTTCTGAAATGTACTGATGAGATACATAAATACACATCACTGCAAGTATTATCTCTTATTACAAGCTCTCATGCCTTTTCTATATCTTAATTCAAGGCAGCACTATGCTCATTGCATACTTTCGGTAATATGATCTTTCCGCTGATAAGGAGCGAGATGTGCGCTTGACGATCCGAAATCGATGAGTCACCACGCAAGCGATATGTCATATCGCCTTACGCGAAGGAAGCAAGTGAGCTTCTACAAATTCAAGCGCTCATGCCTTTCCTATGAAGCCGGAATATTTTGTTACGATTATTTTTCCATCGTTCTGAAGTGATGAAACGATACTTTTGAGGTTATTCTATACGATGCAGTTCAGGCCTATATCAATCTATCATGCATTGCTGTATTATTATTGGTTGGAACAAGTGTGATTCTTGGAAGTCTGACATTAAGCACCAATCAAATAATATCATGGCATCCAGCTTGATGGTCTGTCAGCCTAATTAGACTCACAACGGATGCAGGTGCCCATTTTTCCATAGAATCTAGCTTTTTCCATGTACCAACCTGGGGTCATACGGGGACCGGAGGTGGATTTTGCCCACGGACCGAGGAGATTTGCCACTATAAAAGCAAAAAAGCTTCCAGCAGGGAGTCGTCAAATACTCTGTGCAAGTCTTCTCGGCTCATATCGAACGACACCTCGGAACAGTAACCGTGCAACCCCAGTTGTTGTAATTCAGTTTTCTTCTTGTCAACGTTCAGTGCAAGAAGTTCCTTGTTCACATCGAGTGACCCTTCGGTCTTCGGCCTCCTTTGATCATTGTAATACTCGTCAACTGTCGTGAGTTGATATTAGAAGCTTGACTGCTTACCGTCGTATTAGCGGGTTTTGTCATCGACATTCATCCTTCTCATCTCAACCATTAAAATTCGCCCTTTTCTTTTCAAGAAAAGGTAGTATGTAAGTAAATTTTCCGTTTTTCAATCCAGAAACAGTTCAAATCACAGAAACAAAAATTATCAAACCTTATTGTAATGCTCTCAATTCATTCAATTACTATTTTATACAAAAGAAACTTACATTAAACCAAATGTTTCAATAAAATCTTTGTTTATTTATTCAAACCCTTTTAAAGTTTAGTATTCCTTATTTATCTTTTATGAACATTCAAATCATTTAACAATTGACAAAGACGCCCCCCATAGGAGCGATAGAGAACAACGGACTCACATAAAAATAAATGGTCAAGCTTTACCAACTTGACTTAATCAGCCTACCATTCCTCCAGTTATTAGTTTTAAATTAAGGTAACTTGTTTTTAATGAATATCTAACCACGCCTTTCGCTCGGGATGTAACATTTCAAAATTTTGACGAATGTAAGTTTGGTTATTTTAAAGTTCGGACAAATCAAAATTCAGGGATTTAGAAGTTCTTACAGTTCTAAATGTGGGTGGTTTAATATTCTGCTAAATACGAGTTCGGTGATTTCAATGATTGGAAAAAATGCAAATTTATTGTTCGGACAAATGCAATTTCCAGTAATTGAATGCTTTCAAAAATGCAGTTTCAGTTATGTCAAGTTGAAAATTTTAAGAAATGCAAATCGCAAATGCGAGATTAGTAATTTTGAATTATAACAAATACAAATTCGGGAGGTTAAAAGTCAGAACAAATGCAAGTTCTGATAATTAGAAATTCTGACAAATGCAAATTAAGAGAATCACGAATTCGGATTATTAAATTTCGAGCAATTCTAAGTTCAGTCAATAAGGTTTTGGAAGTAATACATGCGATCCAATAAAAGTAATTTTATAAAATATATGAGAATATTTTGTTTACGGTATTTCGCTACGAAAGCGATTGGAGCTCAAGGATTAAATAACCTCTATTCGACATAACTTTTAGCTAAAAGGTAGTTTCGAAAACCGTGATTGGTTGAAAGGCGAACATTGTGAAAAAAATTTACATTTCGTAAGCTTAATAAAGTTTTGACCAAAAAAGGGGTGTGAACTAACCATCTTTGAGCTCTAAATGTGTTTTTCGTCTTCTAGGACCGAGCGAATCGAGCAAAGAGAAACATATATGATGCCTTGATTATACTAATTATGAAAGAAAATTTTGAAATTTTATGGCTATAAACATCTATTAACATCAATGTTTTATTTAATGATGGAATAGAAATAATTTAAATTTTTTCAAACAATATAAATAAAAAAAGAACATATAAACATAAACAATTATTTTGCATAAATAAGTTCTTCTTATTCTTTATCTGTTATGGAACAATTTATGTATTTCACTCTATAAACAATTAAATCGATTTTAACAAATTTTTAAAATTTAGGTTATGTAAACACTTTTACTTGAAATCAATTTTGGCCACTCAATTTTAACTACATATATTTACAAATTTGTTAAAATTAGTTTACCTTGTATTAAATTTTACTAAATTGTGATTAATTAATTAATTTTAAAGAAAAAATAGAATACATTTATCTTCCAAGTATGGTTTACCCAGCCCTATCCGACACCATGCATTGGAAGCCGTGGAATTTTCAGTTCTTAAATTTCTATTCATACGGTTCAAATTTTCGACGCTAGATGGCGACACTCGCCACGTGGCCGAAAAACTGTAAACATGTGATAGACATAACCCGCGTTTTTTTTACAACCGATCATTTATTTCTCTTTTTTAAATGGAAAAGTACAAAAACAAGTTAGAGAATTTTAAAATACTAAATAATTTTACATTCTATTGAAATTTATTTGCAAAAAACTGTAGACAAAATGGTGAAATGTATAGCACCAAACTGTCATTCGGGATATACTTCCAATGATGAAGGTGGTAAAAAAATCCATATGTTGAAGGTTCCAAAAGACAGAGTGAAGGAGTTCCAAATTGCAATTAAACGAAAAAATTTCACCGTGAAAAGCCACCACTATGTTTGTCACAAACATTTTTTAGAAAGTGACCTAAAGTGGGCTCGCGAAGTAAAGGATCCGTTTACCGGCAAAGTGATGGCTTCGGTAAAGTATATAAAATATAATTATAATTGTAGTATATAATATAAGTATATAAAATATTCAAAATATATTGTTAGAAAAAATACACACTTTAAACAGAATATTTTTTTTTATAATGTATAGTAGAATTCGATGAAAGATATTGCATGTACAAAAAAGTAATATTTCTTGATAATTAAAAATAGTTATTTTATTAAAATTTTGAATTTTTAGGAACCTTACAAAATACCGAGACTAAGAGAGGGGGCACTCCCATCTCAATTTCCGAACTGTCCAAAGTACCTTTCGAAAACCGTAAAAAAACGCAAATCACCAAAGAAAAGGAATTTAATTAATGCAAATGGACCTCCTAAAAAAAAACCGAAAATGATTGAAAATATTGAAATTCAGCGCAATGATGATTCTGCCAAAGAAGTTTTGCTTGATTCAGACCCGACAAAAGAAAATTTGATTCTACCTAAAAATATCCCAGATATTCCTCCAGACATTCCTGCACATCCTTCTTGTTCAATTCAGGAAGAGCCTATTTTTCTTTCAACTGATTCAAATACTGTAGACGACGAAATAAGTCGAAGAGACATGTTCAAATCCTTATTTGAAAATAAAGATTCATTCAAGATACCAATTTCGTGGAATCAAAACAACATGTATGACGGGAATTTTCGAGCAATTATTTTTGTACACTGGGAGGGTGAAATGAAAAACAATGTTTTTAGTACGAAGTCGGCAAAAAAAATTGTTTTATTTGAAGACATGACGATACATGCATCTGTTATGGATATTCCTTTGGAGAATTCAAAACTGAATTTTGCAAAAGAATTTGTAACATGCGCAGAAGACATCAATTCGATAGTAGAAAGTTTTCATAAATTAAAAACTTGTGGTGGAATTGCAAGTCCGTCATATATTCAAAAAAGTGAAAATTCTTTTGCTTTTACAGATACTTTAGGTCACTTAAGGCATAATAATTGTACTCTTGTTTTAGAACCAAATACAAATACTAAAACACAATGCTGCTCGGATTGTAAAAAATCTAAATTAAATTTAGCTAAAAAAGAGTCGATGAAAAAAAAATCAACGGATTTTCAAAGAATCGTTTTCAAGAATAATGTTGATAATAGTAAAATTAAGTATCTAAGAAGTAAATTAAAAAATATAGCAAACAAATGTGCATATAATGCTAAGTCTAAAATTTTACTTAAAAAAAGAATACATGACGCAAAAATGGAATTGTCGAAAATAAATAAAGAATTGCTAGAATCTGAACTAGAAAAAAGAAATATTTCTTCGAATGAAAAATTAGTTATTACTGAAATGTTGAAAGCTTCTAAGTGCAAGGGCAAACGAGGACATCGTTATTCTGACGAATGGATAATTTTATGCCTGATTTTCCACATGAAGTCTCCAGCTACGTATAATCTTTTAAGAGAACAAAAAGTATTACCCCTTCCCTGCACAAGTACTATCAAAAGGTAACATTCATTGCTAAATAACTTATTAATTATTTCATATGATTGCTCAATAAAACCAAATCTCAGTACTAATAATTTACATAATTTTAGGTATTTATCGTTAATTGAAACACCTTGTGGCTTTCATTCTCAAATGTTCGAACTTCTTGAAGAGAAACTTAAATCATTGTCCGAAGAAAAGCGACATTTTATTATATCTCTGGATGAAATGAAAACCCGAAAAAATGTGACTTTAAATTCTAAAACTTTTGAATTAAATGGCTTAAGCGACTTTGGAGACGGTAGTCAAAAAACCATGGATGATCAGGCAGACCATGGGTTAGTCATTCTTCTTCAACCAGTAATGGATGATTACACCCAACCTATTGCAGTATTTACATCTAAAGGACCAGTTACTGGATTAATATTGGCAAAACTACTTATTGAGGCAATTATTCTTCTAGAGAAAGTAGATGCTAAAGTTCACGGTATAGTGGCTGATGGAGCAAGTACGAATAGGAAATTTTGGACAGAACTTGGTGTTTGTGGAGAGCTCAATAAGGTTAAATCTTCATTTCCTCATCCTAGTATTGCTGATCGAGAGGTTTTCGTATTTTCTGACCCACCACACTTAATCAAGTGTGTGAGAAATCGTCTCTTCGAAAGGAAAGAATTACGGGTATAGTATAAATTATAGTGAACTCTCAAATTTTTATAAATATTTTTAACATTTGTTAATTTTATTTCCATAGATTGATCCAAATCTAGATTCAATTAAATGGAGTTTTTTTGAAAAATTATTTGAAGTAGATATGGCCAACTTAGAAGGTAGACTTTGTCCAAAATTAAAATATGACCATATTTATCCAAATAAAATGCTGAAAATGCGTGTTTTCTTGGCAGTACAAATTTTAAGTACTTCAGTTGCTAAAGGATTGCTATATTACAAAGATTCAAAAAAATTCGCAGAAAATTTTAAAGGCTGTGAATTAACTGCTGAGTTTTGTTTAAGATTTGATCAATTATTTGATGCAATGAATCGGACAAGACCAGAAGAAGCTAATAAATTTCAAAATGCTGATTTAAAAGTAAAAATTTTTATAAAATCTATTTTTATTGTATTTTACAGCCTTTAAACTAATTTACACTAATAAAAAATAATTGGTTTACAATATAGGTGTTTAATGATTTTCTATCTTGGCTGGATTCATGGGAAAGTAAAATCGTAAGGAAAAAAGTAAAGGAAATAGACAAGAGTTTTAATTTAGTGGTCAGTATATGAGGCGTAAAATACATAAATTAGTCACTGGAATTATTTAAAAAATTGAATGAAAGCAATATAAAAAATTTGAAAGACTTTAATAAATGTTAATAATTAATATAAATTTTTTTTATCTTAGGCAGATGATTTTTTAACTAAATCAACAAGTGAAGGGCTACGTGTCACAATTCATTCGTTTTTAGCCATGAGAAAAACATTAATTGAAACTTTTAAGTTGGAGTACCTTTTAACTGGTAAAATTAATCAAGATCCACTTGAGGTATTCTAAAATATACTTTTTTATCATACACTAAAAGAAAACGGTTAAAAATTTTAATATAGTATTTTCCAGTTAAAGAAAAAATGGTAAAAAAGAAAATTTTGTGCAGGAATTATAAAATACAAAAATGTTACATCAAACGTAAAAAATAATTAATAGGACTTTAATATGCTTGACAAGAAATTCATACTCATTTTTCTAAAGTTAAAAATTTCTTTTATAATTATTTTGCCTTTTCATTAAATAATTAAAAACTTAATATACCTGCCAGTAAATTCTTATTTATTTCTCTTAAGTTTAAAATGTCTCTTATGATTATTTCACTTTTTCCACTAAATAATTGAAATCATAAAATAGCTGCCAGTAAATTCACACATTTCTCTAAAATTATTAATTTTTTTTATGAGTCTTTTGTTTTTTTCTTGGAAGGAAAAATACTTGTGTAAATTTTTTTAACTGTTTTCTTTCAAAGTATAAAAAGTAAAATCTGCGAAACAGTTTTTTTTTATTATTACTGTTCAATAAAATTTTATTCTTAAAAAAATAAATGTTTTTTTCCCAATTCATAAATTCCTTTCAACAATTTTATTTATTGAAGATGAATCGTAAAAAAATTTTCATGCACAATTTTAATGATCATTTTTAATTATTTTAACTTTAAATTTCTTCAGCGATTTTTTGGCACAATTAGATGCTCTGGAGGAACCAACGATCATCCTTGCACTCCAACTTTCCTACAATTATATAAAATTCTCGCTGCATTCAGTATTTTGAAGCCACCTAAATCCGGAAATTGTAGTGTATTTGATGCAAATCCACCTAAACCTTTGATTACATTAACAAAATTAAAAGAACTTTTTCATCAAAAAACTACAAACGCATTTCAAGAAATTAAAGAAAAGCTTCAAATCGCAATCGATAATGAAGATTCTGATTTTAGCGATTTTGTGCATGTGATAAATCATGATTATGAACTACCAGAAATTAGAGATTGCATTCTTTTTTACACTGTTTCTTGCGCATGCAAACTCATTAAAAAACGTGTAACTTGCTCGAAATGCTTAAACGCCTTTTTCTCCGTTTCCGAAACTAGCATTGATCAAGATTCTTTTACAACCGATAAATTACCACTTACTTTTAGTAAATTTCCTGACACAAGCCAAGAACTTGTACATCCTAATGCTGTGTTGTATCGATTACTTTCTGAGGTAGAATGTCATTTTCAAAAATTATACAAAAACAAAAACGCTTTTCATCTAATTTTTGAAGAAATTGCAAAAGAAGAGAGAAAGATTAAATTTACCTGCAATGATCACATTGATGAAGCTAAGAACATATTATCGCTTATCATTAAGAATTATATTGAAATCAGAATGCGTCAAACTATTCGCAAAAATAAATCAGAAGTGCGAAAACAAAGTGTCCTCAAAAGAAAGGAAGCAAAGCTTTGTAATATCTAAGATTGATAAAGTAATTGGTACTTTAAATAATCAATAAATAATAAGGCTGTGAAACGGATCTCAAAACAGAAATATCAAAAATTAGATTGGTATACGTATGTTATAAATAAATAATATTTTAAAAAAAGTAAATAATATTTAAACAAAATTTTAAATATTTAAAAAATATTTTATTTTATATATTTAAAAAGCGTGTATAGTGTTATCTTCATTATTTATTTATAAGTAGAATTTATAATGTCCCCACAAAAAATTGTTAAAATTTTGTGTATTCTGTGTTTTTAGTTTTTAAATTCTACTAAAAAAAAAATAAATCCCTTAGTTTTAAGAATAAACGCAATTTAAATTAATATACGTATATGCTACAAATTAATGCTTTATTATTTATTTTATTGATTTTATCTACTTGAGTGTGATATTATAATAGCCAATTTATGTAACTTCTTGTTACTTAAAAGAATGTAAATGTTTCATGTTTTTATTGTTCTTAACATTTAAATAAAAAAAATTATTCAGTTTCATTTTATTTTAACGTGAATTTACTTATGTGTACCTATTTAACTCTATACAGTTATTACGAACTTAAAAATAATTAGATCTTTTTTTAAAAGTCACTTAATATTATTTATGTACTTTTCTACAACAAATTAATCTGAAATTTCATTAATCTCATATCTTTTTTGTTTATTTTGTTGTAATCATCCATTCCAATAATGATATAATACGGCCACGTGCAACTAGCGCCTTCTACAGTCAAAAGATTGCACATTATGTTATCCCAGTTAAGAACTGAAAACTACGACTATCAGTCGTATAGGGCTGGGTTTACCACCCCTATAAGCTCCAAGTGCTTTTGGAGAGAAATACCGTAAACACCAGCGACACAAAGTTTAACGTTTCCGTGTGATTTCATCTTCCAATTACAAGCCTGCAAGCTTCCGTTGAACGTTGGTACAAGGAAGCACATACCAAAACTGTTTGTGAACTAAGTCGAAATATATAAAATAAAAATACAACATATATATATATATATATATATATATATATATATCTAAGGAATGAGAAAGTATTACTTACTGCTAAATAAAAATTTTACTTATTCATAAATTCAGGGTGTCTAGTGAAACATGATTTTCAAATTCCCGGCAAATTCCCGCTTTTCCCGGATCTAAAATCACATTTTTCCCGGATTTCTTTTATGTATGATTAATAGCTTTAAAAAATTGACGTTTAAAGAAAATAAATTAATAATGACAAAATAATTGCAAAATCCCAAAAAATTTGAAATTTGAAAAAAATACTTGAAAAATGATAAAAATAATTAAAATTAAAAATAAAAAGCAATTGAGAAAAATAATTGAAAAATAAACAAATTAGATGTAAATTAAAGTAAGAAATTAAAGAATCCATGACAATAATTTAAAGATATAAGAAAATAAGTTAAATTTGGAGAAAGTAATAAAACTACGTCAAAAATATTGACAATAATTTAGAAATTACTAAATTAAGTGAACATTTTTAAAAAACAATTAAATAATGACAAAAATAATTGAAAATACGAAAAAGTAGTCGAGAAATGACAAAAATAATTGAAATTTGAAGAAAGTAAATTGAAAAAATTACAAAACAATTTAAATTTGAACATAATACATGAAAAATAAGAAAAATGATAAAAATTGGAGATAAATAATTGAATAATGACATGAATGATTGATAACTAGTGTGAATAATTAAAAGAATGTAAAATTGAAAAAAAAATAATTGTCAATTGGTGTAAAGTATTTAAAAATTATTGATACATAATAATAAAATTATTAAAGAAAATTGCTGAAATTTGAAGAAAAAAATTGAAAACTGTGTAATAAATTGACAAATTGATGACCATAAAAAAAATTGAAAATAATTATTGAAATTTGATAAAAATAATTTTTAAATGTTAAAACTAATAGAAGTATGCAGAAAATAATTAAAAAATGATAAAAATAATTTAAATTTGATGGAAAAATTGAAAGACGACGAAAGTAATTGGTTTAAAAATTAAAAATTTGTAGACATTAATTAAAAAATTGAAAAAGTAATTAAAATTAGAGGAAACTAATTAAACAATGTCAAAATTTATTAAAATTTGAAGAACATAATTGTATATAATAATAACACAGGCACACAAAAAAAAAAAAGGTCAAATACCAGAGGGCAGACCAACATATTCCTAGGTTTTTGGGGTCGCTGAAACCGAATATGGCCATGAAAATATTATCTGCTTGCCCATTTTCCCCCTAGCCCCCCCCTTACACCCCTCGGGGGGTGACATTTCATTTTTTTCAAAAACGTCAAAAAGGCAGTCTATTCCTATGTTTTTTGGGGCGCTGAATCCGAAAAAGACCACCAAAAGCCAATCCCCCCCTCCTGCACCCCCTAACACCCCCTGGGAGGGGGTTGGAATTTCGAATTTCACGAAAAGTCGAGTTCGGTGGCTATTTCTATGTTTTTTGGGGCGCTGAATCCGAAAAAGACCACGAAAAGAAAATTCCCCCTCTCCTTCACCCCCTATCACCCCCTGGGAGGGGGTTGGAATTTCGAATTTCACGAAAAGTCGAGTTCGGTATCTATTTCTACGTTTTTTGGGGCGCTGAATCCGAAAAAGTCCACCAAAAGCCAATTGGCCCTCCCCTTCACCCCCTATCACCCCCTGGTAGGGGTTTGGAATTTCGAATTTCACGAAAAGTCGAGTTCGGTGTCCATTTCTATGTTTTTGGGGGCGGTGAAATTGGAAAAGGACACCAAAGGTAAATTCGTTCCGTTATTCACCTCTTAGCATCTAGTTACTAACACTGGGGGGGGGGGGGTTGATATGTTCTCTTTTATGTGTAATTAAGAAGAATAAGCAATGTTTTTTTTACGCATTTGAATAAATAATAACTAGGTAGGCACCGATGATTACACAAGTATGTACCAGCACAATTTGATGGATCTTGATTTTACTACACTTAGCGCGACCTAGGAACAACGGCGTGGACGTGGTAGTTTTTGTTCCCTTTGGGGTGCTTTTTTAACGTGAGTCCCCTTGCCTCTCACGATTGGTGGCGCTGCTTTAATGTGTTTTTCCTTAGAACGAATTTCGCTCATTTAGTTTTTTTATAGTGATGCATTTGAGCGAGATCTCTTCTCAAAAAGTCTCGAAAAAATGAGAATCTCGTGAAAATTACATTGGAAACAAATGAATGTACTGTTTTCGTCTCTTTTATCTTTTATGAAAGGACAGATTCTCGAAATGCATCACTAGTTTTTTGGCATTCATTTCTGCCTATGGTACCGTACTCGCTTGGATTCGAATGACCTTCTGAGAGGTTTTCTTTTCTGAGCCCTTTTTGTTTCTGGTGAATCCCTTTTTAGTGTCCCACTCAAGGGGATATTAGGGGCTTAAGCGGGCGGGAATTAGCTTTTGGTGGTCTTTTTCGGATTCAGCGCCCCAAAAAACGTAGAAATAGACACCGAACTCGATTTTTTGTGAAATTCGAAATTCCAACCCCCCTCCTAGGGGGTGATAGGGGGTGAAGGAGAGGGGGAATTGGCTTTTGGTGGTCTTTTTCGGATTCAGCGCCCCAAAAAACATAGAAATAGACACCGAACTCGACTTTTCGTGAAATTCGAAATTCCAACCCCCTCCCAGGGGGTGATAGGGGGTGAAGGAGAGGGGGAATTTTCTTTTCGTGGTCTTTTTCGGATTCAGCGCCCCAAAAAACATAGAAATAGCCACCGAACTCGACTTTTCGTGAAATTCGAAATTCCAACCCCCTCCCAGGGGGTGTTAGGGGGTGCAGGAGGGGGGGGATTGGCTTTTGGTGGTCTTTTTCGGATTCAGCGCCCCAAAAAACATAGGAATAGACTGCCTTTTCGACGTTTTTGGAAAAACTGAAATGTTACCCCCCGAGAGGTGTAAGGGGGGGGGGCTAGGGGGAAAATGGGCAAGCAGATAATATTTTCATGGTCATATTCGGTTTCAGCGACCCCAAAAACCTAGGAATATGTTGGTCTGCCCTCTGGTATTTGACCTTTTTTTTTTTTGTGTGCCTGTGTAATAGATCATTATTATTTTACTAAGAAAGTGAGAAAAGTAATTTTTTTTAAAGTCATGAATTATTACCACCGAGTAACAATAAGTTTGAAGTGAATTTGAACAATTTTGCAAAATGTCTGCCAAATTGAATCTGCCATTTTGAATTTTGAAAAATTGGTAAATCTGATATTTCTTTTCCTTTTCCCGGGTTTTTTCTCGGTCGAACTAAAATCCTGGAAAATTCCTGGTTTTCCTAGAATTCCCGGTGAGTAGACACCCTGTTAATATACTATTGTTTAAAAAATAAATAATTTACCCAGGATTATCCACAGAGTTTTTGTCCTCTTCGCCGACAATTTTTTTTGTAACCTGATCAAACATATTTCAAAAACATTCTCCCTTCTTTTTTCGTAAGTGTCAATCATTGAAATTAAATCTCCAAAATTATTAAATTCATCGCGTAAAAAATTAGTAAATTTCTTAACATGTTCTGAATTTAAACTCTTTCCATCATTTTTAAACATTTTAATGGCTTTTTTTATGTCATCTCCTCTGAGGCAAGGAATAGCCATGCATTTGGCTAAAAAACTGCATGTCGTATTTTCATCATTTTTAAATTCGCACCATTTTAATTTTAAAATCTGCAATAAATATATTTAAATGTTTTAACATATAAATTTGAATGACCACATTTTAAGGGTGTTCTTTATTAAATCAAATAAGATGAATAGTTTTTAGTATTTTTATAAGGATAAAAATTTGAATATATTACTATATTTTTTATATAATTTTTTTATAATTTTAATTTCGGCTTATGCATCTACTGTGCAGTGCACGAGCATAACTGCAAAAATCTAGAGAAGTGTTTTCGTTGTATATTAATAGAAGGAAGTGATTGAAATTGGTAAAATTTAATAAATGCTACACTGTTAAAAAAAGGAGTTGAAATTTAACTCCCTACGGGACTCTATAAAAGTCGCACGCCTTGAAGAGTTGAAGTAAAGAGAGTTAACGCTTAATCCTTCAGTCCCCACTCTTCTTAAACATGGAGCGTATGAGACTCACTCACCTTGGAGAGTCGATTTTTAACTCTAAAATCTCAACTCCCAACTCCAGCAACCGTTAACTCCCCAAATTTTTAACAGTGTATGACTTAGAAAAAAATACGATACATTGATGGACACTCTTTCCTACTCAAAAAGAGAGTTACCTCGTGAAAATCAAAAACCGATGTAAGATATTTGCACTCTTTCCATACTGCTTTCACCGCAGAACCCACTTCTGCTTCAAAAGGACCAATTATTAGTTCAAAGGGCACTATCGAATTTTGCTGCAAAATCCCTTGTATTTTTTCAAAAATCGCTGTTATAATTTCTTCGCTAAAAATTTCGGAAATGGAACACAAAGCAATGGCTGCCTAAAATTTAAAATAATTATTATAATGATATTCAATAAGGTAAAAGCACCAGTACCTGGACACTTTTGAAGGCGTGTCAAGTTTGGCGATATTTTGTACTACGATAATTAATTATATTTTACGAAATGTTTGAATTTTCGTTTAACTTACATTTCAAGGATTCGAATTAATAAAAAATTAATTATTATAAATGTTTTTGTTAAATTAAAAACTAGTAATAAAAATATCGCTTCTTTGCAGCAGAAGTTGGACAGTACGCTATTTGAACGGGACTAGTAGTTGGACAAAGGACCCTATAGTTGGACGTATAAGAAAATACATATTCTATTATAGATTATTTTTTATTATTTATTATTAATATTTTTATTGGCAACTACTAAATTAATTATTTAATTACGTTTTTAATTAATTGATTATTTGATTGATTAATTAGTGTCTGCAAAGTGTCTGTCCATCTACTGGGGGTACGTATAAAAACGTCAGGTAAACTTGGACAGACAACTCAGAGTGGTTTTGAAAGTGTAATTCGTCACAAGAACGATACAACGTTTTGTTGTGTGCCATTTAAAATTTTATTAATTCGTAAATTCTCTTTTTTACAATAAACCGAGTTTACACTTTTTCCTAGGCATAAAGGTTCAACAGATCAACGATCGATTTCCGCGTAACATCAATATCCAACGGCCCGGTTTCTATAATTATCGGCAAAATCGGGTTGCTATTATGCACGCGCAATCGTCCAGCTATCTATATCCCCTAAAATATTTAATTCTTATACATTGGACACACATTCACACATATACATATATATTTACCAAATTCTCGATCAGATAACACAAATACAATAAATTGTCCTCTCACGATGATTCCAACTTCGGTAGAGATCCACAAACTCCCCTCTTATTAAAGAATCCGGAAAAACAATCCTTGAATGTCTTCGATTTACGGGCGTCCCCGTTATCAATAAATAAAATTATCACTCCTGGATACTGGATTCTATATCAACAAATCAAAGTCTGAATTACTATTAATGTCGTAATCTAAATTTAAAAAATATTTTTGCTTTATCAAACTGTATAAAAAATTTTAAAAATTTAATTCAAATAAATATATTTAAAACTCATATAAAACCGATTTTAAACTGCAAAAACCAAAGCAAAGTTTTAACAGCAAGAAGATATTGCTTCAATCTTCATATTCCAAAAATTTGGATTGGATCGGTTTTCATGCAAGCAAGTTATGAACTATCAAAATCCAGATAAAATGAAGAATTCTCAACTTTTAAGGTAAAAATTTTTATACTTCTAAGCTAATTATCAAAAAAGTATTCAGATAATATTAAAGTGTAATAAAAGTACTTATTATTTCAATAATTTCGATTTGCTAAAATTAAATTACTTTGCAGAAAATAATTGTTAAATATGATTGATTTTTGACATGTCACATGCAAACTTAAATACCATATTTTACACGTTATTTTATATTATTAAATACTTTAATTAAGTGCTAAACATAAATTAAGCCTTTAAAAATAAATAGAAGTTGGAATTTTATCTTTTTAGAAGTAATTACCGGTATTTTAAATTATTTTCTATTGCCTGTCAATGTGTCATTTTTTTGTGTTCTCTCAATTTAAAAAATCTTTTTTTATATGAAAATTAATTCTTTTTTTAAAATCATCGTTCATTTCGTCATCTCAAAACATGCAATAATATTTTCGCAAAGTATTAAAGTTTTTTAAAAAGGTGAAAAATACATTAGGCGAAATAAAATGGTTTGACCCTATATCAAATTGACTTGGAGAGGATATAAAAAAAATAAATTTTAAAACCAAAAAAAAAGGGAAAAAACATGAACTATTTTATGAATTTTTGATCATTTCTAAACTTTTCATACGTCAATCGATTCGTTTTGAGATAAAGAATATGATTTTTGTATCCATTAAGGAGGATAGTGATCTAAACAAAAATGATAAGATCATTCTAAAATTAATAAAAATATGATTTTGAGAATATTAGGAAGCCAGAACAATTTTTTTGTAATTTTTCAGTGTCCCGTTTTTTAGAAATTAAATAATAAAGTTGCACGTTTTTACATGGGCTGTTAAGGTTAAATGAAGGGTTGCATGATAAAAGGGGTTCAAGCGCCAATTTTTCGAATTTGAGATTTTTTCATTAAAAAATCAAGAAAATTCATTTACACATTTTTAGAAAAGAATTTTCTTTTAAATTGTGTTTTCAAGCCGATTTTTAAACAAAATTGAAATCACAAATGCATAAATTTTTACCTACAATCACAAATCAATTGAAAAACAATAGAACTGTAAAGTGGATAATAATTTGTCAATAAGGTTTAAAAATCTGAAAAAATTCTATTTTTACAACGAAAGTGCTACATAAATGGAAAAAATACTTTCTATAAGAATGAAATTTATAAAATTAAAAACTATTGGGGGTACAATATTAAAATTTTAACAAATAGTTGTAAAAAAGGTACGTATTAACGTCTAACCTAAATTTTATTGCTGGATTTCGAGAGAAACATTTATTAATTCATTATTTTTTTGAAAACAATCAATGTTTTTTTAACAAACTTTTTTGCATTTGATTCTTCAATTTGTTAATTCAAAACTAATTTATCAATTTTTCTTTAAATCTTATACTTTTTCTCAGTTAACGTTTAAAGAAAAAATGCACTTTTGATGTAACCTTAAAGTAGCACATTTTTTTTTATATTTATTGATAATATGTAAGTTTAGCTAAACAAATTATTATTTTTCTAGTAAAACACATCAATATCTCGAAACGGTTTTCTTAGTTTTGTTCCAAACAACCAGTAAAATCTTTGAATTGGTTTCTTTCGCTTCCTGTAAAAACATGAAATTGGCGTTTGACCCTTTGAAAAATTTGTCATGCTACCCTTCAAATATGGATAGGACTCTGTCAAGTTCACTATTTTTAATATAACTTGTGATAAAATGGTAAACTATTTTTTAAAAACTTACTGTCGTAAAGTTCAAAACTTCTGGAATTATCAGCAAAAAAATCAATAAAATCAGCTGTTCCATTTTAGAGAAATTAAATAAAATCTGACTTAAAATTAATGATTTCCTAACCTTTTTTGAATCATAATAAACAAATCAAAACAAATTTTATGAAATCTGGCAACGTCGCAAGTTCACGTCATATGATTTCGAATCTGCGCATATAAATTCATATGTGAATTGATTGCGTGGGAATAAAGCCACCTATCATATTCAAATCCAAAACAGTTTAATTACATTGCATTACTACGATTTCTAACCTCACAAAAAATATTTCAACAAAATTTTCCAGACAATTGAATAATTTTTTCTAAACATAGTTATGAGATAAATAAACTAGAGATATTAAAAAACAATTTTTTTATGCTTAAGATGTTAAATATTTAATTTTTCATTAATAAAATTTATATTTAACCAGTTAGCACCAGCTGTTCTAATCCCATGTAAATGCATAGAAAAACCCCTCTTACCGCCTGCCCCTCAAAGACAGTCACCATCCTCCTTATGTTGAATTTTTAGCATGAAAAATTTTGTTTGGAAAATCTTCTTTCGCTCGAGGTTCACACGATACTTTGTGTAACATCTGTTCAGGGAAAGCACTAATTAATAATTAAACGGGTATCTATCAGTTAGCAAAGAGTGCAGAAAAGTATACAATATTCAGCAGTGCAGCCATCACCTATTTTGCGTCTACTTTTCAGGCATGATTTAAGATTAAAGATTGAAATTGATGTTTTAAGAAAATAGTTGATAATTGAAAGAAAAGTTGCCTATTGACTAAAATAATTAATTCTTAAAGAAAATAATTCAGAAATGAGGAAAATAATTTACAATCGAATGGAAAGTTCGAAAACTGGCGATAATAATAGACAACAGAATAAAATACTTAAAAAAATTAAAGAATAATTATAAAATTTAAAGAGAATAATTGTATATTCCACAAAGAAATTTTCGATTTATAAATAAATTTATATAATACCTTGCGTCAAGAACTCTACTAAAAAGTCTGTTTTTAGAGTTCTAGAGATTAAAAGGAGGAGAAACCTACTTTTAATCACAGTTATCCCCACCAGTAACGCCATTCAAGCACGCTTGCCAACCTAAACGTCAGCTGTCGCGTCACGTGTTAGAACAGCTAGAGTACTTGAATGGCATTGCTGGTGGGGTTAAACTGTGATAAAAAGTAGGATTCTCTTCATTTTAATCTCTAAAACTGTAAAAACAGCGTTTTCAGTAGATTTCTTGACACAAGGTTATTATATAAAATTATGTGTGGAACACGGGCCCATCTAGGGGAATCTCGACTCGTGTTATTCACACCAGTCTCGATTCCCCTACAGATGCGCCCTTGTTACACAAATAACTATTCCAGGTCAATTTTTTGATCCCCGCTCATTTCCCGGTTTCCTGGCCTTCCTGTTTGTTTTTTAGGAATTGTAGATATTAAAATTATGAATTTTTAATTATGGTTCATTTAAGAAAAAATTCCTTCATTTTTAATGTTTTTTTTTTTTAAATCCCTGACTTTTCCTTGACTACCAAATTTCGCTGGCTTTTCCCTGTTTTCCAAATTTTCTCTGACCTGCGGTCACCCTGGAGCTTTAAGGCCATAAAATGTGGTACATTGTGCATTTTTACGTACAGGTTATGAAAAACATCATCTATTGATATCTAATTAATAACAGGGTGTCTACCGAAACATGATTTTCAAATTCCCGGTTTTCCCAGATCTAAAATCACATTTCTCCCGGATTTCTTTTATGTATGATTAATAGCTATAATATTAAAATAGTGAAAAAATTTAAGTGCGTAACATATAAAAAGTTTTTAAGGTAAAATTGATCTTTTAAGACAATAATTCAAAAATTTCAAAAATAATAGAAATTTGAAGAAACAAAATGAATGTGACAAAACTAATTAAAAATTAAGTAAATAATTAAAAATTTGAAGAAAAAACTTGGAAAATGACAAAAATAATTGAAAACTGGAAAACAAAATAAAAATTTGATGTCAATACATGATTAAAAAATTGGAGAAAAAAATTGACCATGAAAGAAAATAATTAAATAATTGAAACATCATAAAATTGATAGAAATTTAAGAAAAATACTTAAAAAATGATAAAAATAATTAAAATTAAAAAAAATGAAGAATTGACAAGAATAATTGAAAATTACAAAAATAATCAAAAAATTAAACAAATAGTCGAGAAATGACAAAAATAATTAAACCTTGAAAAAAAAATGAAAGATGATAAAACTAATTTAAAATTATGTAAAAAATTTATGATTTGAAAAAAAAGTCGTAAAAAATGACATAAATAATTGAAAAATGGAGAAACAAAATAAAAATTAGTAATCAATAATTGAAAAATTGAAGATTAAAATTGACGTTTAAAGAAAATAAATTAATAATGACAAAATAATTGCAAAATCCCAAAAAATTTAAAATTTGAAGAAAGTACTTGAAAAATGATACAAATAATTAAAAATAAAAAGCAATTGAGAAAAATAATTGAAAAATAAACAAATTAGATGTAAATTAAAGTAAGAAATTAAAGAATCCATGACAATAATTTAAAGATATAAGAAAATAAGTTAAATTTGGAGAAAGTAATAAAACTACGTCAAAAATATTGACAATAATTTAGAAATTACTAAATTAAGTGAACATTTTTAAAAGACAATTAAAAAATTACAAAAATAATTGAAAATACGAAAAAGTAGTCGAGAAATGACAAAAATAATTGAAATTTGAAGAAAGTAAATTGAGAAATTACAAAACAATTTCAATTTGAAGATAATACATGAAAAATAATGAAAATGATAAAAATTGCAGATAAATAATTGAATAATGACATGAATGATTGATAACTGGTGTAAATAATTAAAAGAATGTAAAATTGAAAAAAAAAATAATTGTCAAGTGGTGTAAAGTATTTAAAAATTATTTATACATAATAATAAAATTATTAAAGAAAATTGCTGAAATTTAAAGGAAAAAATTTAAAACTGTGTAATAAATTGACAAATTGATGACCATAAAAAAAAAGATTGAAAATAATTATTGAAATTTGATAAAAATAATTTTTAAATGTTAAAAATAATAGAAATATGCAGAAAATAATTAAAAAATGATAAAAATAATTTAAATTTGATGGAAAAATTGAAAGACGACGAAAGTAATTGGTTTAAAAATTAAAAATTGTAGACATTAATTAAAAAATTGAAAAAGTAATTAAAATTAGAGTAAACTAATTAAACACTGTCAAAATTTATTAAAATTTGAAGAACATAATTGTATATAATAATAATAATAGATAATTATTATTTTACTAAGAAAGTGAGGAAAGTAATTTTTTTTAAAGTCATGAATTATTACCACCGAGTAACAATAAGTTTGAAGTGAATTTGAGCAATTTTGCAAAATGTCTGCCAAATTGGATCTGCCATTTTGAATTTTGAAAAATTGGTAAATCTGATATCTTTTTCACAATCAGAGACTTAGAAAACGAGTAATAAGTTTCAAGCGAATTTGAAGAATTATGAAAACGAATTAGCTGAAATTTTTATATATTCCTGGATATAATTTTTTTACCGGTAATTTCCCGGGTTTTTCCCGGTCGAACTAAAATCCCTGCAAATTCCCGTTTTTCCCGGAATTCCCGGAGAGTAGACACCCTGTAAATTAAAAAAATTCCGAGATTGCATTTTTCAGAAATGGCATCTGTCCGAAATTGCATTTATCAGAAATTTAATGCTTCAGAAATTGAATTTCTCAGAAATCGCATCTATTCGAAATTGTATTTATTCGAAATTTTATTTGTGGGCAATGTCATTTACTAAAAATCTTACTTAACAGAAATTTCAATTATCAGAAATGTCATTCATACAAAAACGCATTTTTTAAAAATCTTATTTGTCCGAAATAGCATTTAATAGAAATCTCGTTCTTCAAAAAATTAAATTATTTTAAATTTCATTTATCAAAAATTGTATTTATCAGAAATGTCATTAGTCCGAAATTGCATTTGTCAGAAACCTAATTTATTAAACAAAGCATTTAAAAGAAATCTCATCTGTCAGAAATAGCATTTATAAAACATCTAGTTTCCCCAACATTGTATTTATCAAAAAATTCATTTATCCAAAAGTGCATTTTACAGAAATCTCATTTGTCTGGAATATTATTTATCAGAAATTTCATATGTCAAAAATGTCAATTATCAGTAATTTTATTTATCGAAAATTGCATTTATCAGAAATCGCATTTGTCCGAAATCGCACTTATCGGAAGTCTCATTTGTCAGGAATGTCAATTATTAGTAATTTTATTTATCGAAAATTGCATTTTTTAGAAATCTCATTTCTCAGAAATTGCAATTATCAGAAATCTCATTTGTCCGATATTGCATTTATCAGAAATCTCCTTGATCCGAAATATTATTTTTCAGAAATCTCTTTTGTCAAAAATGTTAATTATCAGTAATCTTATTTGTCAAAAATTGCATTTATCAGAAATCGCATTTCTCAAAAATTGTTATTATCAGAAGTCTCATTTGTCTGATATTGCATTTATCAGAAATCTCATTTGTCAAAATAATCAACTATCAAAAACCTCACTTATCCAAATTTTAATTTGTCAAAAATATAATTGATCAAAAATTAAATTTATCAGACTTCTTAGTTGTCCGAAATTGCATTTAACAGAAATCTAATTTGTCAGAATTTCCAATTATCAAAAATTTAATTTGTTCAAAATTGCATTTATCATAAATCTTATTTGTCAAAACTTGCATTTATCAGAGATCGCATTTGTCCGAAATCGCACTTATCGGAAGTCTCATTTATCCAAAAGATTATTCTTCATAACCTTCAATTGTGCGAATGTCCATGTACAGCTATCGCCAAATATGCTTTAACATTTTAACACGTAGGTCCAATGGAAATATGTTAAAGCATATCTGGCGATCAGTGTACATACAAGAAATCTCATTTTGCCAAACTTCCATTATCCCAACATTTCTTTTTCCAATCGAATTGTCCGTCCCCGGTCTAGTCGGTAAAACAGAGTGCAGTTCAGAATGAATTCAGAGCGACATCTATCCTGTAACATGGAATAGACCAGGGACGGGCAACTCGCTTGGAAAGAGAAATGTTTGGATAATGGAAGTTTGTCAAAATCAGATTTCCTGTATGTACATGGACTTTCGCACAATTGAAGGTTATGGAGAATAATCTTTAGGATAAATGAGACTTCCGATAAGTGCGATTTCGGACAAATGCGATTTCTGATAAATGCAAGTTTTGACAAATAAGATTTATGATAAATGCAATTTTGGACAAATTAGATTTCTGATAATTGGAAATTCTGACAAATTAGAATTCTGTTAAATGCAATTTCGGACAACTAAGAAGTCTGATAAATTTAATTTTTGATCAATTATATTTTTGACAAATTAAAATTTGGATAAGTGAGGTTTTTGCTAGTTGATTATTTTGACAAATGAGATTTCGAATAAATGCAATTTTCGATAAATAAAATTACTGATAATTGACATTCCTGACAAATGAGACTTCCGATAAGTGCGATTTCGGACAAATGCGATTTCTGATAAATGCAATTTTCGATAAATAAAATTACTGATAACTGACATTTTTGACAAATGAAATTTCTGATAAATAATATTCTGGACAAATGAGATTTTTCTAAAATGCACTTTTGGATAAATGGGTTTTTTGATAAATACAATGTTGGAAAAACTAGATTTTTTATAAATGCTATTTCGGGCAGATGAGATTTCTGTTAATAGTCCGGAAGCCACGGACAAATTTGACCTTCTCATTTCATACCGGCTGAAAATTTGATAACTGCTTACTGAGTATGTGCAAAGAACAGAAACATAAGTCTGGCAGCTAGTTAGCGGTACAGTGGGTGGCAGTAGGGGCGTAAAGTTTCCCCAAAAAACGGGTTTTCCAATATCATTTCATACCGGTTAAATCCGTATATAAACCAAAGTTTACATTCATACAAATGTAAAAATGCCAGTCTGGCAGTCCCTGGCCGGTACAAACCTGGTCTGGCAAAGGGTTAAAAAGGGGAAAAAATCGGGTTACTCAATATCATTTTATACCGATAAAAACCTTAATAAAATGAAAGTTTACATTCGTACGAATGTAAAAATACCAGTCTTGCAGTCCTGAGCCGGTACAAACTTCGTCTGGCAGCAGTCTGAAAATGTGCAGCCCCCAGGCGCGACCCACGTCATTAAGTTAGTAAATATCAATTTTTCAGAAAAATGAAAAAACAAAAATTGTAGGAAATAAATTTCTCTATTACTTTTGTGTAGAACTTTTTTTTCTATTTACCCACATTTTTGAGTTTTAATAATTTAACGTAAAAAAATTGGGAATTTTAATCAGTTTTACAAAATTCACCACTTAAAGTGATACTTTAAATGAAAATGTTGTGAATAAATCTTATAAAAAATGAAAAAATAGATAATTTTTATTTGATACTTAAAAAAAATCAATAGTTACAGCTGTAAAATGCGCCCAATAATAAATGTTGACGCATGAAAGCAAAAAAAACTCTAAATCAACTGTATTACATTTTTGTTGCCAGCTTTAATAGAAATATTGTACACTAATATTGTGTAAATTTTGTATTAATTACTTAATTTTAACAATAAAAAATGATATTATTAAAAAAGGGAAAAAATTGAGCTATCTATATGTTCTAACATTAATATTTTTTTACTATCAAATGTACAAAAAAAAAGAACAAAAATTGTAGTAAGACTGGTTCCATTTCAAATCATACAGGTCGAATTTGTTCAAAATTCAAAATCATGTTTTACATGATTTTTATTGTTTTTTAGGGCAAATAATGAAACACGTATTTTTTTGTTTTGAGAAAAATTTTTTTTTCGCAGAGTTACGAGCATTTGAAAGTTTTAGGACAAAGAGTGATTTTTGAACGAAAACGCTAACAAATTTTTTTTAAAATCACTCTAGTTTTTTCAAAAAATTATATTTTTTAATTTTGTTTTCTGATTTTACTTATGTTTTAGGTGCTCTTTCTTAGAAAATTTTGAAAATTAACAAAATGGCGGCCATTTTTTGAAAAATCAAAAAACTCAAATTTCTCAAAAACGTAATTTTTTTTTTTTTTAATTTTTTTTGTAGTTAGTAGATAACAAAAATAATTTTTTCCAATAGGTTTAATGTGCGCTAAAACACTGTGAAAGGCGCAAGAATTTTTTTTGTAAAAATTATAAAAGTCATTATTGTGACTAATACAGCGCTATATATTATTCATATAATTATTCTATTTCTTGATTTTACTTAT
This sequence comes from Ganaspis brasiliensis, assembly GCA_037103525.1. NCBI lineage: Eukaryota > Metazoa > Arthropoda > Insecta > Hymenoptera > Figitidae > Ganaspis > Ganaspis brasiliensis. Next base: position 78,252 of record JAZKLR010000464.1, on the reverse strand, counting down.
GTTTTATGTGCTCTTTCTTAGCAATTTTGAAAAATTAAAAAATTTTGAAAATTAACAAAATGGCGGCCATGTTTGGAAATATCAAAAAACTCAAATTTCTCAAAAACATAATTTTTTATTTTTTTGAAATTTTTTTTGTAGTTACTAGATAACAAAAAAAAAATTTCCAATAGGTTTAATGTGCGCTAAAACACTGTGGAAGGCTCAAGAATTTTTTTTGTGAAAATTACAAAAGGCATTACTTTTGCTAAACGAGCGCCATAAATTATTCCATTTTTTTTATTTTATTAATGTTTGACTAATGTTTGACATGCTTTTTCTTTACAAATTAAGGAATTTAAAAAATTTTTAAAATGTCCATTTTTCAAAAATAAAAATGCTTAATTTTCTCAAAAACAATATTTTTTATTTCTTTAAAATTTGTTTTCATTTCCTAGATAGAAAAAGGAATTAAAAATGATATTTTTCTAAATAAAAAATAGTTGTTTAAAAAGCAAATAAAAATTATTCAAGGTGATTTTTCCAACTGAAAGATATCTTTGCATTAGCCAAAATAATGACTTTTTGTATTTTCAAAAAAAAAAAAAAATTCTTGAGCCTTTCACAGTGTGTAGCGCACATTAAAGCTATTGGAATTTTTTTTTGTTATCTAGTAACTACAAAAAAAATTAAAAAAAAAAAATTACGTTTTTGAGAAAATTGAGTTTTTTGATATTTCCAAAAATGGCCGCCATTTTGTTAATTTTCAAAATTTTTTAAATTTTCAAAATTGCTAAGAAAGAGCACATAAAACATAAATTGTTTATATAAAGTTTATATAAATTGTTTATATAAATTGTTTATATATATTTTAATAAAAGTAAAATCAAGAAATAGAATAATTATGTGAATAATATATGGCGCTGTATTAGTCATAATAATGACTTTTATAATTTTTACAAAAAAAATTCTTGCGCCTTTCATAGTGTTTTAGCGCAAATTAAACCTATTGGAAAAAATTATTTTTTTTATCTTCTAACTACAAAAAAAATTAAAAAAAAAAAAAAATTACGTTTTTGAGAAATTTGAGTTTTTTGATTTTTCAAAAAATGGCCGCCATTTTGTTAATTTTCAAAATTTTTTAAATTTTCAAAATTTCTAAGAAAGAGCACCTAAAACATAAGTAAAATCAGAAAACAAAATTAAAAATATAATTTTTTGAAAAAACTAGAGTGATTTTAAAAAAATTTGTTAGCGTTTTCGTTCAAAAATCACTCTTTGTCCTAAAACTTTCAAATGCTCGTAACTCTGCGAAAAAAAAATTTTTCTCAAAACAAAAAAATACGTGTTTCATTATTTGCCCTAAAAAACAATAAAAATCATGTTAAACATGATTTTGAATTTTGAACAAATTCGACCTGTATGATTTGAAATGGAAACAGCCGTAAATAAATTTCTCTACTATTTTTTAGCAGAACGTTTTTTTGCGTTCTCTCCAAAAAATGTTTTCTTTATATATTTTTTTTTTATTGAAATATCATATAAAAGTACCTTCAACGAATGCAATATTTTTTGTAATTAATGTAATTTGAAACCCTACTCAAAATGAGTTGCATCAAATTTTTTGTCAGAGTAGGTTTAAAAATAAAAGCTGCTAAACTATATTTTAAGGCAAATGGAATAATATCCGTTTCTGAAAAATACGGACTGAAAGTGAAAATAGAAAGTGTCAGGTTATGCTAGTTTAATATCAATATAAGTATTTTAGATTTCCAAGTTGGTAACATGTGCAGCTTTTCCATTTTAGCTATTGCTCAGTGTGACGAGCCACGTAGCCGTCTAAAAATAAATATTCCTATATCAGTGTTACTAGAAATATTTCTAGTAACTTTAATTTTCACTAGTAAGTTTCGACCAAATTCAATATTAATTAGTAATACATGAACAATTGAATGTGATTAATATTTATTGATTTTTCATTATGAATTAATAATATTATTAATCTATTATTGTTGATGAAAATTATCGGTGTTGTTATAATAATTTTACGTAATTAATATTTGGTTACTAAAATTATTATGATTTAATATTATTATTATCTTACTTGAAACATTAAATTAATTTAATTATTCAACCCTAAGACAAAGTATCTTTTATAATCCTATTAAATTCTAAACATAATATATTTAAGACTTCTAAGAATTCTCTCTCTATCCTTCATCGAAATACCGACAAAGAATATTAGAAATGTTCCGTCTTAAAAAAATCAGTAAATAAGAAGACGCAAATTTACAAAAGATAAAAGATAACGTAACAGATGATGAGGCAATATTATTTCCTCACGAAACCGAATGTAATTTCCTATGAAAAATCATAAGTTAAAACGTATTGAATAATGTATAATATTTGGTGTCGATGACAGAAAACTCGTAAATTCACTGAACTGTCTCACCACCCCTCGAAAAATATCACTCGTCGATTGAGCAATCCTTTCCTCGGAAAATAAAATAGAATTTAAATTAGCAATTATATTATTGGTAAATTCGCCATAAACTATGATCTAACCCGTTCTTTCATTGGTTAATTTATAAATTCTAATGCATGACTTTTAAAAGGGGAAGAAACCGACGAGCAGAAAAAGGGCAGATCTATTCTGACTTCCGAAGTTTAAACTCGTTTCCTTATTTTCTACTGATAAAGAAATAAAATTAGACTAAACGAATTTAACGTAATACTATAACTACGTGACCATATAGTGTAACAAGATATTAAATCTTTTGGTTCCACGCATTTAATTGATTATCATTACTCAATAATAATAAATTAACTAGAGCGAAATTAATGAATAATAGACTTTGTTATTCAATTTAAGTGATTATTGAACCTGTTTACATCGACTATAAAGTGTATTCGAATAATGGACCCTGTTATTCAATTAAGTGATTAATGAACTTGTTAATATTATCTATAGAGTGTATTCATGTAAAGAATTGAATTTTCCAAATATAAAAGTTGGTTTTGTACAAAGTTTCTAACTATAAAAAATGTGATGTATTATTATTGTGTCTTTTCTAAAATCTAAGTATTCCATTTAATAATAACAATTATTATGATTTGAAATAAATAAATATAGCATTTAAATTTTCAAATCACACTGCAAAAAGTAGGTATCTTAATTTAAGATACATGTGTAGACACTTTTAAGATGTTTCCAAAAAGTTAACAGAAGTATCTTAAAATGCATTAGTTTTCTAAGATGGAAGCTGAAATATAAGATACTTTAAACGTTTTAAAAGTGACTACAATGCATTTTAAGATGTTTCTTTTTACAGTGCAAGGAGTGGTTCGTTTCAACGAACGAAATGACAAATAAAGAATCCTTTTCTCCAGTTCTTCTTAGAGGAAATCAAATTTGGAATTAGTTCATTTAAGTGAGACCGAGCCAACAGTTCACGATAACGAAATTTAAATACAAGGCAGGAACTTGGATTATAACATTGGTGTCAGAAGTGGGATGCTTGTCACTCTCCAATTTTAATGGAATATCACATGACACACTCCAATCTAAATGGAACATCACATGTCACACTCCAATTTTGATAGAACATCACGTGACACACTCAAATTTAAATGGAACATCGCATGTCACACTCCAGTTTAAATGGAATATCAAATCCCACACTCCAATTTTAATACCACCGTCAACTTAAATTTACGTGCATCCAAGTAAAAATATACATCATAATATGAAGGTATACTCCCTGGAATCCGGACTGACCCAATACCAGCGATAAGAAGACACCTGTAAGGAAATCACAGTAAAAGTTAAGAAGATTAACCATCTAGCAGAAAATTTCAGTGAAAAGGGTGTTGTGAACTTAAGAGCCTCTTTATTGTGAAAAGTGATATTAAATAACGAAATGGTCCATAAAATTTGACCAGGAATCAAATTTAAATTTGTAAGTCACGATAACAATTTATATAATATTAAAATCAAATCAGATTAATCTTCGGCAAACAATCCTAATATTATAATAATTTAAATCAATTTGCTTTCTTATAGATTTTATTAAATCGCTATAAACATATTATTGTTGTCATAGTAACAAATCTGAAAGCCACATTCATCTTATCTTAGTTACTACAATATTTTAATTATTATAATTATCTTCGTACATTAAATATCGTCACCTTAACATGCAAACCTCGTAACTCCATTTGACGCAACTTTACAGGAGAGCAAGAAAACTGTTGACACGCACCATTGATTCCTGTACATTTCGCGATTTTCAATTATGATTTTTTGACATTATTTATTGTATTAGAGTTATGTCTTTTTTAATATGTATTCATTCATGGAAAATGCAACGAATTTTATTAAAAAGTCATTTTTGATAAAATTGGACGATTTTAAGTTAAGGTTGTTAAGGTTAACGATAATGTTAAGGTGACGATATATTAAAAATGATGGGCGGAAAACACGAGGTCGTAAGCGCAACTCGACAGAGTCAATTTCATTACGAACAATCCAAAACAATGTACCGGTTATGGATAGACAGAATAATATAAATGATGATTTGAATCAAAATGCTGAAGTGTTTCCATTAAGGCGGAGGACCCCCAGTAATTCCTCTTTTTCGCAACCTTCTTCGTCAAACGCCTTGCCCATATTAAATAATATGTCGTCCGAAAAGAAACCAAAAATAGAAAATATAATACCAACTTTTGATTGGTCTAATATTCCCCTAAAAATGTTCGTTAAACATTGCAGGGTCGCCGCCTCGAAAACTCCTTCTCAGGATTTAGATTATTTGACTATGTTTATTTGTACAAAGATAGTTAGCGATGCCCGTTGTCATGTCCAGGATGGAATGAGTTTAGATGATATCTTGACCACCCTGACTCAATTTTATTTTATCGATGAGGACTTGAATTATCATTCCCAGAAGTTAGCTGGAATAAAACAAATTTCAAATGAATAAATAGTTCAATTTGGAAGTAAAGTAAAACAAATTTTAAATAAATTAATATCTAAAACTAAAGAAAGTCATTCTAATGATATTTCTATTAGCATGTGTCAAGCTTACCAACAAACTGCTATTAGAAATTTCATTCGAGGACTAAAACGAGAACTTTTTTATAAACTTTACGATAAAACTTTCTCCACCCTGGATCATGCAATCACCATGGCAATGAAAAAAGAGCTGCTATTACATACTTGGGACGTTGTGCATGAAAATCAGCAACTGACGATATCTAATGTAAATGGCAGAAAAGAGACAGTAATTAATAAAAAGACAGTTGCTCATTTTCAGGCAGAAGAATCTCGGGAAAATGACAGTAAAAACGAAAATCCGGTATCTAGATCGAAAAGAAATATATAATGTTATTATTGTCACAAAAGGGGTCATACGAGAGATGAATGTAGGAAACTTGAACGAACAAAACCAAAAAACGATAAGGATACAGAGAGAAGGTGTACGTATTGTCACAAAAATAACCATTTAACTGAAAAATGTTTTCTAAGAATCAGACACGAAAAAGAGAGAGGTGTTTCCGACTCCGCTGGAGGGAAGGGTCCAAACAGCACTCCAAAACTAGAATCATCAAATCAAAAAAACTTAAGTTGGGATCAACAAATAGGGGAATTGTTGATCGACAATATCAAACAAACACCGAAAAAAGAATTTTCCTCCACTTCGGGGACAGACAATTCGGGGGAAAGGCCCCTTCAGTAGAGTTGGAAAATGCCTCTTTTAAAGACAAAAAAATTACTTTTATGATCGATACTGGGGCAAGCGTAAACTTGGTAAAGGTAGATTTCTTAAAAGAAAATGTTGTTATTAATGTAAATAGAAAATTTAATTTGGTCGGTATAAATCCGATAATGACGAAAACTATCGGGGAAGTGAAATTAAGATTCGAGGGTATGGAAACTTCATTCCAAGTAGTACCATCCACTTTTCTGATCAAGTACAATGGAATTCTTGGAATGACGTTTCTAAGTCAACACGCCACCATTTTAAATTTCATTGACAATTATATAAGAATTGATAATAACGATTATCTTTTGCAAATTCAAAAAACCATCCACCTATCACCCAGATCAAAAACCCTTATAGAATTACCCGTAAAAGAAACAACTATGATTGAAGGTTATGTTCCTAGAACTTCGTGTGGTCTGGGGGTATTTCTGGGCGGATCTTTAGTTAAAATAAAGGATAATTGCGCGACTCTATCTATTATCAATTCCAATAATGATCACATTCAATTGACCTTACCTCCACTCGAGATTGAAGATTTTACTGTTCCCTTAGATTTACCTAATCCAGACGAAAAATCTAAAACGCCACAATTAAATTGCGGTAAAACAAATCATGCTCGTAGAATTGCTCTACTCCTAAAAACTTTGAATTTGAATGGGTTGAACGACGAAGAAATTAGTATCCTTTTAAAAATATTTAATGATTATCCAAATCAATTTTTTCTCCCAGAAGAAAACTTAAAGACTACTAATATATTGCTTCCTCATAGAGGAACCGTTGTGATCGTTAAGATTTTCGATTTTCCAAAAATAGTGTAAATCAACTCAGTTTCATCTGAAAAGTTCAAATTTTCATTCCTGAGAAAATGTCCGGATGTGTGTGTGGGTGTGTGTGTGTGTATGTGTGTGTGTATGTGGTAAATTTTTTGTCTCCAGGATATCTCGAAAACGCTTCATCGGATTTTAATAAAATTTTAATGACATATGAAGCTCACAAATATCTAAATTTGGACACAGGGATTTTTCAAATTCCCAATCAAATTTTTTTGAGCACCTTTTTTCATCGAAAAATATCGTTTTTTGGCAAAAAATTTTTTCATGCAAAAAATTCAGACAAATGAATGAAAAAATCATATTCCTTGTTTCAAAACGAATCGATTGACCTATATAAAGTATATAATTGACCAAAAACTCACGTAATAATTCATGATTTTTCAGTTTTTTTCACCAAAAAATCTCGTTTTTGGAAATTTAAAAAAAAAAAAAATTTTTTTCATGCTAAAAATTCAACCAAACGAATTGCAAAATATTATTCCTTGTCTCAAAACGAATCGATTGACCTTTATAAAGTATATAATTGACTAAAAACCCACGTAATAATTCATGATTTTTCATTTTTTTTCATCGAAAAATCTCTCGATTTGCCAAAAAAAATTTTCATGCTAAAAATCCAACCAAACGAAATACAAAATCATATTTCTTGTCTCAAAACAAATCGAGTGACCTATATAACTTTTATATTTGACTAAAAACTCACGTACTTATTTGCATAAAAATAAATAATAATTAATTTAAAATTAAATTATTATTTTTTATATTATAAATAAATTTATCTTGCTTCCTTGGAAGCGAAGTGTCCATGAAATGGACAGAATTCACACCTAGTTAAAACATTAATTAATTACAACTGATGAGAAGCCTATTTATGTCAAACAGTATCGTTACCCACCCATTCACAAAAACGAAATAATACGCCAGACTAATGAACTCTTAGAATTAGGAATTATCAAACCCTCAATTTCTCCCTATAATTCCCCGCTTTGGATAGTTCCCAAAAAATCAGACTCCTTGGGAAACAAACGTTAAAGAATGGACAATTAAATGACAAAACTATAGGTGACGCTTACCCGCTACCCAGTATTGTTGATATCTTAGACCAATTGGGGGGATCGAAATATTTCTTCGTGCTCGATCTTGCACAAGGATTTTATCAAATCCCGATGGACCCTAACTCAAGCCATAAAACTGCGTTTTAAACCCCTTATGGTCACTTCGAATATAATAGAATGCCATTCGGGCTGAAAACAGCGCCTAACACCTTTCAACGACTCATGGACGCAATATTGAGTGAATGTCAAGGAATCGACATGTTTATTTACATGAACGACATGGTCATCTACTCATCGTCCTTTGAAGAATACTAAAAAATTGAAAAAATTGTTAGGAAGATTAAAAACAGCAGGACTTACGTTACAATCTGACAAATGCCTATTCCTTAGGAAGGAAATTACATATTTAGGCCATGTAATAGCTGAAAAGGGTATAAAACCTAACCCTGACAAGATCAAATCAGTTGTTAAATTCCCTATTCCCAAAACAAAAAAAAATATAAGGGAATTCCTGGGTTTAGTTGGATATTACCGACGATTTATTCCTCAATTCTCTAAAATAGCAAAACTACTCACCTTTTGTTAAAAAACGATATTTCTTTTTTATGGACTAATCTTCTTTAATTAGCCTTTGAATATCTAAGAAATAAAATTTGTTCCCAACCAATTTTACAATACCCAGATTTTTCAAAAATATTCCTTTTAACGACCGATGCCTCTCAATACGCTTTGGGTGAAGTTCTAAGTCAGGGAGAAATAGGGAGCGACTTACCTATAGCTTACAATTCCAGGGTATTACAAAATGCTAAAATAAATTATTTCACCACGAAGAAAGAACTACTATCTATCGTTTACTGTGTAAAACACTTCCGCCCATATTTATATGGCCGAAGGTTCACTTTAATCACTGATCATAGACCATTGGTCTGGCTAAATAAGTTAAAGGATCCTATTTCTAGACTGGCACGTTGGCGAATTAAATTGAGTGAATACGACTACGAAATCATTTACAAACCAGGGAAGATAAATAGTAATGCTGACGCCCTTTCAAGAAACCCTATCAATGATAATAATAATAAGCAGAATTTTAGTGATCAGTCTCTCAGAGGAAAATTTATTATCGATTCAGAATCTTTTAAGGATCAATATACTACTACAACTAATCCTTCTACCATTATTGGTCTTGTTTCGATCAATGCTGATTTTGAGTCTAAGGAACCTATCCTGAAAAATGAATTTGAATTTCCTCCCACTGCCTCGATAAACTGCGATTGCAATTTCCCTTGTGAAAAGGATGTTTGTTGTCTAGAAAAATCCTTGGCCAAGGTACCCCCTCAAAATTTCCCTCAGAGTGACATTGATCAAAGGTTGGGAATGATTTTCCATATAGAAAATGCTTGTCTAGTTTATAGTAAATATACATTAAGCATGGGTAAAAGCCATATCTTAAATTTTATGTCAGCTGATTATGTTCTAGAATCTGACGTTTGTAAAGAATTAATCGCGAAAAATTTATTAAATAAAAACTTGCTAAATGAGGATGATTTTAAAGAAGGACAAGTGGTCGTATTCACCCAGGGAGCTCGTTACGTTTTCAATGCAGTAGTGAAAGAGAAATTTGGAGATAGAGTTTTCCTCAATATCTTATCACGAACATTACTTGCTCTTAAGATTGCTATGCAAAAATTAAACGTTTCAATATTTAGGGTTTCTAACAAAGGTTATTTATAATTTATTATAATTATAATATATTATAATATTGATGACATTTCGTGGTTTTCCGTTGAAAAATTGTATTGTTAGCACTTCTCAGATTCAAACTTTAAGATTATTGTTTGCTGGGGAGAAATCAAGGTCCCTTCAATCCAAAAACAAAAAGACATTATAAAAGAATTTCACGAGTCGAAAGTGGGTGGCCACAAAGGGGAAAATAAAACTTATTCGAGAATTAGGTCAATTTATTTTTGGATTGGAATGAGAAAAGAAATCCGAAAATATATTAAAAATTGTAAAAACTGCCAAAGGAATAAAATCACTAATCTAAAAACAAGACAACCAATGGAAATTACAGACACGCATAAAGAACCATTTGAAAAAATCCAAATCGATTTAGTGGGACCGCTGCCTATTACTAAACATGAAAACAGATATATTTTAACAATACAATGTATATTTTCAAAATACGCTGACGCAATAGCATTGAAAAACATTGACTCCGTTTCAATCGCCTACGCTTTAGCCGAACAATTTATAACCCGGTATGGATCCCCCAATATAATCCATATCGATCAAGGAAGCAATTTCGTTAGTAAGGTTATGAAAGTTTTTTGCCAAATATTTAACATAAAAAAAATTCAATCTACTGCTTACCATCCCCAGTCGTTGGGTTCTCTTGAGAGAAGCCATCAAACCCTCGTTGAATACCTTTGCCAATATGGTGACAGGCAAACTTGAGATGAATGGTTAAGATTTGCAATTTTTTCCTATAATACCCAGATCCATGAAGGCACCGGTTTTGCACCATATACGTTAGTCTTTGGAAAATAAGCAAGAATACCATCCAATTTCTCCACCGAAAAGGTTGATCGAACATATGTCCAACACCTTCAAGAATTATTCCATAAATTAGATAACTGTAGAGCTCTCGCTCACGAGCGACTCCTCGAAGCTAAAAAAAGATCAAAACTTTACTATGATAAAAATGTACATCTAGTAAAATACAATATTGGTGACTTTGTCAACTTAAAAATAAATGTAAGACATGACAAAAAGTTTGACCCTTTCTTCGAAGGAACTTACGTCATTGAAGAAATTGTTAATGAATCCAACGTAAAAATTAAAAAATTAAACGGATGAGAGACCAAAACAGTCCATTAAGATCAAATTCAGCTAATTAATAATTAGCATTATAAATACAGTAAATTGCAAACATAAAAGTAGAAAGAAATAAAATCAAACAAGAATCAAGAAATAAACACTGAAGATCTATAAATTAAACATCAAATAATAATAAAACTTGCAAACTATAGACGATATATTTTAAATCCCAATATCATTAAAAACAAATTAAATAATGAATTATCACAAAAAAAAGGGGGAAGAAACGAAATTTCCTTTTATTATATTGATAAAAGTAAAGGTACTTCTAAATAAAATTTGTGTAAATATCAGTATTGTCATCATTTTATTTCGATCTGATGAGAGAAAGATCCTTATTGTGTTATACATAGAGAACCTGATTGAGGGTGATGGTCATAGCGTTGTAAAGGAAAAACTTTTTTTAAAAAAAAAAACGTGTCTCCTCGATTGTAAATTTTTTTTCCCCCTTATCTTCTAAACTATTGGATCTAGAGGTTTGAAATTTGGTATACCTGGGTATTTTTGCGTATAGATTTCAGGAAAAATATAGCAAACGTTGCTAGACTTAACTTTCAGAAGCTATTAATGAAAAATTGAAAAATGACAAAATAAAACCCTATGCTAGAGCTCAGCCTATTTATCATGAAAAGTTGGGAATTGGCAGAAATGTGTAAATTTATGTAGAAATTTTTATGAAATCATAAAAATTGTGGTTTAAATTTATTATCATAACATTTTTTCCAAAAAACTAAAATTTTTTCTCTAAACAGTTACAATATTTCATAGTTTCAGATTTAACCACGGTGTTAGCTCAGTTGATTAAGGTCCTGGACTCTACGGTCGCCCCAAGTCAAGCGCAGTGTTGCCACAGGTACCGATTTATCGGTAGATCTACCGATATTTTGCCTTAAAAATCTACCGATGATTTTTATTTTCAATTTTTTTTCCATGTAAATGTACCGATTTTTTACAAATTTGGTTAAATCTACCGATATTTTGCGTGAGTCAGTGGCAACACTGGTCAAGCGTCAAGCTTGCTTGGATCGCGCCCCCGGGGAGCCTGGGATTTTTTCCGGCTGTGAGATAACTTCAGTGGAAGGTAAAGACGTCGAGGTATAATGATATGCACTGTCGGTAATCGACCTGTGCAGATCACTAGAACTCGACTGTCGATAAACCGGTTGTATTCAGGTGAGGTTTTTCCTCTCCACTGGCGAGCAAACCCAATATACCGGGTGGTCCAGGGAAATGCGAGTACTCCTAATTTCAAGCCGTTCTGTAGACGCAAAAACACTTTAAAGAATATATATACAAAGTACAATTCTAGGAACTCCCTACGGGGGACACTCATTGGGCCAGTAAGGTCGTTAAACGAGTGTTTAGATTATTTTTTTGTACAAATAGTATATTACGATACTAGGCCGGAAAGTTGGATTTCCGGCAAGCGTGATATAATCTCGCTTGCCAGAGCATCCAGCTTTCTGGCCGTGTGTCGTATACGATTTTTCTTCGCCCCCAGCCGAAAGGGCGTTAAAAAATATGCAAAAAAGCGTTGACAGTGGTTGACGGATGCTAACTTGCTGTCAGCCATATTTGTTTACTATTCTAACTTTTGTGGACTATGTTAGCGCGCTCTACTGGACACCTTGCAAAGCGTCTCGCAAAATGTTCCTGGATTAGCTGAATTCTTGTTTGGAAATTCGATCTGCCCGCCCGACTTTTGCAAAACCGAGGCGATTTTAGCACCAAAATGAATAATCCGGTGGGGGAGATTGAAAAAGTTTACCTGCTTTTTTTATTTTTACAAAATAATTTCCTTCCGACCATCGTGAAAGAAGAGAGGGAGAGGAGGACATTCCTAGGGGGGAGGGTTGGGTTGCCACTAAACAGACTGATATAAAATACGCCGACCCGACGTATTAGTGGCACCCCAACTACCCCCTGGCTTGTCCCCATCACTCTTTCTTGTTTTTCAAGCTGGTCAAGAGGAAAACATTCCGCACGGCCTTTTTTGACAATAATTATTATTATTATATTATTTAGGTTCTATGACTGTCATCGGTCAGTTGGTGTCATTGCCGCGTCACTATACAACTCTGGCCTTGCGTAAGTGTTCACTTCTAAAAGAATGCGCAATTGCCTATCTCTGTGCAGTTAGTGCATAACCCTGAGCACATTAACAACTGTCAAATTATGCGTTTTCTTAAATTTTTGAATCTAAAATGCATAATTTATTAATTTAAAGTGATTCTTTTTTAGAAAGTGAAAAAATATGCTTTATTTCTACAGTTAAGAAAATGAGTTTTTTTTTAAAAAATGCAGGTATTTAACTTAAGTTTTTTAACTTCCGGTTCCGAATTATTTGTTTTGGTGTTAAAATACACCATTTAGGCTTGGTTTAGTATACCACTTAAAAGTGCTGATTGATTTATACATCTAGTTGGTAGCTGTTAAAAGTGCTAATTGATATTATATATAATCAGGCGTTAGCCCTTAAAAGGGCTGATTGATGTCCAAAGTAAGTATTTAGCCCTTAAAAGTGCTGATTGATGTTTATTATCAGGTTTTAGTTCTTAAAAGGGCTGGTTCATGTTAGTTCAATTTGAAGTGTTGGGATTTTGAACAAATTGAATAACTTCAAAGATAGCAATATACCCGTCCATATGCTCTTCTCGTCGACCATATTTGGGAATCGCATCTCTTGTATCGCGCCAGGTTCGCTCAATGTGTTGAGTATGAGCACCTGTGCCAGGGTCCACAAAATTGTAGGAATGATTGACTGTTAGATGCTCAAACCCGTGTTGGTCAACGTTTTGATACGCTTTCCAGCAATCGGACATTATTATTGTTCCTTCTTCAATTTTCTCCTTAATAACAGACAGAAGAGTTTCACTCCTCCTGTCTGGTACAGAAACAATAAAAACATCCCTTGTTTCGCGACAAAATCCTCCAAAAACCAAAACACTATCAATTACACGTCCACGGTGATATTTCCTTTTCCCAAATTTAGCTCCATCAATCTCAACAATTTTACCAGGTCCGCCAATTTTCTTGTAGTATTGAATGAACACCACAAGAAAATGGCTTCTCTGATAAAATTGGCCCAATCTACTATGACGCAATTTTCCAGCTTATGCTTAATGTACAATCATAAAATTTTATAAAAACAAATAAACAATAGACAAAAAAAAAACAAAGCCCGAGCGCCAAGTTATTTTAACGACAAATAACTAAACAAAATAACAAAAACAAAAGACTAAATAATTAAATCAAATTACTCTATTTATTAAAATTAAATTAAAACCAACAAGCCGCGACTAACCAAATTGCCGAAGAGTGGGGAGTAAGGAGCAGCAACAAACCAAGAATCTTATTCAATAAACAATATGACAAATTTATTAAATTTTAACCATGTTAGAGGTTACAAAAGAAAAACACAGAAGAAAACCGGAAACATGGCACGGCCATTCACAAAAAGACGCGCACCGAACACTGACTCGACTTTTCAATTTGGTCGGAGAACCGACTCCACCATTTACACAATTTTTAATTGTCTTTTAATAAAAGAGCTCACCTGGGAGAGGACGTCTACCTCTAATCGAGCCTCGTCCCGACATTAGTCTTAAGATTGGTATATCTAATTTTGTTATTTATAAAAGTTTTTCGCTTTAAAGGTACGCTCCCAGCTCGACGTCTGCCTGCCTGCGCGTGCAACCGATATGAGAGAGAAAAAGACAGAACTATATTTCCGTCTTCTTTTCTCTCATGTCGGTTGCACGCGCAGGCAGGCAGACGCCGAGCTGGGAGCGTACCTTAAGTGTCAAACTATCGACACACCAGTCAAGAATGACGACAGGCTGCACGTCCCGTCGTCAAGCCAAAATGTCTAAGCACAATCACCGCTTGGCGCAACAAGCCGGGGCCACAATTACTGAAAGTTCGTGAGTTACACTGACATCCGTCGCCGTTACGTAGAAACCACGAGCGACCGAACTCTGTCACGCGGTAAGGTGGCGGCCTTGTACGCCCAACCTTGTATCGCCATAGTCTGCTGCTAATGTGACAGCTAGTAAACAAACCCCGTTGACATCGTCTTCTGGTCCTGGCACTCTTGTCAGGACGGGACTCACATCCGCACCTGGTGCCAGGACGATCCCACGGCGGAGGACCCGTTGCGTGCAACCTCCGGATAACAAAAGTGGAGAATTCTCCACTCAACATATAACAGCGAGTCAGTGTTCATGGAGAGTGAAACAAACAGATTTTTGTAAACAAAATGATTTTGTTAACAACAATACAACGATTCCGAATTGGCAAGCTGGCAGGTAAACTTAATAAGATCAAATTTTGAATAAAATAAAGAAATTTTTAATTAATTTTAAAGTTAAATTATAATATTTAAATTGAAACATAAATTAAATGAATTTTCTTTGATTTCAGAGTGCAAGCATGAAAATAACAAGGCCCAAATCGCCAAGCTTACACCCGACTGTACAACAGTCGAATTAAAATAGATTCTCGACTGGTGTTATTTAATATTTTTAAATGTTAATTAAAATTGTGCGAGGTAACACTTTACTGCGTCACACTACGTAGGTAGTTTGCGAAATCTGAAGCTCTTTGGTTATAGTATCTTGCCGAGGAGGAGGCAAAAACATATACCATGCCACGAATTTACAAGCAACCTCCAAAGAAAGAACAGATCGTTCAAACCATATGCCAGTTTTAAGTGATAATTTAAAACTGCACTTGTTTTGAACAACCTTCTTCCTTTTTTCGACCCTGCTTGTTCTTTGACACCTCCAAAAAGTTCTACACAAAAGTAATAGAGAAACTTATTTCCTACAATTTTTGTTTTTACCATTTTTCTGGAAACTTGATATTTACTAACTTAATGACGTGGGTAGCGCCAGAGGGCTGCACATTTTCAGACTGCTGCCAGACCAAGTTTGTACCGGGTCAGGACTACTAGACTGGCATTTTTACATACGTACGAATGTAAACTTTAATTTTATTAAGGTTTTAATCGGTATGAAATTATATTGAGAAACCCGATTTCTTCACCTTTTTAACCCTTTGCCAGACCAGGTTTGTACCGGCCAGGGACTGCCAGACTGGCATTTTTACATTTGTATGAATGTAAACTTTGGTTTATATAAGGATTTAACCGATATGAAATGATATTGGAAAACCCGTTTTTTGGGGTACTTTACACCCCTACTGCCACCCACTGTACCGCTAACTAGCTGCCAAACTTATGGCAGCTTTCAACTGTGTAGCTTACGATGCTTTTCATTCCTAATGCACGAACAAGACGCATTGTTAGGCCAAAAAAGAGGGGCTAGAGGAGCTCATTTCTTCTGAGTGGGTTAAAATGAATTTTTTGTTGGCCCTAGCGTCAACTAGAAATTATTTTTGACCGCTCAGGAGAAATAAGCGCCGATTCGACACGACTTCGAGGCATAACATAGCGTCGAGTTCGTGCATGTAGGATGAAAAAAAATGTATTAGCATTAGCATTATGTTTATTTAAATTAAAATAATCAGATAACTGTGTATTTTTGTTAAAATCAAATGATATTTCTTCACTTTCTTGTCTTTGTTGAATAAAAACATTTGGTTCATTCGGTAACTGCAGCGGTAAACTGTTTAGTCTATGCTATGACTGTTTTTGGATAAATGTTTACTTAAAACTCTCCATGCAGCTTCAACTGGACCTACATATCTATTTTCTTCAAAATGATTTATTTCATTATGATTAATAGTAGATTTTCCATTACTATTGGTAATATGATAATTGATGCGGCATCATGACCCTTTTAAATATATATTTATATAAATATTTCACAGCCTTCATACTCGATACTACTTCAACATTTTTTTGACAATTAAATTTTTTGACAATTTAGGAGAATAAGGTACAACAAAACGATTGTCAACAACAAAACCATTTAGCTTCATATAAGTTTAACCTGCATCTCTTCGATGATATGCGACATAACAATTATCTTCTACGGAAGTTTCTTCTTGTAAAATTTCAGGAAAATTTTTAGAACATTTCCCATAAACTAAACACCAATCTCCACAAGGGCCATGAATATTATTTGCCATTATAATTTCATGCAATGGGAGATTTACAGTCTCGTCAGGTAACTCAGCTGAAATGTAACGATCAACAACATCTGGTGTAAATATTTTAGAATTAATTGCCAATATCACAAACAAATAAATATTGAGTAATCCTCATTTTTTCAATAAACAAAATACAGCTACTTATATTAAGTTAAATGTATGTAAAAACATGTAACTAAAAAAATAACTACAATATACAGTTTACAATTTAAAAAGTAATTATTTAAAAATTGCAGAAATATATATTTCAAGAAACCTAATAAAAAGCAAATCGATAATATTCAACAATAAAAACATATTCGCACAGCTTTCTATCAACTTTGCTCCTGCGCAATGGCTTCTTTAGGTAGTTACGCATGCGCAATAGATTTCTCTAAACTCTACACATGCGCAGTTGTTAAAATTTCGAGAATAAATGACAGTTCAACTATGTCCAAGCGGAAGGACATAGAAAATCACATTAACAAAAAAGTTACATACATACGTGTAAAACATACAATTTTCAAGAGTAAATTGCACATACAACATTTTGCACATAGTAAACAACAAAATTTTATTTTTCTATGGACTTAAAAAAAAAACACTGCGCATGCGCAATTTTGAATTTGACCAGAGCACATGTGTGACTATCACATTGCATCACTGCGCATGTGTAACAGCAATAACGAACTACTGCGCATGCGAAATGCCAAGGTGTCGTTACATCGCTAAATGTAACACGCCCGACACGAATAGTGCCAGTGTGCATTGTTACACATAATAATAACATAAGAAACTGTACAGTTTAAATTGCCTTTTGGGGAAAGCAGACGTGAACTTTGAAGTGTACGACTATATCACATTTTATGGTGGAAAATAAAAAATTTCAATTAATTGTCTCAAACAATTATTAAAAAAAGTGTGAAACCAGAAGTATGAAAATAAATACATTGAGATATGGCAGGTATCCATCTTGGGGTAGATGACACCATTTTTTGAGCCCCAGTAAAAATTTGTGTTTAAACACAATATTAGTAAGATCATATTAGAATATTATAATACAATAAGCAAATAATATTATAACCTTAAGTACTTATTCTAACTTACAAATTTGAATAACATTACCAACTTAAGAAAAAACTGCAACTAAACTTTTTTAGACACAAAATCATGTAGTATGTGTAGAAGAAAAACAAACTGTTTGTTCTTCTTCAAATGCGCATCAAAATCTTCGTCTATACAATCAACAAAAATCGGGCAAGTTCGAGTTACACTCGCACTAAAATCGAGGGTTCCATACACAAAACAAAATAATTTTTAATATATTTGATACTATTAAATATATAAATATATTATACATATTATATATAATATAATATATAAAATATAATATATAATGAATTTTTTATACAAAATAGACCACCCCCTCCCCCTATCTTCCAAAATATTTTACTTAGAGAGTTTAAATTTTGTACAGGAATGTATTTTCAGGTGTAAATTACATAAAAATTATAGAGAACGTTATAGTAATTGCGCTGTCAACGAAAAATCCAGAGATTTTAGCAAATATCCATAAAAAATACTTAAAAATCATTTTATTTCCTTAACAACGCTATGATCAACTTCTACAATCATTTTCTCTGCCATTTTTCTGTAATCTACACGTAAAAATACATTTGTGTACCAAATTTGAACTCTCTAAGTCAAATTGTTTAGAAGTTATGGGAGGGGGGATACGGTCAACTACATATGTATACCAAATTTCAGCACTCTAAGTACAATAGTTTGGCAGATATGGAGGTGGCATTGTACACTTTTAGTGCATTTTTGCTAAAAAAATGACCGTATTCCCCCCCTTATCTTTCAAACTATTTGACTTAGGATGCTGAAATTTGGTACACGTATGTAGATTTACGTGTAGATTACAGGAAAATTATAGAAAAAGTGATGATTATAACGCTGTCAAAGTTATAACACTAAACTATGGCCCATATGTTAAAAAAATGCTCAAAAATATTGTTATTTCCTTGACAACGCTATGTTCAACACATACAATCATGTTCTCTATAATTTTCCTGTAATCTATACGTGAAAATACATTTGTGTACCAAATTTGAATTCTTTAAGTCTAATAGTTTGGAAGTTCAGGGGGGGGGGGGGGATACGACAATTTTTTAGCATTTTTTAAAAAAAAATCGTTTCTTTTTGCTGAAAAACGCTATTTTAACAGCCTGCAACAAGGTTTTCTATAGTTTTTTCTATAGTTACCTGCCAAAATATTTGACTTAGAGAGTTCAAAATTAGTACAAAAATGTAGTATCATATGTAGATTACAGAAAAATTTTAGAGATTGTTGTGGTGATAGCGCTGTCAAAGAAATGGCAAAAGTTAGCAGCCAAAAAATATCAAAATTTCTCAAAAATCTTGTTATTTTCTTGACAACGCTATGATCAACCCCTAGAATCATGTTCTCTATAATTTTCCTTTTATCTACACGTGAAAATACATATGTGGGCCAAATTTGAACTCTTTAAGTCAAATAGTTTGGCGGCTAGGGGGGGGGGGGGGATACGATTTTTGACAAAGTCTTTCCAATAGGAAATAGCAACAACCGTTATCTAATTTCAGAACTTTATTTTTATATATAATTCTTGTGTTATAATTATTAATTAGTCGAATCTGAGAAGCCACTTTAACAAACATTATCGGAACTTTCAGTCTTAAATAGTTTTGTGCTCCCTCTCTCAAGGTGAGGTGCTTAGTTAATATAATATATTACAAATTTATCAATTATAAAAACACAAATAATGTTTCGATTATTACCTCGGATGCCTCAGTCAATTCTGTTGATAAAACTTTATAATTTTGTCCTAATAAGGCAGAATCATCTGTTAAAGTTGGAATATTAGCGTCTAATAGAAGTTTCTGATGATTTTCATGTTGAAATTCCTGAACAATAAAAATTTATTTTGCATTAAAGCATTTGATAAACATTAATATTTAATACTAGTCTAAATTAAACATCGATTATTTCACAAAGTAGCTCTATAAAAAAAAATTGGTAGGCATAATAGAAATACTTTAAGAAAAGAAAATTGTTATAAAGTTTGACGAGAGTAAAATTATGTATTTAAATTTGCGTCAAACATTTACACTTTACAATTTTGTAAGTTTAATACAGTACCGTCGGGAATTATCAGTCCACCTATTTTTTAAGGTTTAAAAAACGTCTTTAAACGTACAAAGTATAATTATTAAAATTTTTCTGTGTTTATTTCCTTAAAGTAGATAAATTTTTGAGGAAAATAAGGCCTAAGTGAAGTGATTTAGTCAATTTTTCATTAAAATATGTTAAAAAATGTGTAATTTTTAATGTTTTACAAAAATTGAAATTACTCTTGAAATAATAAAGGTTTTTTAAAGTTCCGATGCTTGTTTTAAAGGGAATTTACTGGAGAATAACATTGTTGTTTGAGCGTTAATGTACAATTTTTTTCTAGCATATGCAAGGCTCGGAAATTGAACCAAAAAATTTATAAAATTTTAAAGACATTATTTTGACATAAAAATAATTTTTAAAATTCCAATATATATATTATATTGATTCCTTCCGAAAGTTATTGACAATTATGACCTTGGTATATTTTATATAGCTGTATTTGATATCAAGCTATAAACAATAATTTTTTTATACTTTTTGGTCCAACTTCCGATCCTTGCATATGCTAGCAAAAAAATTGAGCATTAATGCTTAAACAACTATGTTATTCTCCAGTAAATTCCCTTTAAAACAAGAATAGGAACTTTAAAAACCTTTATTATTTCAAAAGTAATTTCAATTTTTGTAAAACATTAAAAATTCCACATTTTTTAACATATTTCAATGAAAAATTGACTAAATCACTTCACTCAGGCCTTATTTTCCTCAAAATTTTATCTACTCTAAGGAAATAAACACAGAAAAATTTTAATATTTGTACTTTGTACGTTTAAAGATGTTTTTCAAACCTTAAAAAATGGGTGGACTGACAATTTCCGACGGTACTGTATATATTTAAAATAGCTAGATTTCTCTGTATCCGAAAATATAAAACTATAAAATCCTATATCAATTTACGAAGTAAAACCTTTTTTCAGTAAAATCACAAATTTCTACAGTCAAATTATTTAAAATAATTTAAATTTAAAATTTAAAATAAACATATAATAATTTAAAACCTCTTGATGTTGAAGACTTTGCAAAAAATTTTTGAAACTACTTTCAAACTTGATTCGTAGTCCTAAAGGTTTATCTTTAAAAAGACTTTGAATTAATTCTTTATCTAACTGACGCAGAGCAAATTCATCAATTGCCTCCTCTAAAATCAATATGGAATATAAAAATACATTAAAATACACGTACTAGTAAAAATGAAGACGTTTAAACACAGTGATTATCCTATATAAGAAATCAGTTAGTCATAGCTATAGATATACTGCCATGCTTAAGAATGTAATGCTTGGCTGGTGAGAAACGGCAAGACAGAATATACTAAAGCGTGAGAA
The DNA here is from genome assembly GCA_037103525.1 of Ganaspis brasiliensis. Lineage (NCBI taxonomy): Eukaryota > Metazoa > Arthropoda > Insecta > Hymenoptera > Figitidae > Ganaspis > Ganaspis brasiliensis. Next base: position 57,105 of record JAZKLR010000464.1, on the reverse strand, counting down.
ACCTAAAGGTGGGTTCTAAATAAAAGATTTAGAATATAGCGTGCGAAATGTGAAAGAGAGAGAGAGGTATAACAGGTGTCTGGGATAGAAAAAGGCAGAGTTAGCTGATGATGATATTCTTTGTTTCTCTATAGGGTGTCTTAAAGAACCACCATTTATTTTAAATATTTTAAAAGCTTACAACTTTTTAATTGCAATTTAATTTACTTAATTTAGTCGATTGTTTATACAATTAAAATGGTTTAAAATCAACTTTTGATGAAATTGTGATAATAAGAAGTTATTTATTTTAAACAATGTATGTTTCTTATATTTTCAAATTAAAATATTTTTTTAACAGCTGTCGATTCTTTAGTAACAACTTATAAAAAATTTGTTTATTAAATATTTATATTACTTCTTTAAATAATCTAAATTGTTTAAAACAAATTTTTATTACCTTCTCTTAGAAGCATTTCGCTTTCGACTTTCTTCATTAAAAAAACATCACAAAGTTATCCGTCTGCAATTTTGATTGTTTAAACAATTTATATGTGAGGAAACGATATTTTTTCTTAACCCATTAACGACCATCAGGACGCAAAATTGACTTTGACTTTGGGATCATTATTTTATATGAAAAAATCAGACTAAACATTCAACAAAGACCATTTCTGACGTAAAATTTATCGCTCTTTTTGATTCTGGAGTCAAAAATTGTTTACAATTAATTGCACAATATTTATAACAATTTAATTGCAAAAAAGCATGGATTTTTGCAAAAATATTTTCGATTTATCAATTTTTTGACATGGAAAACCAAATGTCGTTGAGTCTGGAACCCAAAAAATCGCGTCCTCGATTCCTCAGGTACAAAAATCCATAATTGCTAATTTCGAAATTCAAGATGGCGGACGCCAAAATGGCGTTGAAACAGTGTAAAAAATGTTGTAAGAAATTATTTTACGAAAGAAGCCCAAATATGAATTATTTTCATTGAAACTGGGTATATAAAGTCTTTTGAGGGTAACGATTATAAATCTTTTATCAATTCACCAAAATTCAAAATGGCGGCTCCAACATGGCGGACGATTTTTTAAAAATTCATCGGATTTACCTGGAATTTGTTACTCGGGGGTTTTCGGGGCCGCTGATTACGAATCTGATAACAGTTTTTAATAATTCAAAATGGCGGCTCCAATATGGCGGACGATTTTTTAAAAATTCATCGGATTTACATGAAATTTGTTACTCGGGGGTTTTCGGGGCCGCTGATTACGAATCTGATAAGAGTTTTTAAAAATTCAAAATGGCGGCTCCAATATGGCCGATGATTTTTTAAAAGTTCTTCGGATTTACCTCAAATTTGTTACTCGGGAGTTTTCGGGGTCGCTGACAACTAACCTAATGTGAGAAAATTATCAGCTTGTGTTGTACGTCCGTCAGCCGCCAATCACAGTTTTTGACGTTGCCCAGCTCTTACCACAAGGAGGTCGACGCGCAAAAGAGCCACTTTTTTTTTATTTTTTTTTATTTTATGTTTTTTTTAATTTTTTTTTAATTTTATGTTTTTTAAATTTTTTTTTTTACTTTTTTTAATGATTTTTTTTGTTTTAAAAAATGGTTGTTTCAATTATTTTAAACAGCAAACAAATCTACACATGAGCTGCCTGAAAGCATGTAAGACATTGATATGTGCCACACTGTGTGCACATTTTTTGTGTTCTTTTGTTGCACTTTACATAAAAGTAGCAATTTTTTTTCAAGCCTACTGCTTCAAGTGCATGTGATTTTAAATTATTAGAATTAGTCTTTTTTAAGTAGCATTCGGCAATAGCTAACGCAACATACTTCGTCCCCACTTTTTTTTCTTCCGAAACAATGTTTCTTAGGACAGTTGCATTAGCTATGGAGGACTGTATAAGTCTTGTCAGTATTGGCCATGTCCACTTTTTGGACCTTATGCAAGGTGCTAGATTACTGCAATGTGAATCATGTAAATCCACCCCTCCGATAAATCTGTTGTACAAAGTGTTAGCTCTCGGAAAGGGAATATCTACTGCTTCTCTTTTTTCCTTGTTGAACCTCTCGACAGATGAGAGTGGTGTAGCACTAGCCACTGTTGACAACAAAGAAACTATTTTTGAATCCATGACAGTTACATAGTTTACTCCACTATTCTTATCATGTTGGACTTCGTATGTGCCTCTCTTAGACTTTGTAGATAATTGATGGCTGGCTTTCACTCTATTTTGTCGCACTGTTCCTGTTGCCCCTAAACCCAGCTTTTTTAAATGTACCAGCAAGTCTGGACTCGTAAAATAATTGTCAAAGTACATATGGTACTCTGCCAGCTTCTTGGGTACAACGGAAGTAAGAAGACTTTGAGACATTTGCATTACCACACGACTGCCTAAAGCGCATTTACTCAGTTTATCAGACAATGCGGAATAACCACTTGATCCTTTACCGCAGTAAATGTCGCAATCAAATAGAAATCCTTCGACACTGCAAATAGCCCACATCTTGATGCCAAATCTAACAGGCTTGTTCTTTATGAACTGTTTTATTACAGTGCGTCCATTGTATTTCACCATCATCTCATCTACAGACAATGCAGTACAAAAAATGCCAAATTGTTTTAAATTCCTTCTAAAAGTCTCAAAAGGAATGCGCACTCTCCAAGCCTTGTCTGCAGTATTTTCATCACCAGCTTTTGATAATTTTATTTTAGACTTTATATCTTCAAATTTTTTTCTGGACATTGCTTTACCTATTGGTTTACAACCTAAAAGTTCGTTAGTAGACCAATAGTCTCTTTGCGACTTCCTTTCGTTAAAACTAGAGAGGATAATTATCCCTACAAAAGCGTCAAATTCTTCAATTGAAAGATTGTAACCGTTATCACGTGTAGCTTCAATTATATAAGTTTTTAATTCTTTTGAAAAAAAAAGTTCAAACAAATCAACAAATGAATACTTACTAATTTGAGCTTTTTGCTTGTCCGAAAGCAAAATCTGTTCTTCAGGAAGCTCAGTGTACTTCCTTTCACCATCTGTCCAAAGAAAATTGTGATCTGGTTCAAGTTTTGTCTGATTTTCTGAATAATTTTCCACAGTCTTATAAAATGAGCTCTTTTTTAAATCTTCGATTTCCACGATATTCTTGTTACAATGTTCTTCTGTGCCAGAATCATCGTCATCACCTGATTCTCCCGAATCATTGGGATTAGGAATAACCATCGCATCTAAAGCATCGTCTTCCTCTTCAACTTCAATATCAATACTGTCACGGAAACGCTTTTGTCTTTTTGCACGCGACATAGTGCCAACTATTTATAAAAAATCTATAAGAAAGATTTTTCTTCTCTCTTATATACAAAGTAATCGTCTTGCAAAAAACAATTTCACACTATAAACAAAAAGTACAGAAGTACTGAAAACACAGAAAGAGTACTAAATCTTTCGTATTGCCAAAACAAGTGACGATCTGATTACCTCTGTTATAGAAACAAAAACGAATCATCTTTGTTAAAAATAAATGACAATCGGATACTCGGTATTATAGAAACAAAAACCAATTATTATAGAAATAAAACAAATGACTATACTATACGAAAAACTTAGTATTATATCTGTAATTATTGGTTTTTGTTTCTATAATACCGATTATCCGATTGTCATTTATTTGTAACAAAGACGATTCGTTTTTGTTTCTATAACTGAGATAATCTGATCGTCACTTGTTTTGACAATAAGAAAGATTTAGTACTCTTTCTGTGTTTTCAGTACTTCTGTACTTTTTGTTTATAGTGTGAAATTGTTTTTTGCAAGACGATTACTTTGTATATAAGAGAGAAGAAAAATCTTTCTTATAGATTTTTTATAAATAGTTGGCACTATGTCGCGTGCAAAAAGACAAAAGCGTTTCCGTGACAGTATTGATATTGAAGTTGAAGAGGAAGACGATGCTTAAGATGCGATGGTTATTCCTAATCCCAATGATTGAGGAGAATCAGATGATGACGATGATTCTGGTACAGAAGAATAATATAGCAAAAGTATCGTGAAAATCGAAGATTTAAAAAAGCGCTCATATTATAAGACTGTGGAAAATTATTCAGAAAATCAGACGAAACTTGAACCAGATCACAATTTTCTTTGGACAGATGGTGCAAGGAGGTACACAGAGCTTCCTGAAGAAAAGATTTTGCTTTCGGACAAGCAAAAAGCTCAAAATAGTAAGTATTCTTTTAATGAGTTATTTGAGCTTTTTTCAAAAGAATTAAAACCTTCTATAATTGAAGCTACACGTAATAATTGTTACATTCTTTCAGGTGAAGAATTTGATGCTTTTGTAGGACTAATTATCCTTTCTAGTTTTAACGAAAGGAAGTCGCAAAGAGATTATTGGTCTACTAACGAACTGTTAGGTCGTAAACCATTAGGTAAAGCAATGTCCAGAAAACAAAAATAGTGAAGTAAACTATGTAACTGTTATGGATTCGTAGTTTCTTTGGTGTCAACAGTGGCTACACTACTCTCATCTGTCCAGAGATACAACAAGGAGAAATGAGAAAAATAGATATACCCTTTTCTAGAGCTAACACGTTGTACAATAGATTGGCGTCTGACGGACGTACAACACCAGCTGATAATTTTCTCACATTAGGTTAGTTGTCAGCGACCCCGAAAACTCCCGAGTAACAAATTTGAGGTAAATCCGATGAACTCTTAAAAAATCATCCGCCATATTGGAGCCGCCATTTTGAATTTTTAAAAACTGTTATCAGATTCGTAATCAGCGGCCCCGAAAACCCCCAAGTAACAAATTTCATGTAAATCCGATGAATTTTTGAAAAATCGTCCGCCATATTGGAGCCGCCATTTTGAATTATTAAAAACTGTTATCAGATTCGTAATCAGCGGCCCCGAAAACCCCCGAGTAACAAATTCCAGGTAAATCCGATGAATTTTAAAAAAATCGTCCGCCATGTTGGAGCCGCCATTTTGAATTTTGGTGAATTGATAAAAGATTTATAATCGTTACCCTCAAAAGACTTTATATACCCAGTTTCAATGAAAATAATTCATATTTGGGCTTCTTTCGTAAAATAATGTCTCACAACATTTTTTACACTGTTTCAACGCCATTTTGGCGTCCGCCATCTTGAATTTCGAAATTAGCAATTATGGATTTTTGTACCTGAGGAATCGAGGACGCGATTTTTTGGGTTCCAGACTCAACGACATTTGGTTTTCCATGTCAAAAAATTTATAAATCGAAAATATTTTTGCAAAAATCCATGCTTTTTTGCAATTAAATTGTTATAAATATTGTGCAATTAATTATAAACAATTTTTGACTCCAGAATCAAAAAGAGCGATAAATTTTACGTCAGAAATGGTCTTTGTTGAATGTTTAGTCTGATTTTTTCATATAAAATAATGATCCCAAAGTTAAAGTCAATTTTGCGTCCTGATGGTCGTTAATGGGTTAAATTATATACGTTTCCTAATTTTCTTAGCTTTTTAAATCTTTCTTACCTCTTCCCTTAATAAAAAGCATAGGTATAAATTAAAAAGAATAATTATACCATACATTCCTACGAAAGAAAGGGAGGTTGGTTTGAAGTTTAAGATGTCTTTCTGTATAATAATATAATATTGTACGAAATATAGGTTGGTTAGTTTGGATTTAAAAAAACATCTTTTTGTATAATAACATAAGGATTTTAAGAAGTCTTTCTGTATAATAATATAATAATTGCATGAAATAAAGGGGGGTTGGTTTAGATTTAAAAACGACTTTCTGTATAATAATATAATATAATTGTACAAAATAAAGGGGGGTTGGTTTGGATTTTAAAACGTTTTTCTGTATAATAATAATATAACTTACGGCGACTTTATAGGTTATAGTATTATATATAAAGACTTCTTAAAATCTAAAGCAACCCCCCTTTATTTCGTACAATTATATTATATTATTATACAGAAAGGCGTTATCTGTTATTTCTTGGAAAAGGAATCATCCACGTATTACGTGTTATCCTTAGGGGTGGGAGGGGGGTAAGCAAAATATCACGCTCCATGGAAAATCAATTTTTTTAACAATAGAAAAAGTATCACGTAGAGGTGAGAGGGGGTTCAAATTAGCTAAAATTTTTATCACGTGATATGTGAATGACCCCAAATAATATTGTATTTTAATTATTATTATATATTTAATTAATTATTATATATTTAAATAAAAATTGTACAGTTAATAAAGAATTTAAGTAAACATTTTAATGATGGTTTTGAAGAAAAAATTTTTGAAATTGAAAAAATAATTTTCAAACTTTTAAGGAAAGTACAATTGAGGGGCTGGATACAATAAGGGGATACGCGTGACTTTCGTTGGCCCCGCGTACAGCGAGTCTCCGGCAGAAGCAGGGGACTTCGAAAGTTGCCCGTATCTCTTAATTGCATCCAGGCCCTCAATTAATAAATATGCTACAAGTAAATAGGTGTAAAATATTATTTTCTGATGTTGTTAATTTAATTTTTAGTTGTTAAATAATTTTGTTCATACTTTGTTTTTAATTAAAATATCTTAAAAGCTTAGAAATTTTTAAATAGTCAAGAGGAGAATAATGAAAATAATTAAAAGCATTTAGTGTAATTTATTTAATTTCATTAATTGTTTAAAGAATAAAAACAATTTTAATTTGTTTAGACAAATCAATTTTCTTATATTTTTGAATTGGTAATTTGTTAGTAAGGAAAAATTACAAACATTTACTGTAAAATATTTTTAAAAATTGAATTTGTAATTATTAAAATGAGATTAAAAAATATTGGTCACAAAAGAGAAATAAAAAATAATATTTAATTTTTAATAATTGTAAGTCATTGTAACTAAAAAAAATATGTAACACGGACTATTAAATGTTTCATTTATTCCATTTTGAATTTTAAAAAACTAATGATGGATTCGTAATTAGGGACGCTAAAGACCCCCAACTTTGTTTTGTTGTTTTCGCTATGACATTATCGAGTTTTTATATAATAAAAATGAAAAAGATGTCGAACACAAGGTATAATTTTTGTAAAGACTATTAATAGACAGAGAGAGGGCGAGTGAGAGAAGGAGAAAGAGATGTAGAGGGACCAAGAGGGAGAAAGAGAGATAACTTTGTTTCAGGTAAGCAAACATACTTTCTTGAAAATAGAACGAGGCAGGTAGTGATAGATATAGAAATATTTTTCTTTTCTAATCATTATACCGTACAATTTCCAAGTTATTAGACTTACTGTTATTTCTGAACAAGAGGTAGCAGTTATAAGCACTGAGTATACTTTAATTTTTGTATTAAATGTTGGTACATTGAAAAATTTTGTAATTTGGAAAGTTGTTATATTTGAAATTTGGTTAAGTTGAAAATTGGCAAAGTTGGAAATTGGTAAAGTGGAAAATTGGCAAAGTGGAAAATCGATAAATTGGAAAATTGGTAAAGTGGAAAATTGGTTAAAGTGGAAAATTGGCAAAGTGGAAAATTGGTAAATTGGAAAATTGGCAAATTGGAAAATTGGTAAAGTGGAAAATTGACAAAGTGGAAAATTGGTAAATTGGAAAATTGGAAAATTGGTAAAGTGGAAAATTGACAAAGTGGAAAATTGGTAAATTGGCAAATTGGCAAAGTGGACAATTGGTAAATTGGAAAATAGGTTAATTGGAAAATTGTTTAATTTGTAAAGTGGAAAATTGGTAAGATAGAAAACTGGTAAATTGGACTATTGAATATAATTGATAAATAATAAATGTAAAAATAGAAAAATGAAAAATTGCTAAATTCGACAATTGTTAAAATGGGTCTTTTGTAAATTGGAACATTTCGAAATTTGTTAATTGATGAATTGTGTTTAAAATTTTAATCATTTGTGGAAGGCTATAAAATTAGAAAATACAAATGGTAACATTTCTATTAGATATTTGCAAATGTGTCAATTGCTATTAATATAACTGTGAACTGGTCATTCAAATTTGGACATTTTAAAATTGTGCATTGCAAATTTGATATGTTATTAGATTAACATTTTTACAATTTGACATATTTTGATTATATAAATAAAGATTTGTATAAAATCATGAAACGACAAAATGATAAAAGTAATGTGAGCACAGAAAAGAAAAAAGATATTAAAAGTTTGGGAAAGACAGAAATGAGAAAGTGTAGGACCAGTTTAACAGAAGGTAAAAGATTTGAAGATAAGGAAAGATTTACCGAAGAAAAAGTAGAACAATTACAAGAAGTTGGTACAAAAATTGTCAGTACAGAAAAAGTGAGACGATATCGTAGGAGTTTAACAGAAGAGAAAAAAATGGAATTGCGAAAATTGCATAGAGAATCAATGAAGCGCTATCGTGCTAGATTAAAAGAAAAAAAGGGATTACAAATGAATGTAAGAAAAGAGGTAGAGAAAGGAACTTGTAATGCAGATTCTGAAATTCTTGTTCTGAACGCAATACCATCAACATCATTTGAGACAATTTCAAATTTCCAAAATGTACAAATAAATTATGAAGATTCCATTACGGAAGCTGTATCTCTATCTATTTCGGAGTTTAATGAACTAGAAAGTGACAAAGTAAAAGGAAAAGCAAGTAAAAGAAAAATTACTGATTTACCAAAACCTACAATTACAGAAAAGAGATCTTTGTGTATGTTGGATTCAATAGGCGAAGTAGAAAGGACAAAAATATTACAAGAAAAGGAAAAAGATATTGAAAGTTTGGCAAAGTCAAGAATGAAGAAGTTTAGTACGTGTTTAATAGAAGGGAAAAGATTTGAAGAAAAGCAAAGATTTACCAAAGAAGAAGTAGAACAATTACAAGAAGTTGGTACAAAAATTGTCAGTACAGAAAGAGTGAGACTATATCGTAGGAGTTTAACTGTAGAGAAAAAAATGGAAAAACGAAAATTGCATAGAGAATCAATGAAGTGCTATCGTGCTAGATTAAAAGAAAAAAAGGAATTACAAATGAATGTATCAGAAGAGGTGGAGAAAGGAACTTGCAATGCAGATTCTCAAACTCTTGTTGTGAACGCAATACCATCAACATCCTTTCAGACAATTTCACATTTCCGAAATGTAGAAATAAATAATGAAAATTCTATTATAGAAGCTGTTTCTCCATCTATTTTGCAGTTTATTGAAGTAAAAAGTGACGTAGTAAAAAAAAGCAAGTAAAAGAAAAATGATTGATTCAGAAGATACTGTAATTCAAGTGAAGAAATCTTTTTCTTCATTACATGGAATAGAAGAAGTAGAAATTAATAAATTGTCTGAAAATAATAAAAAAGATAAACAACTTCTTCATGGACAAATGTTGAACAGGGAAAGAGTGAAACGTTGTCGTGCAAAAAAAAAGAAAAATTATATAGAGGCAGAATTAGAGAATCATAAGTTAAGAGAGAGAGACACAAATAATTGTTATGATACAGTTAAAAATTCTTCTATTTCTTGTTTAAATCAAGATTTGGTGAATACATCAGATAATTCTTTAAAAGAACTAAAAGTAAATAAATTGCATTCACGTACTTATGCAGAGAATTATTTAGGTAAAATGTTACTTTATTGCACTCATTGTGATGCTAAACACTTCAAAGATGAAAAAGTTAGTACTAAAATAACTAATTCAGATACTAAAAACCTGAAACATAAAAAAGATGATAACAAAAAGTATTCTTTTGCTGATTGTTGTAGCCATGGAGGTATTAAATTGAAACCTTTAAATTATCCATCTGAATTGAAAATGTTATTAGATGGTTCACATGAGAAATCAAACCATTTTCGCCAGAATATAAGATGTTACAATAATTCATTTGCTTTTGCGTCATTTAATGCTAATGATATTAATTTCCATGGTACACGAAGAGGACCGTATTGTTTTAAAATACAAGGTCAAATATATTATCAAATGAATAAAGCTTTATTCCCTGAAAACGGTGATGATCCGTCTTATGGTCAATTGTTTATTTACGATCCTGATGATGCAATTGAATACAGGTTGAATAAAAATGATATATTAGATAGAGATATTTTAGGAGGAATTGAGAATTTTATGAGAAAACATAATACGTTCAGTCAATCATTTCGAATGATGAAAGAAGTTATAGAAATAGAAACAGCGTTAGCGACAAAAAATGATGAAGAAATTCCAGAATTGAAATTATTATTTACTTTAAAAAAAGGAAAAGATCCACGGCGATTTAATTTTCAAAGAGTTAATGAAGTAGCTGCTATTTTTAATACAAATTCAGAAGGTGAAATACCTAATTCTTATGTTACTGTGTACAACAAAATAAGTAAAGAATTGAAATTTGTTAGTAGTTTGGATCCTTGTGTAGAACCTTTTATATATCCTCTATTTTATCCTTTTGGAGAAAAAGGTTATTGTATTGATATGCTTTGAAATGATACAGATAAAAGATTGAAAAAACATAGAATTTCGAGGGCATCTTATGTAAAGTATAAAATGGCAATTAGAGATGATATATTTAATCAGTTTCTATACGATGGAAGACTATTTCAACAGTGGCTGGTTGACAATTATGTTAAAATGGAAAAAGATCGGCTTCAATATTGCGCAAATCATCAAACAGAATTGCGAAGTGAAAGTTACAGAGGATTAATAGATCACATGAAGGATGTAGCACAAAGGAATGATACACCTCTAGGAAAATTAGTTGTCTTACCATCAACATTTATTGGTTCACCTCGTAATATGATGGAATTATATCAAGATTCAATGGCTATTGTGGCAAAACATGGTAAACCAGATTTATTTATAACAATGACATGTAATCCACAGTGGAAAGAAATAACAGAAAATTTATTACCTAATCAAACAGTAGCTGATAGACCTGACATTGTCGCGAGAGTCTTTTCTTTAAAAGTAAAACATTTGATAGAATGTATTGTTAAGAATAAATGCTTTGGAGATGTCAAGTCCTACGTTTATGTTATAGAATTTCAAAAAAGAGGATTACCACATATCCATTTGTTGGTTATATTAACGTCCAATTCAAAAATATTAACACCAGAGAGTGTTGATGGACATATTTCAGCTGAAATACCAGATGAATTGGTTAATCCTAGATTACATGAAATTATTATGGCAAATAATATACACGGTCCTTGTGGAGATTGGTGTTTCGTTGATGGAAAATGCTCAAAAAATTTTCCTAAACCTTTACAAGAAGACACTACTGTTGAAGAAAATTGTTATGTGGTATATAGAAGAAGAAACACAGGTAAAACTTATACACGACCTAATGAATATGTTGTTGATAATCATTTTGTTGTACCTTATTCTCCTAAACTTTCACAAACATTCAATTGTCATATTAATGTTGAAGTTGTATCCAGTATTAAGTCCGTCAAATATTTGTATAAATATATTTATAAGGGTCATGATGCTGCATCAATTATCATTACAAATAGTAATGGAGAAGCTACTATTAATCATAATGAAATCAATCTTTATGAAGAAAACAGATATGTTGGTCCAGTAGAAGCAGCATGGAGAATTTTAAGTAAAACTTTATCCAAAAAAAGTCACAGTATAAATCGTTTACCAATACATTTACAAAATGAGCAAAATATTCTTATTCGGCAAGTAGATACAGAGGAAGAAATATCATTTAATTTAAATAAAAATACAAAATTATTAGACTACTTCCTTTTAAATGATCCTGTTAATCCCTGCCACACAGAATTATTTCACCTTAGATTATTATTACTTACAACTAAAGGTGCGATTTCATACGAATCATTGAAGACTGTTAATGGCGTATTACATGAGACATTTACGTCAGCTTGTTTAGCATTAGGACTAATAGAGGATGATCATGAGTGGAAGGCAACGTTACAAGAGTCTACTTTATGGATGATGCCTCAATCACTTCGACGATTATTTGTCAGAATTTTAATTCACTGTCGTCCTATAAATGCTGGTGAACTTTGGAAACAATTCAAAATTTATATGTCCGAAGATTATGCTAGAAACGTTGATAACATTGCTGCTGAAAAAATGGCATACATACATGTCAAAAATATGTTATCTGATGAAGGTTATAAGTTGAATGATTTTCTTGGATTGATGGATGTAGAAGATGAAACTGATAATTTTGCAGTTACCTACTCTATAAATATTAAAGAGGAAAAGGAATTAGGAAAAGAAAGGTATGATAAACTGAACGTCAAACAAAAAGATATAGTCGATTTTATATTAAATGCAGTAAATGATAATATCGATAATACTTGTCGGTGTGTATATGTCGATGGTCCTGGAGGATCAGGAAAAACATTTATGTATATTACATTGTGGCATTTATTGAGGAGTCTCGGTAAAACTGTTTGCAATATGGCATTTACAGGGATAGCTGCAACCTTACTTCCCATGGGTCGAACAGTTAATAAAATATTGGGTTTACCCGTGCCATTATATAATGATTCATCTTCAAATATAAAAGTGCAATCTAAAGAGGGGTTGTATTTGAAAAATTTTGATGTCTTCATTTGGGATGAGGCTCCAATGTCACCGAAGTATGCCTTGGAGATTATGGACAGAACATTAAGAGATATTATGCAAGTAGATGTTCCTTTTGGTGGTAAAACGATTATTTTAGGAGGTGATTTTAGACAAGTATTACCTATAAAACAAAATGGTACAAGATCTGAAATTATAAATTTGTCAATTAAAAACAGCAAATTATGGAAGATATTTGCAAAATTTACATTATCTGAAAACATGCGAGCTTTACCGGAAGAAACACAATTTGTTAATTTTTTACTTGACATAGGAAATGGCACTTTTAACGATGTAAAAGATTGTGTTCAATTACCAGACAACATTCTGGAAGAAGGAAATATTGATATCAGTACAGATGTAATGGAGAGTTGATTAAACAGAAAAGGTTTGAAGATTTGGCATTATGTGCTATTTTAGCTCCGAGAAATATTGATGTAGATGAAATTAATAATAATGTTGTCCAGTTATTAGATAAGAGCGAAGAAAAAGTTTATAGAAGTATTGACAGTGTAGATAATCGTGATAATAATAATGATCATGATACCTCAAGATAGTTTTTAAAATAAATGTAAATGTCTAAATATATACAACCAATTACTTAATTCCCATAGAACTTAATGTAAAATGTTAAAATGTAAAAAGCTTATAACTTGTTTCACAGGTACCTTGAACTTTCCAAAATTTAACTACATGATTAGAACACCATTATCTACCAATGGACCAAATATGATTAAAATAGTATTGTTGTTAGCTCTTTCTACGATAGAACCTCAGTAATAATAAAGAAATAAAACAATTTGTAATAAAATATAAAAAAAGCAATTGCTTATGTGATTTATCAGCAATTTTAAATTAAATTATTTATGCACTTCCCAATTTAAAAAATATCGTAATTTTCATTTATTTAAATGTTGTTTTCATGCTTATAAGAAATCTTAGTATTAACGAAGGTTTATGTAATGGAACAAGATTATTGGTTTTAGCTTTATCTAATCATGTTATAAAATGCAAAATATTAACGGGAGATAAATGTGGAAATATTGTGTTTATACATCTAATACTATTGTACTGTGAAAATGTTTATCCCTTAACATTTAAAAGAACACAATTTCCAATTAAACTAGCATTTGCTATGACTATAAACAAATCTCAAGGACAGACATTTCATAAAATTGCAATTGATTTAAGAAAAGATGTTTTTAATCATGGTCAATTATATGTTGCATTATCAAGAGTTCGTTCATTTAATTCAATCAAAGTTTATTTAGGAAATCAAAGAAGTAGAAAATGTATTAAAAATTATGTGTACAAAGAAATTTTTGAATAATTCTTCTTGTAAAAATAGAATATATATTCTTAACATATAATATTATTATAGAAGGTACTTTGTAGCACAGTTGCAAATAGTTCATGAAAATGAACCCATTAAGGTTCATGCTTAGGGAAAAATTTTTATCAAAAAAGTGACTACGGGAAAGAGGACCGTTTACCAAACAATTATTTTCTATATTAAAAATTGTTTACAAAAAAATTTGTTTAAACAATTTGTTATAAACAAATAGAGAAATAATAAAATGTATATTTAAATAATAGAATGTATCTCTTTCTATAACAGAGATAAGAAAGGATAAAAAGTGATAAGATTTCTATCTCTTTATTTCCAGTATGGATCTTTAAAAATATAAAAACCATGTGGGATAGAAAAGGATAGAAGAGGTTAATGCGCACGAGGTTAGGGGATCGCTCCATCATACCAAACGATTTATCAGTGTTATACGCGTTAAATATCAGATTAATTTCAGTATATATAGATATATATAATACCATATAAAATAACTAAAGCAATTGGGTATTTAAAATGGAAGATAAACTAAAAGATAGGGAATAGAAAGAGATTCATTTCTTATAGCAAAGTAAAAAAGAAGGGGATAGAACAGGGATATAGAAAGAGATAAAAATAGTTGATGGACGAAGAGATAGGAAGAGATTTATTTATTTTAGTAGAAACAGATACATATTCAAAGCGAATAAAGAAAAGATATAAAGAGGCAGAAGTTTAGAGATAGAAAGATATTGTGTTTTTGGAATGCAAAGTAGATATATGGAAGGGACAGGAAAAGTGTAATCACTTTCTATCCTCATATTTCTTTCCCTTTTTATCTTTTTACTCTTAGCAGGGTTATTACATTTAAATACATATCGGTTTCAATTGTGGGTTTGCGCATAATTTATTTTGACTATATAACTAGAAAATTATTGTATGAGGTTGGTCACATAATCTTTTTAATTAATTTAAAACACATGAAGATTTGCATGGTATTAATTGTAGTTAAAAGATTGTAATATAGTAAATGCATAATTATGCACAAGTATTCATTTTTATCAACATTTATTATTTAAAAGTGCGTTCATGAAATACATCTGTAGGTCTTATGATCAAGGAAAACAGTTGAATAGAGTTTCATCAATTATAAATGTAATGGTTAAAACAATGTAAATATTGAAAGTAAGGTTATGAGTGTATACACAAATATATTTGTGTTTTCTATTACGTACAAAATCACTGAATAAAGTATTTCTTGATTGCAACTGTACTTTATCTGTTATTAAAAACATTGTTTTTAATTATTTATTCGGTAGAAAATCAGTGAATAAAATATTTCTTGAATGCAAATGTACTTTATCTGTTATTAAAAACATTGTTTTTATTTACAATTTTATTTTTTAATTTCAACCGTACATACAATTTTATATTTAAATATTTAACAGTAAATACTTGAAAGTACCAGTTAGGTTACTTTAGTTACTACTTGGGGCAAACAGCACAAGCGCGTCACTATCCAGATAACAGCCATTTTGAATTTATCCCCATCCAACTTAAACATCCTTAGGGTGAAATCCTGTGTTAGCAGGAAGCGTAAAACCGAAATCATGAATTATGAGAGTGAGAGAGGTAGGTACATATTATTGTCTCTCTCACTTTCATGATTTTATGCATTTGCGCTTTCTGATCACATGGGATTTTAAGCTCTAAACAGATTGAATACGCGTACGAGATTAAAGCATGAGACAGAGAAGGACAGAAACAGTCTCTGTCCTTTTTTATCTCATGCCTAGCTTCCGTAACCGTATTCATTATGTTTTGGGCTTTACCCTTATAAGGATATTCAAGTTGGATGGGGAGAAATTCAAAATGGCGGTACATGTATAAGAGACCACAGGTATAAAAGGGTTAAAAGCGACCCAGAACGTAAATTAATCATTTGTAAATAATTGCAAATTTGTCAAACTAGGATCAAAACAATTTTATAAACATTGACGAAAACGACTTAAATGTAACTTTTTATTTATTTGTTAATAACAAAATCAAAAAAAATTTTAAATAAACACTGTTGCTTAAAACTATTTTTTAATAGTTGCTTAAGTAGTACAAATCATTTGTTAATTAAATATTTAATAAAGAAAATTTTTCTTTTAAAATTCTGAGAAGAATCTTGAATTCGAAAATTCATAATTGCTACATTTGACATGACAATTTCGGTGTATTTTTTATTTAGTTAAATAGTAATTTAAGACATCGGGAACTTTTCAAATTGGTGATACGTGGGATCGTTAATATAATGTTTCTATTTCGATTTCTATCACTTTTAAAAAGATTTAGAAAAAAATTAATTTTTATTTTCACTTGTCAAAATATTTATTTATTGACAGTAAAAAGCAAAGATGTTCGTTTGATTTTGTATTCTAAGAAGAACGTTAGTGCGATAATAACACACAATTTACATTTGTCACTTTTGTAAAATTTTTGTATTTCAAGAAGGAAGTTAGTGCGATCATAACACACTTCACATTTCTTAGATTTGTAAAATTATTTCATTTTTTAGCATTATTTTTATTTAAAAATCGTGGAGTATCTTTCTTAAGAACAGTATGATAATAGCTTTCAACAAAGTTATCTACAATTTTTTTGCAATTTATTTGTCAAATTACAAAAGTCTAGCAAATTTCAGATATCGCGTTACAAGAATTTGATGGATAGGGTGCAGAAATGGTACTAATTAAAAGCATTTTTCCAAAAAAAAATAACCGGATCCCCATACTGCTATACTATATCAGTAACGCTGACAAAGGCAAAGACAACAAAGATAGCTGTAATACATAATTTCAGGTAGTTCATTATTTTAATTCAGTTACTACCCAATGATAGTACAATTTTAGGGAAAAATTTTGCTCAGCGTAGGAATGCAATTTTACTTGAAGTGGCGCGAATAGAATTTTTAAATGTTTATTCTGATTCACCTTTACATCGTAATTTCAGTACCTTATCTATTTTCGCCTTAATAGATTGTGGGTTTTTTGGACGCACGTTCTTGTTTTTTTTTTTTTTTTCTTTGGAAAAGTAATTGGTGGAGTAAACAAAATTTTTTTCTTTGACTTCCTACATCCCCGACCTTTTGGAGTTTCTTTATCAGCTTCTTTTGGAGTTGTTGTGCAAACAACTGCACCATCCTCACAATTATCAGAGATGGAACCATCTGATAATAAGTCTTTCTCAAACTGTTCCTCATTGTTTTTTTCTTCAGACATACCTTAAGAAGTAGAATTAAAAAATGCAATTTATTGAAAGATTTACGAAGATTAAAAAAAGTTTATATTAACAAAATGAAGCTCGAAAAAAATCTATTTATTTATTTAAAAATATACGGGACCTGCCCTTTCGTACTCTTAACCTAAAGTTACAAAACGCAACTATATTTTGTATTATGGGAACGTTCATAAACTACGTGGTTAACAGAAACTGAAATTAATTTGTTTTCGTCTTTTGGAATTGCGCTATTAACCAAACATTTCTACACTCAAAAATGTAATAGAATTGACTACTTTTTAACTACCCGGAGTAATTCAATAAGTCCTCAACTGACTTTAAAAAGCTATAAATAAGCTAATTGAACTACTAATGTTAAACTACAAGAGAAGTAGTAAAAGTAGAAATCCAAACGCAGTTATATAGATTAACTAAAAAAGTAATTACTTTAACTGCATTGCACTCAACTATGCAATGATAGTTGAATTTCTCCACAAAATTTTTTTCAGTGTACAGAAGTTAAAATATTTTTAAATTTTATTTAAAATTGTTTAATTTGTTCATTATTAAGGAGGTTCTGTCGTAAAAAGAATTAACATTACCATTTTAATCAAATTTGGTCCACTGGTAGATAATGGCTGTATAATGATGAGGTTGAATTTTTGATACCTCAAGATAGTTTTTAAAATAAATGTAAATGTCTAAATATATACAACCAATTACTTAATTCCCATAAAACTTAATGTAAAATGTTAAAATGTAAAAAGCTTATAACTTGTTTCACAGGTACCTTGAACTTTCCAAAATTTAACTACATGATTAGAACACCATTATCTACCAATGGACCAAATATGATTAAAATAGTATTGTTGTTAGCTCTTTCTACGATAGAACCTCATTAATAATAAAGAAATAAAACAATTTGTAATAAAATATAAAAAAAGCAATTGCTTATGTGATTTATCAGCAATTTTAAATTAAAATATTTATGCACTTCCCAATTTTAAAAATGTCGTAATTTTCATTTATTTAAATTTTGTTTTACCTAATTTTATTTATTACTAGAACTCCAAAAGCGCGCTACGCGCGCGCAATTCTGTTTAACTTTAATTTTCTTTATTTTTCAATTGTCCAATTTAATATCTTACTAATTTCTGATAATTGCTAATTTCCCAATAATGAAATCTGCAATGTCTCCATTTACCAGTTTACCAAATTCTCTATTGTGCTAAATTTCTTAATTAAAAATTTCTTTACTTCTACAATTTTGTAGTAAACAAATTTCCAATTCTCAATTTTATCAACGTTTATATTTTGACAAATTTCTCAATAGAAATTCATTTTTTTAGAATTTTGTAATAATTTTTTTTCCATATTCATAAAAGACATTTTAACTGAATTAAAATAATGAGCTACCTGAAATTATGTATTATAGCTATCTTTGTTGTCTCTGCCTTTGTCAGCGTTACTGATATAATATAGCAGTATGGGGATCCGGTTATTTTTTTTTGGAAAAATGCTTTTAATTAGTACCATTTCTGCACCCTATCCATCAAATTCTTGTAACGCGATATCTGAAATTTGCTAGACTTTTGTAATTTGACAAATAAATTGCAAAAAAATTGTAGATAACTTTGTTGAAAGCTATTATCATACTGTTCTTAAGAAAGATACTCCACGATTTTTAAATAAAAATAATGCTAAAAAATGAAATAATTTTACAAATCTAAGAAATGTGAAGTGTGTTATGATCGCACTAACTTCCTTCTTGAAATACAAAAATTTTACAAAAGTGACAAATGTAAATTGTGTGTTATTATCGCACTAACGTTCTTCTTAGAATACAAAATCAAACGAACATCTTTGCTTTTTACTGTCAATAAATAAATATTTTGACAAGTGAAAATAAAAATTAATTTTTTTCTAAATCTTTTTAAAAGTGATAGAAATCGAAATAGAAACATTATATTAACGATCCCACGTATCACCAATTTGAAAAGTTCCCGATGTCTTAAATTACTATTTAACCAAATAAAAAATACACCGAAATTGTCATGTCAAATGTAGCAATTATGAATTTTCGAATTCAAGATTCTTCTCAGAATTTTAAAAGAAAAATTTTCTTTATTAAATATTTAATTAACAAATGATTTGTACTACTTAAGGAACTATTAAAAAATAGTTTTAAGCAACAGTGTTTATTTAAAATTTTTTTTGATTTTGTTATTAACAAATAAATAAAAAGTTACATTTAAGTCGTTTTCGTCAATGTTTATAAAATTGTTTTGATCCTAGTTTGACAAATTTGCAATTATTTACAAATGATTAATTTACGTTCTGGGTCGCTTTTAACCCTTTTATACCTGTGGTCTCTTATACATGTACCGCCATTTTGAATTTCTCCCCATCCAACTTGAATATCCTTATAAGGGTAAAGCCCAAAACATAATGAATACGGTTACGGAAGCTAGGCATAAGATAAAAAAGGACAGAGACTGTTTCTGTCCTTCTCTGTCTCATGCTTTAATCTCGTACGCGTATTCAATCTGTTTAGAGCTTAAAATCCCATGTGATCAGAAAGCGCAAATGCATAAAATCATGAAAGTGAGAGAGACAATAATATGTACCTACCTCTCTCACTCTCATAATTCATGATTTCGGTTTTACGCTTCCTGCTAACACAGGATTTCACCCTAAGGATGTTTAAGTTGGATGGGGATAAATTCAAAATGGCTGTTATCTGGATAGTGACGCGCTTGTGCTGTTTGCCCCAAGTAGTAACTAAAGTAACCTAACTGGTACTTTCAAGTATTTACTGTTAAATATTTAAATATAAAATTGTATGTACGGTTGAAATTAAAAAATAAAATTGTAAATAAAAACAATGTTTTTAATAACAGATAAAGTACATTTGCATTCAAGAAATATTTTATTCACTGATTTTCTACCGAATAAATAATTAAAAACAATGTTTTTAATAACAGATAAAGTACAGTTGCAATCAAGAAATACTTTATTCAGTGATTTTGTACGTAATAGAAAACACAAATATATTTGTGTATACACTCATAACCTTACTTTCAATATTTACATTGTTTTAACCATTACATTTATAATTGATGAAACTCTATTCAACTGTTTTCCTTGATCATAAGACCTACAGATGTATTTCATGAACGCACTTTTAAATAATAAATGTTGATAAAAATGAATACTTGTGCATAATTATGCATTTACTATATTACAATCTTTTAAATACAATTAATACCATGCAAATCTTCATGTGTTTTAAATTAATTAAAAAGATTATGTGACCAACCTCATACAATAATTTTCTAGTTATATAGTCAAAATAAATTATGCGCAAACCCACAATTGAAACCGATATGTATTTAAATGTAATAACCCTGCTAAGAGTAAAAAGATAAAAAGGGAAAGAAATATGAGGATAGAAAGTGATTACACTTTTCCTGTCCCTTCCATATATCTACTTTGCATTCCAAAAACACAATATCTTTCTATCTCTAAACTTCTGCCTCTTTATATCTTTTCTTTATTCGCTTTGAATATGTATCTGTTTCTACTAAAATAAATAAATCTCTTCCTATCTCTTCGTCCATCAACTATTTTTATCTCTTTCTATATCCCTTTTTTATCCCCTTCTTTTTTACTTTGCTATAAGAAATGAATCTCTTTCTATTCCCTATCTTTTAGTTTATCTACCATTTTAAATACCCAATTGCTTTAGTTATTTTATATGGTATTATATATATCTATATATGCGATCTACAATTGAATTTTCAGTTGAAACAACCCACTAATTTGCATCTAATGTTTTTCAGCAGTTGCAAAAACGGTTAGAAATCATTTAAAAATCATTCTGAAACATTTTTAAACAATGCAGCAATTATTATAGGTCGCCCGAGAACATAAGTTACAAATTAGTGAGTTGTGCAATTGTTCAATTGTAGCTCGTATACACCTTGCTGTCTCAAAATGTCATTTAAGGGGTAAAAAGCTTATTACATAAGGAATATTTCTGGACAATGCTAGAAATAATCCTAGAGGCACAAGTGTTAAAAATTGAATTAAAAAATAATTTTTCCATTTTTTTTGTCAAAAATAAATTTTTTAAAATTGGTTGTTATATAAATTAAAAATTTTGAAAATTCTACACAAAAAACATCTATGAGGTTTTCAAATTCAATAATTGTGAAAAAAGTTATTGTCAGTTGAAAATTATGCGACCTTCAAATTTAACCTCTGATAATATGGCAACCACACATTACACTGACCTAACACCCTACTTTTTATATTTGTTTTTATGTATATTATGACATTTATCATTAACAAACAAAATTTTTTTGGGTGGCTATTTTTCCAGAGAATACCCTATATTGTAATTTTATTATTAGAAAAATTATATACTTTTCCCCTCACTCTTATGAATAAATATTTATTAACCTACCTATTTCAATAATTACTTTTGACATTTTTTCAATTTTTTTTTAATTTCTTTTCTAATTTTATTAATTTTTTAAAATTCTGAAATGTTAAATTTTTATTAATTATTTTCTTCCATAATTTTGCAATAATTTTTTAACAATTCTACATACAATTTCTAGTATAATAACATGTAATAATTTTTTTTTTTCGAATCATACTTTTTTTAAAATATTAAAAATTTTAATTATTACATTGTACATTTATTGTAATTCATTATTAGTGCTGCCCTTCTCGTCTCATTTTGTCTCGGTTTTTTTAGACGAGACCGAGACGAGACTCAACTACGATAAAACGAGACGAGACCGATACAAAGTTTCTCCAGACTGAGACTCTCGACGAAAATTTAAAACAAAAAATAAAATATTATTACGAGAATTTATTTATTATTTTTAAGTTAAGTTATTAATTTCTATAAATAATTTATGTAATTAATTAACAGACAAATATTTTTTAACTAAACATTTATGTTATATTTTTATAAATAATTAACAAAATAAAAAATTAATTAAATGTAATTATTATTATTATTCAATTATATAATGATATTATTTAGGGTCAGTTGGGGTAATTCCGAACTGAATTTTTAATTTTCACGAATAGCGTATGTTTTTTATTTTAAAAGGCAATTCTGTCGATTTTTTTTCATTTACTTGTTATGTCACTTCCCGAGAATAATTACAAGAGTTTGTAGAATTTATAGGTAACCTTGAATCGCGAAAAACTGCTGTTCGACATTACCTCGACAATTTTGCCAAAATTGCAAAATTTTGGGGTAATAGCAAACAGAATTTTTTTTTTAAAAAAGTCTAAGGAGAAAGTTATCTAAAGTATATTACTGTAAAGGGATGAAATAGCTTGAAAAAAATTCGTAGTAGGTATATCATACTTCAATTAGTTGAATGAACCATGCCTTTCGTAGCAATGTAAAAAATTAAATGACTTGAAGAAATATTGAGGGATTTATCTTAAACTTGGTAAAAAAATATTTCTAAAGTCGATGAAAATTAAGTATAATACTATCTTATTTTACGAGTTATTTTTATGAATATTATGTACTACTAGTAAAAAATAACATTTAATAAAAGTTGCACTCAATGTTCAACTTTTATTTAAAGCTATAATTAACTTCTTATATCTTGTGTATCACTTTCTTTAACTTAATTCTAAATTACTTGCATTAAAGCAAGTAGATTGATCGAGACTGCGAGACCGAGACCGAGATAGAGGCCATATTTGTCGACACCGAGACCTGAAATTGTAATACTCAACGAGACCGAGACCGAGATCTGCAATTTTGATATTTAACGAGGCCGAGACGAGACTGTATGAAATCTCGTCTTTTCTCGTCTCGTGGGCAGCACTATTCATTATAACTCTTCTCTCTAAATCTGAATTAGTAGTTTTCTACCAAGAATTAGTAGTTTTCTACTATGAATTAGTCAAATTCATGG
Source organism: Ganaspis brasiliensis (assembly GCA_037103525.1). Classification (NCBI taxonomy): domain Eukaryota; kingdom Metazoa; phylum Arthropoda; class Insecta; order Hymenoptera; family Figitidae; genus Ganaspis; species Ganaspis brasiliensis. The sequence continues at coordinate 34,002 of JAZKLR010000464.1, read as the reverse complement.
CTCATTTTTCTCTAATTCATATAGTAGAAAACTACTAATTCTTAGTAGAAAACTACTAATTCTTAGTAGAAAATTACTAATTCTTAGTAGAAAACTACTAATTGAAATAGTGAAACTTTACTTTTCAAAAAAGTAGATTTTTTTACTAATTTCATTAGTAGTTTTCTACTAATTCTTAGTAGTTTTCTACTAAAAATTAGTAAAATTCTTACTATTTTAATAGTAGCTCACTTTTCGCTAATTCATTAGTAGAAAACCACTAATTCAAATTTAGAGAGTTATTTATAAACTACATACTAATTTCAATAATCTTTAAATATAAAAAAAATTTAATTTATTTTTCTTTAAAATTTTTTTAATCACAAATATATAAATTTCATACAATAACTTTAGTTACATTTCTTTATTATTGGATACCAAGTGTTTAACTAATTAACCTGAATAATCTGGAATGCCGTACAATTTAATAATTTAATTCCTTAAACTTACTTTATTAATAACAAAATTAAAACAATAATAGGGTATCTAATCCTAATTTTAGTGATGAGCAAAATTGGTCTTGGTCTTGCAGTCTTGGTCTTGGTCTTGCATATTTTGCAAGACCAAGACCAAGACCAAGACCAGGCTTATGCTTGCAAGACCAAGACCAAAAACAAGACTTTATCCTCAAGTTTCGCAAGACTCTTGCAGTCTTGCAAATAATAAAATATATTCACCAGAAGAAGCAAATGTTAGATTATATTTTAAAGGTAAAAATGTCAATTGCGATTTTTCGTCATATCAAATCTATCTGTTTTGTAGATACTTATTCAAAAACGCATTTATTGTCATATTTAAGACTACTTTGTGACCTATTAATCAGAAGTTAGTGATGTTTAACCCCTTGACTGTGCTGCTAAAATATATCATAAAGTGGGCTCAAACTGTGCAGCCACTTCCAATTATTCAGTTTTTATCAAACTTGGTACTAGTAGGTTTTTCGGGTCGCTGAGTACGAATTTGAAGTCAAATTTCTAAAATTCAAAATGGCGGATCCAATATGTCCGACAAAATTTTTAAAAATCTTAAGATGTCAATGAAATTTTGAAAAACTTGTTACTAGGGGTTTTTGGGGTCGCTAAATACAAATCTGATATCAAAGTTTAAAAATTAAAAATGGCGTATCCAATATGGCAGCCAGAAATTTTAAAAATCTTAAAATGTTGGAATTTAATTTTTTTCAAAATTTCTGACAGTCATATTGGATCCGCCATTTTAAATTTTTATACTCTGATACCAGATTCGTACTCAGCGACCCAAAAAACCTTTGAGTACCAAGTTTCGCAAAATTACGTTGACATTTTAAGATTTTAAATTTTTTGGCAGCCATATTGGATCCGCTATTTTAAATTTTGGAAATTTGACTTCAAATTCGTACTCAGCGACCCGAAAAACCTACTAGTATCAAGTTTTATAAAAATTCGTTAAGCCATTCTCTTGTTTTCATCATGACGTACGTGTATACACGTCATCCACAGTCAAGGGGTTAAAGAATAAACAAAAGCCTTATATATATGTGTGTAAGATAGAAAAAGATAGCACTATAGTGACATCTCTTTCTCTCTCATGTAATATAAAACTGCAAGACTCTTGTTTGCAAGACCAAGACAAAGTGTGCAAGACCAAGACCAAGACTAGACTTCTGCTTGCAAGACCAAGACCAAGACTGTGTACGCAAGAACAAGACCAAGACCAAGACCAAGAAAATCTTGGTCTTGGTCTTGCATTTGCTCATCACTACCTAATTTATTTCTAAATCTTTTTACATATTTTTAATTATTATTGTTTAAAATTAAATTATTTTAATTGAAATGTATTATTTTACTAATTAACTTTAATTCTTATAAATTTTTAATTTCATAAATTTTTTAATATATTTCTATTAAATTAATTAATTTTTTATATTTAAGTTTAACCGCAATGTTATATATGTTGCTTTATATTTCGTAGCAATTTTTGAAAAAGTCAACGGAATCCCACATTAAACAAATGGATAAGAGGTGTTTTTTAGCTTCTTACGGTGCTGTACGTATTCATATTTCACATCAACAAAAACAATTTTCGATACAAGTATTTTTTAATGTATTTTACATTCTAAATGTGTAGCTTCCTGCAGTTCAGCAGGTCGATAAGGATTATATCGTTAGCTACCCAATGGATCATACAGTACGTATAATATGCTTCATTTAATAACTATCTGGCCTTCTATAATGAAATTATAATTTTTAACTTTTAGGTTCCACAACTTTCAGAAAATAATGCGCTGCCAGAAACCCCCTTACAACTCCCACAGGTAAAGTATTACGCAAGTAATTAACGATGTTTACTTAAATTAAGGATAATTATGACGCAAAGAAGTGAGATTATTCTTGGTCCAAGAAAATTTATTCTTAAGGGCATGTGATGAAGTATGATGTCATTGGTATAGGCAAAATTTGTCCATAACTTTTCTCCTAAAATATTGTATATTTTGTCATGAAACTTGGTAGAATTACTTAAAATGTTATTAGGAATGTCTCTTTGACCCAAATTTGTTTAAATTGTGGCTCAAAATTAATTTTTGAAAAATTTCGAAAAATTTCAAATATTTTAAAACCTAATTTTGAGCCATAATTCAAACAAATTCGGGTCAGATAGACTTTTCTAATGATATTTTAAGTATTTCTAGCAAGTTTCGTGACAAAATATTCAATATTTTAAAAGAAAAGTTAGGGGCGCATTTTGCCTATACACTGAGAAAATAAGTTGACTAAATATAACAAATTCTTCACTACCGTAGCGTAGAGAGGTTGTTGATATAGCACCTGCAAACCACATTGTCTACTGTAACCGATTAAACGCATACTGTTAAACTTCAAGGTGACTGCGGTCACCGGTATCTTGTTTGTTTTGTTCCGAGTACGTCAACAAAGAAATATGCTAGAGGCTTATTTTCTCAGTGTATAGTGACGTTATAATCCATAACATGTCCTTAATTCTAAACATACGGACCAAGCATATTTTATGTTTGGTACAAGAAATGTTTTCTCTCGTTAAACAATTAAATGACCTTCATAAGCCCGAAATTGAAGAAGATTGAAAATTTTCAATTATTATGGATTTCATTTCTTGCCTATTCTTTTGCATGTCTTTGTAAAAGATTCAAAAAAGGTACACTGCAAAAACTGCTGTCTTCTAAGTGTTTTATTTTAACACACAAGACATTAAGAAAGCGTCTTACAGTTATTTCAAGCAATTTCATTGGTTAATAATTTTGAAAGATGCTTTCTCATTGGTTTAAAATTAAGACACTTTAAAACGTCTTAAAAGTGAGGACAAAAATGTCTTAAAATAAGACACTTGTTTTTACAGTGTACATTCCAATTTTTCATATCTACTAAGAATATTTAAACGAAAAAAAAAAATTCGTAGTGACAAAGATTTGAACTTGAGTTTTCAATGCAGAACTCGGATGCTGTGTCTGCAGATCTAATTCAGACTGTAAAATCAAAGGTTCGATATATTTCAGTTTTTACCTCGTTATATTAAGAAGTTTCAAATGGAGTTAAAAGTAATTTAAAAAATCGGAATGCTAAAAGGGAATTGAAAAATTGTCAAAATATTAAACAGGAATTACAAGTGATTTTTTTTCATTACATATATTACGAGCAGACAATAGAAAAGAATAGGCAAGACTTGCAATTTGAAAAGACTGAATAATTCTTACTGTGCTGTTGCGCTATAATTTTGCAATTCTTTTCAATTTTGTCCTTTTTAATGGGAGATTATGTACATAATTATAAACATCTGCTTTGTGTAAATGTAAAAGTCAAATTTATAATAACAATAGTAATATAAGGACAATGCTGCTCATATACTAAACATCAATTGATTATTGCCTAGACACATGACTGCTGCTGTAAGGAGGAGAACAAACGACTGAGAACGGATATTCATCAGTTGCAAACAGAAGCAGCTATTAACAAGGCTTTGCTCAATCAAGCTAATGAGGAGTTAGTCTTTTTAAGACAACTTGTCTCCAAAATGCCCGATACCATGGAAGAAATTAGAGGGAAGTTGGATGAAGCAATTAAAAAGCCATCGCACGTTGATTCCGATCCACTAAAGGTAGTTAATGTCCTTTTCTACCACATAACTACAACTCGAGTGGGCTATGTGTTCAAGCACCTAACTTAGTTTAAATTTTAAATCTTTGAATTTGTTAAATTTTTAATAATTTTATATTTTTTATCTATTTATGAACCACCATTTTACACATTATAATTAAAAAGCCATTACAAATCTGTTTCTTATAAACTGTTTAAAAAAAATTTATAATTTTTTTGACTTTTAAGTTTACAATTAACTTGTCCAAAAGTTATTTGTCCGAATTTGTAATTCTTCAAACTTGAATTTGTCAGAATTTGAAAACCTCTTGAACGCGCATGTGTCCGAAATTCTCATTTACCGAATTTCCATTTCATAACAACTTTAAACTCACTAAACTCGCATTTCCTACAATATTAAAATCGACGACATTACATTTGTTACAATTTTCAACACCCCGAACTCGTAATTGTCCGAAATTCTACATCCTCTAACTTGCATTTGTCCGAGCTTTAAAATCACCAAATTCGATTTTCTTGGAAATTGAAACCACCGTGCTTGCATTTAGCAGAATATTGAAATCCCCACAATTGCTATTGTCAGAACTTGTAAATCCCAGGGATCACAGCCCCTATTGTTAGTAAAAAAGGGGAATAGGGGCAATTTTTTTTTTAAATAGGGGACAAAAAGGGGACAAAAAATTCGCTTTAAAGTCTATCATGGCGCCTTCCATTGCAAAATTGAAGATGTTAAATATGGTCTTAATAGTTTTTTCCTTTTAAATAGAAGGAAATTTAGTGTTTACTTATCCTAAAATTTTAAATTAATATTTTTTAAACAACTTTTTAACTGAAAAATAACGAAAATAATGGACAATTGGAAATAAAACTCGAAAAATATTTACATAATTACACAATTAAGGAAGAATAATAGTTTAAAAAATTAAACAATAGACATTAAATTTTAACTAGAAAATTGAAAAATTAAGAAAAATATAGAAATAACTGTTGGAAATGATTGCAAATTGAAAAACTGAATTGAAAATCGACAAAAATAATTGAAATTCAAGAAAATAATAAAAACTTGAAGAAATAAATTGAAAATTTAAGAATTGAATTAAAATTTGAAAAAATAAATTAAAATTGAAAACAAAACTCTAACAATGGACAGATTAATCAAAAATCGAACAAAATAGTTATTGAAAAAATTATAAGAATAATTATAAAATTTTAAGAGAATAATTTAAAAAATTGTCGCAAACAATTGAAAATTGAAAGAAATAAATAATAACTAAAAGAAATAGTTGAAAAGTAGATTAATTCACAATTGGAAAAACTAATTTAAAAAATCAAACAATATTAAATTTAAACAAAATAATTCAAAAACTATGAAAATTATAGGCACACCTAATTGTTGAAAATAATTAAACATTGAACAACTTGATTGCAAATTGAAAAAAATTGAAAAATTAAGATAATAACACAGACCGACAAAATTTCATTAACTGCATGTTGCCTGAAATGTCACAGCCGATTCTTATAGGATTTGTCCGTAGAATACGAATTTAGCCTTGAAAATATTGGATTGGCTCTAGTTTTCGAGCAATTTAGGTTTTAATATGCAAAAAAACGCCTTGTCGGCATTATTTGAATGTCTGTAAAACAATAAACCACAACAGTAAATCTTCCTGCATAGGACCAAATGCAAGCTTAAACATTGCTCTTTGAGACCCAAAAACAAAAAAATTTAAGTATTGCATACTTTAACAGCATGTGATGGTGAATGACGTCACTGGTATAGGCAAAATTTGTTCGCAAACTTCCTCTTAATCAAAAACATACAACATATTTTCATACAAAACAATTTTTTTTTAATCGAATGTATTCAATAGTTTTTGAGGTCGCTGATTTCGAATTCGACATCAGATTAAAAAAATTCAAAATGGCGGACAAAAAATTATAAATCTGCCGGATTTAATTGAAACATGTTACCTTGGGGGTTTTCGGGGTTGATGAATACGAATCTGACATTAGATTTTTAAAATTCAAAATGGCGGATCCAATATGTCGGACAAAAATTTAAAATCTGCCGTATTTAATTGAAACATGTTAATTGGGGGTTTTGTGGTCGTTGAATACGAATCTGACATCAGATTTTTAAAATTCAAAATGGCGGATCCAATATGGCGGACAATGAATTAAAAATCTGCCGGGTTTAATTGTAACATGTTACTGGGGGGTTTTCGGGGTTGATGAATACGAATCTGACATTAGATTTTTGAAATTCAAAATGGCGAATCCAATATGTCAGACAAAAATTTAAAATCTGCCGGATTTAATTGAAACATGTTAATTGGAGGCTTTTGTGGTCGTTGAATGCGAATTTGACAATAAATTTTTAAAATTAAAAATAGCGGATCTAATATGTCGGACAAAAAATTAAAAATCTGTCAGATCCAGTAGGAACATGTTACTTGTGGGTTTTTGGGGTCGCTGAATACGAATCTGACAGATTTATAAAATTCAAAATGCAGGATCCAATATGTCGGACTGAAAATAAAAAATCTGCCATATTTACTTGAAACACATTACTCCTGAGTTTTCGAGGTCGCTAAATGCGAATCTGACATTAGTTTTTTAAAATTCAAAATGGCGGATCCAATATGGCTGATAAAGGATTAAAAATCTGACGGATTTAATTGAAACATGTTACTTGGCGTACTTTACTGGACGGGTAAAATTATTTTATCTAACCTTAAAATGTCGGGTAACGACAATTTTGACTTACCTTTGTTGGTTGGGTCTGGAAATTTTTATCTCTCCTTCACTGGACGAGTGAAAGTAATTTTATCTTACCTTTAATGGTAGGGCAACGATAAATTTATCTTAACTTTCTTGGTTGGGTAAAGACATTTTTATTTCTCCTTTACTGGACGGGTGAACGACATATTGTATCTGCCATTTTGAATTTTGAAAACCTGATCACACATTCGTAATCTGTATTCGCAAAACCTCCAAATACAAAGTTTCATTAAAATGTGAATTTTTTTAAAAAAATTTTCCGCCATATTAGGTGCGCCATTTGGGTTTTGAAAATCTTACAACAGATTTACAATCAGCGGTCTCAAAAACCTCTATATACCATGTTTCATAAAAATGTAAATTTAAAAAGAAATTGTCGCCCATTTTGGATCTGCCATTTTGAATTTAAAAATTTTGATAACCGATTTGTAAGCAGCGATCCTAGAAATCCCCAGATACAAATTTTTACGTAAATTGGTTTACATGATCAAAAGTTATGTTGTTTTAATCACTTTTCTGGGACTAGGTACATCACATTGGATATTAAAGGTTATGTATAATACCTAGGTTTTTGTTTTTGGGTCTAAAAGGGTAATGTTTGAGCCAACATTTTGTCCAATGCTGACAGATTTATTGTTTTGCTTTATTGTTTCACGTACACTCAAAAAATACCAAAAATGCGTGTTTTTACACATTTAAACCAAAATTGCTTGAAAACTAGAGCCAATCCAAAAATTTCAAGGTCAAATTTGGATTCTACGGACAAAATCCTATAAGAATTAGCTGCCATTGATTGGGCAATAAAATTTTGTCGGCCTGTGTAATTAAAAATTGCAAGAATGAATTGAAATTTGAAGAATCAACTTAAAAATTCAAAAGATTAATTGAAAAAAAAGATAATTATTGAATATAGAAGAAAATAATTGAAAACAAGCGAGAATCTTTTAATATTAAAAACATTAATTTAAAATTGAAAAATGGAATTTAAAATTTAAAGAAAATAGTTGTAGAATCAAACATTTGAATTCAAATTTGGAAACAATTTTTGTGACTAAAAAAATGTAATGGAAAATTGAATTAAACTGAAAAGTTAAAAATTAAATTGAAATTTAAAGAATATAATTAAAAATTGAAGAAATTATTTTAAAAAAGACGACAATCATTAAATATATTTAAAAAGTGGAAATGAAATTAGAATGAAATATTTAACCCTCTGACAGTTTAACCCGAGTATACTCGGGGTAACGTTCTTCTTTATATTTTAATAACCGAAAATCGGATTAAATTCCCCATAAGTTATTGAAATATATCTTAACTATTTGTTTATTTATAAATAAACAAATTATAAATAAATAAAAAACGATTGATCTTTATTTTTTTTCGTCCGTCATATCAGATCCGCCATTTTGAATTTTTAAAATCTAACTTCAGATTCGTAATCTGCGACCCCGAAAACTGTAATATAACCTGAAAGTAAAAATTTTTCTATACAGGAATAATTTAACCGTTTGGGTACAATTTTTCGACAGTTAATTCAACCATCAGAGGGTTAAAACTGAACAAAACATTTGAGAATTAAAGAAAATAGTTGTAAAATTGAACAACTAAATTGAATTTTAAAACAGTTTTTATAGTTGAAAAAATTATTAAAATAAGTCGAGAATTAAAGGAAATTTTTAAAAATAATTTTAAACTGAAAACATTATTTAAATTTTTTAAAAATAATTCAAAATTAAAGAATTAAATTACATTTTTAAAAAGACAGATAGATAATTGAAAGAAAAATTACAAAATGATAAAATTATTAAATATTAAAAAAATAATTGACAAATGTAAAAAAATTTGGAAACTGTCGAGAATAAATAACAAGAGAACGAAATAATCTAAAAATTTAAGGAATAGTTATAAAATTTTGAGAGAATAAGTGGAAGTTGAAAAAATTATTTAAATTAATTAAAAATTTCGGAAAATAAATGATAATGGAACCAAAAACCATTGTTTTAAAACTCTTAAACCATTGTTTATAATTTTCTTTAAAAAAGCGGCTAGATCTTCCTTTTTTATTAGGATTTAAAATTACCCGCAGTCTTTTAAAAATGGCAAATAAAAAAAATAAACTGTGATCAATCTGCCTCTCTCCCAAATAGCTCAGCGCGATTATTAAACGATTAAATGATACAAATGATTATTAAATGATCCAAATTCAGAATTAAGTGAAAAATAACTTTGATAAATTATAAATTTAAATTTGAAAATTAGAAATAGGGGAAATAGAGGACAAATCTTTGAAATAGGGGAAATAGGGACAAACCTTCAAAATAGGGGAAAAAAGGGGAATAGGGGACAGTCTGTGATCCCTGAAATACCTGAACTTGCATTTGTCCGAAATTTGAAATATCTCAATTTGCATTTGTCCGAACTTTAAAATCACTAAACTCACGTTTGGTCGAACTTTTAAATAACCGAACTTGCACTTCTTAAAACATTCAGCTCTCCTAACTATCATTTGTCAGACCCTTCAACTGACCGACTACGCAGGTCACCAAACTCGTATTTGTCCGACCCTTGGAAAGTAGAATTTCTAAACAAGTTTTCTGATTAGCTGGTAATGTTCCAAGTAAATTTACCAGCCAATGAGAAAACTCGTTTAGAAGACTTACTTTTCGAAGATCGGACAAATGCACATTCGGTGACTTTCGTAGTTGGTGAGTTAAGGAGTTTGATAAACAATGATTCGGAAAGTTTAATGTTTTGACAAATGTAAGTTGGGTGATTTAAAAGCTCAACCAAATGCAAGTTACGGGATTTAAAAATTCGGACAAATATTAGTTCGATGATTTCAAAGTTTGGACAAATGCAAATTCGGTAATTCCAAAGTTCTGACTATCAGTCGACTTTTAAAGCTTACAAATTAAAAGTACCTACACTAAAAGTCAAAAGTCGTCTTTTTCTAAGAACTATACCCATCCTTGCACTCGAGCATTATTTGGAGAAAGGAAACGAGACTGGGACAAAGCCGACAGAGTTTCTGTGCCTTATCCACAGTTTTTTACGAATTGTCAAATTCTTTATTTTCTATTGCAGGTTACAGTGGAGGGAATCAGTGTGGTTCGTAAATATTACGAAAGCGCAAAATTTGCCACAGACAAAACTAGCCGTATTCGGTATCTACTTTCTGCCTATCTCAACATGGATGATTTGCTAAACGTGAGATTCCGTTTACAATCTGAAAAAGACAACAATGTTGATTTATCAGCTGAAAAACGGATGATTGACAGTTCTTATATCAGTGAAATACTCCGTAAGTTTTTTGTACAAAAGATTTTTACTCAATAGTTAAGAAGGAAGAACTAAAATATCATGATGACCGCATCAAATTGCCAAAAAGTTTTCTTCTCTTCTCAAACATATTTGTTATCGATCCCGAGACAAATTCTGGACTAGCCAATACGGTTACAGCTGAACTTCATCCGCAATATGTAAGAAAATAATTCGAATATGAGCGTCATTAGTGTGACACAAACAATTTTAATTCTATATAAATTAACAACATTATGGAACGTGTCCGGCAAATCAATTCTGATATGTATAGTCTAAGCAAAATCCGTGTTTCGTCCGTTGACAAATTAGTTGCAAGTCTGGTTTACTCCAACATTTGTCCGGCAAATAATCCGAAATTATTTATAGTTAAAGTGACGTCAGTCTTTCGTCTATTCTCATCCGAAACCTGTCCGGCACTAACGTACAGTAAATACTGGATTCTCATACGAAAAAGGATTCGGCACAAATTTACAATATGTCGCAAGTATCATTTAGTCCAACATTTGTCCGGCAGTCAATTTTTAAATTACTTATATTTAGAGTGGTATCCCAAATCTGTCCAGCACTACTTTGCAATCCATTTCGAATCTAGTAATATATAATAGAGAGTTTGAGAAGAAATAAAAACCACGTGTACCGACTGCTTAAACCTAACCTAAAAAGCAGAATATAATTAACTGTGAAAAAATTTAAAATAACTTCCCTTCAAACAGTTGAACTATTTCTTCCGAAAACCCCCAATAAACCAATAGTTTGGAAATATTCATTTTTCACACAAAAAGTACTCAACACACACGGAAATAAAATTGTATTATGAAATCACATAACGCTTGACCGTTTGTACCATGATCCAACTAACAAGGTCTCGCCACGCGCAAGTAAAAAAAACACGACCAATCAACGCTCGGAGCATGCGGCCGACATCTTGGCAAAGTTTACGCTGCAAAATAAATTGAATTCAAATTGAATGAAAGTAATATTTATTGAAAAAAACCATTATCAATAGTATATATTATAAAAAATCAAAATTATCGACATAAATAAATTATCCCTGCAAAAGAAAGTAAAGGAAAATTGATTAAACATTATAAATGTAATATAAAGAAGTCCATCAAAACTAAATAATTTTTTTGTTTTGAAATTCATTGATTTATTTATTAAACACATGAATCGCGTAATAATATTTTACATCCAAAGTAGTTATTCACACAATGATAACAATAACAATAATTATAATACCAATAATAACAGCAATCGGAATAATAATTACAAACATAGTAATAACAATAATAATAATAACAATAATGACAAAAATAATTATAAGAGGCACATTTACACCGGAAATATGTGGAATAATATTATTATATTATTATTAGATATAATTATATTATATAATTTTATATTATATTATAATATTATATATTATATTATAATTTAATATTATAAAATTTATATTATATAATTATATTATATTATTTATTATTATTAAATGCGTCTTTACATTCAAAATATGTGCAATAATAATAGAAATAATAAAAATAATAAGAACAACAATACAAATTCTAGAGAAATTAAAATTTTTTAATTTTTCTTAAATGCCTACGTTTCTTGCTGTCATATAACACCTTATTTAAATTGCGAAGCCTAATATGAGTCCTTGTACGCACTAAGCATTTTAGAACTTTTATATCAAGTTTTTCTTTCAACTTATTATTAACTCTAATTGCTAGGTCTGTGTAAATTTTTGTTTCTAAAACTGACATAATACCATTCTAAATGTTTATAAGTGTAAAAATATAAATAACTCAAAAATACCTGGAGCAGGTATTTTTCTAATCATTATGTATCGGTAGGGACATAAAATAAATAATTTTTTTTTTTAATTTTAAATTATATCCTACTTTTTATCATAATGTATAATAATTATAATTTTATACATTTATATATGTATATTATAAATTTATATTGTAGTATATTATGCATTATTAAATGAATAAGTATTAAATTAAAATTAATAAAAAATTATTCAAGAAATTATTAAATAATTAAATAAATTATATAATACATTATAATATATTATACATTTTATAATTCTAATATATTTCATAATTATCTATAGATAATTATGGCAATGGCTAATAATTTCACAGATTTACTGCAAATATTATTTCAAAAATTTAAATATATAGGCGCCTTAATGTCAGCAACCAATCATCTGCCGTCTAGTAAGTCAGGTGACTAATTCAAGATGGCTGCCGTAAGTTTCAGCGCAAAACAGTTTCAATTCTGTACGCCTAATGGCTAGACCTTGTTAGTTGGATTATGGTTTGTACCGTTAAATCATCAAGAAAAAGAGAGAGAGACTCGGAAAGCGCGGGAACACTGTCAAAACAAAAGCAGGTGTATTACGCGATTATGCAGATATATCAAATTTAGAAATATTCATAATCTGTTGTGTATGCTTAATTTTGATTATTTATTTGTTTTTAACCAATACATAAGAGAACGTAAGTAAAATTAGGTAAAAGAACAATTATAATTATTTTTACAAGTGCTGAATTTTTTTCAATATAAATGATATAGTCCCATTAACCATATTTCTAGCTGATTTGACTTGGAGATGCAGGGCTGCATTCATAAGGTTCTGCTTTGTGGAATTAACTATGTATGCATAATTTAAATCATCAGGATTTCTTATTAATTTTACAAAGTTAAGTTTAACTATAGCTTCATGGTTAATAGTAGCAAGCGAATATTTTTTACAATTTTGTTATTATGACATTCAATAATATAAACTTTTTATTTCGTTGATTTTCTTAATTATTTCCATATTTTTAAAAATAAATAAGCTGCTTTTTGTAAATTTTTTCAATTTTTTGTTACATGTTGTCTATTTTTTGCAAATTTATGCACTTATTTTTTTATACAATTTTTAGATTTTCATTATTTTCCTAAATTTATTGTTGAATTTGTTATAAGCTTGTAATATCAAAAAAATATTTTCGGTTTAATTTTCTTAAACTTTTTTATTTTTAAAGGATTTTACATTTCTTTCATGGACTTTTTATTTATCTTTATACATACATTTTATTTTTATTAATTCTAATTTTTTAGTAGATTTCAACCAAATTTTATTGTTTTTTGTATTTTTTACATTATTTTACAATTTTTTAGATTAAAAAAAAACATTTTTCCTTTTTTGTTCTATTTATTTAATTTTCTTGTTGTTTCACAATTTTTTTAGTCTTTCCTTGCATTTCAATTATTAATTCTTTAATTTTTGGCATAATTTTTTTATTTCTGAAAAATAGTTTTCCGTCTTTAAATAATTTAGTTTTTACCTTGTAGTTACGAATTTTTTAAAGCCTTCATTTGATGCATTTATTTAAACTTTATAAATTTTTCAATTTTCTACTTTTTGGAAAACTTGTAGGGGAGAGGGCCCCAAGTTGGACACCCTATCGATTTATTGCTGTAGAATCCAAACCGAATAAAATAGATTAAAATGTTTTATACCGGATGAAAGTACAATTTATAAGGTAACTTATGGCCACAGAGATAAAATTTTATTTTGAACATAAACATTTTTAAAGCATTTTTTCTAATTGTTAAAATTTTCAGTCTAAAAAAAAGTGGCCCCAAGATGGACACCTTCTTAAAAGTCTCTGAAAATGGTAGTTAATAAAAAATTAACATCGTGTAACAATTCTTGAACTAAGTTTTAATCATTTTACGGAATTTATCAAGAAATAAAATTTCTAAAAACTTCAATTTAATAGCTTAACAGTAAAAAGTAATAAAATATCGAAAAATATCAAGATAATAAATTCTCTAACAATAAAATCACATTTTATGGTGGAAAATAAAAAATTTTAATCAATTGGCTCAAAAAATTATTGAAAAAAGTGTAAAATCGAAAATATGCAAAAAAGTACATTGAGATTTTAGGCCTGTCCATCTTAGGGTACATGACACCATTTTTTAATCCCCAGTAAAAATATATATATGAATACTGAATTAGTAAAAACATTTTGGAATATTATTATACGATAAATAAAGAATATTATAACGTTCAGTACTCATTCTAAATCATAAATTTAAATAACTTTACAAACTTGAGAAAAAACTGTTACAAAACTTTTTTAGACACAAAATTACGTGGTATGTGTAGAAAAAAAACCAACTGGTTTTTTTTCTTCAAATGTGCATCAAAATGTTCGTCTATACAAACAACAAAAATGACAGAAAGCATAAGGCGCTGTCACCTTAAACAAAAATTTTATACGAAATGTCCATCTTGGGGCCCTGTCCATCTTGGGGCCCACTCCCCTATATTTTGAAAACATGTATTCGATGGTTTTATTTAAATTTTATATACTCAATTATCTACTTTTTAAAAAACTTTTATTCTTTTATTTTATATTGACGATCTTGGATAAGAGAGCCCTGAGGCTTTAGAAAGGGTTACTCGAGTTGCCGAGAGAGAGCGCTGCCTTACGACGCAGCAATTTCACTCGTTACCGAGTTCGGAGAATTAGCCTATAACTGTCCAACCTTTCTCCGACTCGTGGCCGATCAGCAAGGAGAGCTCACTCGACTGCCATAGGTAGGAGTCAGCGCCCAGCGTCGGTGAGAAGCCGGGGGCAACGGACCAGATTCTAGCCCTAAACCATCGCATAGTCGTCGCTCAGCCGTTTTTTTTTCGTGGATCCAGCATCTTGGCCAAAATTATCATCGTGGTGAGTAAACCCAGTCTCATTAAGTACGCCGTGAGGCTTTAGTGAACTGGTCGATATTAATTATCTCCCAGGGTACGCCGCAAGGCTCCTGGGACCTCTTAATTATTACTTGTGTACGATTTTTCTGGTGGACGCCGAAAGGCTGCCGGAACACTTTTCCGATTGTATTTCTGGTGTACGCCGAAAGGCTGCCGGAACCTTTTTAATTTGATTTCCGGTCCACGCCAGGAGGCCACCGGAACTTATATTTTTCAATCGGTTTCCCGATGAGGAGTTGATCCTGAGTCGACTATGGGATCTGCCAAAAATACCTACCGCTGTTGAGTGCGTTTCTACCGGAAACTACATTAAATAAACCTGTGAACATAAAATAAAAAGAGACTTAATTTAAAATTCGGATTGAACATTGTGATACTTACGATTGAGTTTCTACCGACGAACAACAATCTAGTGGAAAGGAATCATTATTTTATTTGATTGTGATAAAAAATACAAAAATCTAAGTTTGATTTACCAGCCCCTGTGAGAGTATTGCAAACGGAATATCGCGCCACACGAATGTGTTAAACCGAGTTGAATGAACGACAGAACACTATTAAAATAAAGATAAATTAAATTAAACTGACTTTACGTTTACTTACCTTCCCTCAGGCTCTTTCTTAGGTCTTATTAATATAAAAATAGACCCCTAGATTAACGAACTGCTACAATACTGATTTTATATATTTAAAAAAAGTCAATTTGTAATTTAAATAGAAAAAATAGAATTTTTTTATTTCTTTACAAACATCGTAATTTTTAACAGCCCTGTTAATATATAATATTGATTTAATTTAAGTTTTATATTTTTAGCCTTATTCAATTAGAATAATTTGGATATTCTATACTAATTTAAAGTTTATTAAATTATTATGCAAGCCGTTTTTTATGTTTTCTTTTTTCTTGCCTGGAAATTCAGGAATTTTCTTTAAAGCTAGATTTCTTTTATCTCTATTCAAATTTAAAGGCAAGTTATTAAGGGTAGTTTTCTCCTTCTTTTTTTTGTCATTTCCACTGAAGTCGCTTTCGTGTTAGCTGCTATCAATATTTTCAGTGACAAAAGATTGGGCTAGTCTTCTACTTTCTTGGTTATGTCTGTCTGTAAAAGAAAATGATGAAAAAAATTATGAAGATTGTATTAAATTAGAAAAAAAAATAAACTAACTTACGAGCTTCTTTTAAAATGTTGATTTCGAATAACAGCCAAGCTTCTTCATCTGGGTGTCTAATTTCTTTCGACCATTTAGTTACATTATTATAATCTTCTTGGTTTGGTTAGGGGCCATCCATAAATTACGTAACGTTTCTTAGGGGGGGGGTCTGAAATTTTTAAAAAACGTGTTACGTAATTTATGGATGGCCCCTTAATAAGAGAACCATTTATCATCAATAAATCTGAACCATGACCTTGGTACCAGCTCCACTGCTTTTTTTCGTCAGTTATTTCAGATTGAAAAACTACGACTACGTGCGTAGTATCAGGCTTTGAAGACTTCCCATGCATAATGAAATTATAATTATGAATATACCTGAAACACAGAAATAATTATAATAAACCATTTTTAAAATTAAAGGGCTACAGGGTGGCCGCAAATTTCCATTTTCAAAAATCCCTGACTTTGTTAGATTACTTCTAATCTTTTTGCATTAATTTTGCTTCCTCATAGAGGAAGCTTTGTGATCGCTAAGAATTTCGATTTTCCAAAAATAGTTTAAATCAACTTATTTTTATCTAAAAAGCGTGAATTTTCATTCCTAAACAAATGTCCAGATGTATGTGTGTGTGTGTGTGTTTGTGTGTATAGCGTTTTTTGGTTCAAGATATCTCGAGAACGCTTTATCGGATTCCAATAAAATTTGAATGACTTATTAAGCTCATGAATATCTAAATTTGGACACAGGGATTTTTGAAAATACCCAACCAAATTTTTTTGTGCACCTTTTTTCATAAAAAAAATCGTTTTTTGACAAAATTTTTTTTCATGATAAAAATACAACTTAAAAAATACAAAAATCATATTCCTTATCTCAAAACGAATCGATTGACCTATATAACTTTTAAAATTGATCAAGAATTCGTGAAATAATTCATATTTTTACATTTTTTTGCATTAAAAAATTTTCTTTTGCTTCCTCTATGAGGAAGCCAATTATTTTGCTTACTTGGAAGCGAAATGTCCATGAAATGGACATAATTCTCACCTAGTTTTAATGTTCCTTACAACATATTTGGCTATAAATTTAACAAAATAAATATCAAAATCAATTTTGGATGAAACAATAGAAAATATCAATTTTTAAATCTAAATTTTGTTATTTAAAAAAATGATAAATCAGTTAATCAAAAAAATTGCATTTAAACTTGATATAGGGGTGTATTATAGGTCGGTGACTTAAATTTTATCAGAAATAAAAATAGGACCTTATAAGGCCCAAAATAAATAAAAATAGTTTTTTATAGTTCTGTTCAGAAAATCTTTTCAAATATTAGAAAGTTTGTTGTTTTTAGTAATACAGCTATTCACTTATGGTCCGAAAAAAAGTAGGCATTATAGAGCCCAAAATAAAAAATCCTTTACGCACAATTATAATTATGTACAAAATATTATAAAATATAATTAAACAAATAAAGTGTGTATTCTGAAAACTTCACACCTATGATTGTAATGAAACTTATTGATATTACTTATGTATCTCGATGCGCCGATTACGAAAATGATAGTGAAAATTAGCGCAAATTTGGTTATCATGGTAAAAACCATAATACAATACCATAATAATTTAACAATATTTAATAATCTGATAATTGAAATCAATGTTAATCTGTTTAAATTAGGTTGAAATTAAAAATAGCAGTAAACATGTGGTTTCAAAAATAATTTTCTTTCCTCAAAATCCTATTATTTATTAAAAAATAATATTGAGTCATAGAAGAAGTCGAATATTCTTTTACATGTGAGAATATTCTTTTGGTAACAGCATCCTAATTTTTTCAAGAAAGCCTCCCTTGGGAACTTCCCAAAAACTTCACTTAAGAACTTCTCAGAAACTTCAAGAAAAATTTTTTTGTAGACTTTCCCTTTATACTTCCCATAGAAACTTTTGTTGAAACTTTGCAGTTATTGTGTTTTAACTCTAATAATAAATAATTTTTATAATACACGATTTTGTAATTTTTAAAATCAATCATTGCAAATATCTTAAAATGAGATAAATCGTTAATATTTAATAGTATACTGTTAAAAGGTCAGTTTTCAAAAGAAAAAGTAGCATCTATTTTTTACAAAAGTATTTACCATTTAAGTTAAAAAAAGAAAGCTGAATGTTTCCAAGGGATGTTTTAGGAAAGTTTCCAAGGGATGTTTCCGGGAAGTACCCAAAGGAAGTCTCAGAGACGTTTCCAACGGAAGTTTCTGGGAAGTTTTCAAAGAACGTCTCCGGAAAATTTCTAAGGGAGGATTCCGGGAAATTTACAGCAAGTTTCCAAGGGAAGTTTCCAGGAAGTTCCCAAGTAATGTTTCCGGGAAGTTTCTAGGATGTTCTCAAGAGTTGTTCCCGGTAAGTTTTCAAGGGACGCTTCCATAAAATTTCCAAGAAGTTATCAAGGGAAGTTTTCAAAGGAAGTCTTAGGGAAGTTTCCAAGAAGTTTTCAAGGGATGTTTAAGGGAAGATTCCAAGGAATGTTTTAGGGAATTTTTTAAAGAAAGTTTCTGGTAAGTTTCCAAGGGAAGTTTTCAGCGGATGCTTTCTGGAAGTTTCCAAAGAAAGCCACCGGGAATTTTTCAGGAAGTTTCCAAAGGAAGCCTCCGGGGATTTTTCAGAAAGTTTCCAAGGAAGGCTTCCGGTAAATTTCCAGAAAGTTTTCAACAGCAAGTTTTCAAGGGATGTTTTTATGAACTTTCCAAGGGAACTTTCTAAAAAGTTTCCAGAAAGTTTCCAAGGAATCTTTAGAGAAGTTTCCAAGGGAAGTTTTCGGGAATTTTTAAGGAAGTTTCGAAATGAAGTCTCTGGAAAAAATCCAGGAAGTTTACAAAAAAAGTTTCCGAGAAGTTCCCTGTAAGTTTTCAAGGAATATTTCTGTGAAGTTTCCAGGAAGTTTCCAAGGGATATTTACGGGAAGTTCCCAAAGGAAGTTTCTAAGTAAGAGTTCCGGGTTGTTTCCAAGGAAAAATTCTTAGGAGGAGAACATTTTGCTATGTCTAGGAAGTTTTATGGAGTCTTCCGTTGGTATCTTTCGACCTTACAATAAGAAATTTTCAGGAAAATTCTTAAAAATTTGGATTTTATAATGCTTCCCAACGGTAACAATGTACAAAAGTTGACTTCTAAGTATGTTTACGCTATTTTAATTTTGTAAAAGCAAATCCAACTTTATAGAAAAATTACATTCCTGTTTATACATACGCTGCGCTGATATTTTATGAGATAAAAAAAATCGGAAGTATATCCAATAATGCACTGCAAACACAGGTGACTTAAATTGTTCAGAAATGTATTAAATTAAGACATTTTTCGTGTCTTAGACACCAAAAGTATCTTAATTTAAGACATTTTAGTCCAATTTAAGACACCATGTTTTTGCAGTGTGGATATTAAAATTGAATAATTTTTGGAAGAGAATTATGTTGCTTAGAAAAGTTTGTTTCAAACACTTTCTGCATGAAAATATTTTTTGTCAAAAAATACTTTCTGTCAGAAAATACTTTTGGTAAACAAATACTGCGTTGATGGCATGCCACTAGATTTCGATGGCTCGAAAGCAAGTAGAAAATAAGATGTGAAACAGGTTATTGATGTTTCTGTACAAAATATAACAAATTTGTTATTTTTTATCATTTTTGTCTAAGAATTGTTTTTTGAGAATCGAACTTTTCTTAAAAATATGCAATTATTTCAACTTTACTCTATATAATCTTAAGGGCATGTGATGGATCATGACTTCACTGATATATAGGAAAATTTTTTCCGTAACTTTTCTCTTAAAATATTGAATGTTTTGTCATTTTGGACCACAATGAAATTGGGAAAATTTTCGAAAAATTGCAAAATTTTTGAAAAATTGGAAAATTTTTGAAAAATCAATTTGAGCCAAAATTCAAACAAACTCGGGCCTGAGAGACCTTCCTAATGACATTTTAAGTAATTCCACCAAGTTTCATGCCAAAATATTCAATATTTTAAGAGAAAAGTTACGGACAAATTTTGCCTATACAAATGACGTCATACTCCATCACATGCCCTTAAACCGCTTTTTATTTTCATTGTAGAAATATAAAAATTTTTACCTTTAAAATGAACGATTCTGATTTTGAAGATGATTTTTAAAGTTATAGTAAATCTTCATCCGAAAACCCGAAAAAGTCTAATTTTTTAGAATATGTAAAGTGAAATCTATGTAATAACACTCTAAAAACAAGTGCCTTGAAAGTGTTTTATTATTTTAAGACATTTTGGTGTCTTTGTTGTATTATTTATTCATTCAAGACGCAATAAATGTCTTCAAGTGAGCCTTTTTTTGTGTCTTAGATACAAAGAAAAACACCAAAATGTCTTAAAATAAGACATTTAGAAGACAGCAGTTTTTGCAGGAAACCTCTTAAGTTTGACGTTTTACATTTATTAGGTACGTTTTTGAAAGAATCCAGAAGAGTTTGCATCATTTTATAATTGCTCTCTTAATCTGAATTAGTAAAAAACTATAAATTAAACGATGAAAAGTTGGCCATAAAATAGATTTAAAGGGAAAGGTGTTTACATTTCTACAATGAAAATAAAAAGAGTCGATTTAATGAGAAACATACAAATATTCGTTGAAATCAAGAATCTTTCGTTTTTAATATAAGTTTTTATATTTTTTCGCTGAAAATCAAAAAAGTTTTTACACTAAATGAAATTAAAGTTGAAATATTTATAAGTTTGAAACACTTGACTTGCTTGACGTAAAAAAATTATTAAAAATGACAAACATTTTCTCTTTTTTGTACAAAGGTTTTAATAATTTATTTCATATATTACTTTATATTGAATATTTTTATTGAATAAAGTAAACAAATTAAATATTTTTTAAACAAATACCAAACATTTTTTACGTATTTCTTTAATTATTTATTTTTAAAAAAATCTTTGGTTGACTGCCATTGCGTCATTTATATCTGGTTTACTTTAAAAACATTTGTTTGTACAAAAAATAAATTTTTTAAAGAAACCATCATATGTAAAATATACTAGCTACAAAAATTCCAAAAATTATTTATTTTATATATTAGATTTTTCAAAAATAAGTCAAAATAAAAATTAGTAAAATAAACTGATTGACATATTCTAGTACATTAAATTGCAGTGAAATGTTAACTAATTTTTAATTTTTAGCATGATATAATTTTACAATATAAAAAATTAAAAATAAATAACACAATCGCAAAAACTATTAAAAAACTAAAGTAGTATTAGAAATTGCATCCATTAGAATATTAAAGATACTTTTATTATGGTCAAATAAAAAGTTCTTTAGAGTTACATCCATTATCGTTATTTAAACTTTGAGAAACGGACATTTTTAAGCATAAAAAGAAAATTTCCGATTTGACGTCAAATTCCCGGCTGGTTCCCGGTTAATTTAAATTCCCGGTTATTTTCTGGTTTTCCCGGTTAGTAGTCAGATTACTAACTAGTGAGATTTACATGCAGATTTTAAATACGGTCAAACATATTTTTTTTATTAGGTATTTATTGAAAAAAAAGAATACGTATTTTTTATTTTTTTTAATATTTTCTTTGGTCGCTTAGTTTTTGAGTTATGGATTTTTAAAAATTTTTGTGCCTAAAAGTAGACCTATTTTTAATGTCATATGTATATCTCTAAAACTATGCCTTTAGACAAATTCTGCCAAAAGAGAAAAAGTTTAGTTTTTTCTTGATTTTTAAATAATTTTAACAAAAAAAAAATTAAAATTCTTTAAAAAGAATGACAATTAATTATAAACAAATTAATTTTTTTTAATTTGGGGTATTTTTTAAAAAAATTTTTTTGTATAATACAACAAACATAATCCTTATTTTATTGTTACTACTCTCATTTAAAACTTTTTTACCGACATCAGAGTCAATCACGTCAACCACCATATATTCTGCCAAAATACAAGTTTTTCTGCAAAAAAAGTAGTTTTTTCAATTAATAGTAAATTAATTAACAAAATGATTAACGTGTTTAACTTATATTTTTGTATAATTTTTTTTTTATTTTCGGTACAGTTTACAAGTCCTGAAAGTTTTATTTTGGGGCCATCAATAGTTTTAGAGGTAAAATAAATAAATAAATCCTTCGGATGCATTATTTTAAAAAAATTTTTTTCTTGGTTTTTATTTTTTTTTTAATTTTATTTATTTAGCTTCCTCATAGAGGAAGTAAAGAAAAAGTTTTATCAGAAAAAGTAATGAAGTCTTTAATCATAATCAAGTTAAGTCTTAAATTTATTCAGATCTAAATTATATGAAACTGATATTTTTCTGCAAAAAATCTTACACCAATTGCTTGATGAATATTTACAAAGTGGAAATTTCAGAAATATAACTCAACAAAATTGTAATGCAATATATAATTAAAAATGTTTTATTCATTGAATAGTTTGATTTATTAACTTTGACGAGATTGATAAAAAAAATTATATGAAAATTGAATACAAATTCAATAATAATATATAATTATTATCCTTAAGATTAATTAATTAGCTCCCCTCAGTCGCTACGAAACCAGTGAAATAGCCAGACCACGATGGCTCTCAATTTGAGGACACTTCCTCTCTATAAATTTGTATTTTTTTAACCTGTGACAATTGTCTTTCACGACATATTTAAAAAAATCGATTGATGTGTTCAATTCAAACCATCCTTTCTGGTAATTTTTATAACTAAAATTTTCATTATTATTAATCTTTATTTTATTTTTATTTTATACTATTAAATACTCATTCATAAGTGTATTATATAAAAATACTTTTAATAAATTATAGTTCTGAGGAGGACAGCGGTGCTGTCGAAACGTTAAAAAAACTTGTGTGTGTTTTTTTTATATACTCCTGACTCGGAAAAATTGATTTCTTCTTCATCTTTTAATATTATTTAACCGAGTGATGGATTCTACATACTCTATTATCCTTAAGTTTAAACGTCTCTACAATTACAATAAAGTTTTTAAATCACTTTTCTCGCAATATTTCAATGTTCACGATTAATTTCTGTTGGTCCTAATTTTCGAATGTTTAAAAATAAACCCCCTTTGGATGAACTAAATACTGATAATTTGTCAAATTCTATTTTAGTTTTTCTTAACAATGACACTTCAAATTTTGAAATGAGATAAAGTAGACCGAGCTTTGTTTGCAAAAGTCCTTGGCGCATTCCTGAAAAAAAAATTATTAATAAAACATAAAAAGTCTGAATTAATAAAAATAATAACGGACAAACTAAAACTCAAAGAAACTTTTTTTTACCAATACAGCTTCGTGGACCAATTCCAAAGGGAAGATAAACATAAGGATTCCTTAAAGATTTATTTTTACTGGAGAAACGTTCTGGGTCGAAAATATGAGGATCTGGAAAATATTTCGGGTCATAGTGTAGAGCTAACATTGGAATCAGTATTGGCGTTCCTTTTTCAATGATTAATTCAGTGTCTTCAATTTTAAAATTTTTTGTTGCTTTTCTGTCAAGAAATGGCACAGTTGGATACATTCTCAGAGTTTCAGAAATAATCATATCCAGAAATTGCATTTCCGTTACCTATAAAATAACTAGGATGTTAATTTATTATTAAATTTAAATCTTTCAATTTAACCCATTAAATAGGGGGAGTCGACATCAATGAGACATTTGAATTATATATCAATTTCTATTTAAAAAAACATTATTTAATATAAACTTTACCAAATTTTCAATATAATACAAGTTCTTACTTCGTCAAAAAATTAAAGTCATGTTGATGTGATATTTTTTAAATTACTCTTTCAAAAAATTAAAATATCTTGTTGACAATTAAAAATATTATTAAAATTGATTTCACCAAATTTTGAAAGATCCTATTGTACATTATTTAGAGAAAATTTGGTTAACCAGAGAAAGAAAGAACACAAAATGTTAAAAAATTACTATTTAACAATAAATTTTGACTGAAGCCTACTTTTTTTGGAAAAATATACAAAAACTTCCAAAACTTGGTGAATTCAATTTTAATATCTTTATTCGGTGTAAAAAACCACTTTCTAGTTTGAGGTTATGTCAAAGGAGAGACCATCCTTAAATTGCCCTTAAATTTACGTAAAAAAATACAGAAAAAAAGAAAGGTCGTTAAAAAATTAGAAAAATTAATAAATGGTAAAATAATGTAAAAAATAATATCGAACAAGTGTTTTCAAAAAATTAGAAAAATATAGTATAAAAATTAAATAATTTAAAAGAAAAGAATACATTTCTGAGAAATGGAAAAATGATTATAATATGTTAAAATTAATTTAACCCTTCAAGAATAATAAACAAATTTTAAAAGAACAAAAAAAAATTGAAGAAGAAGGAAGAAAATTGAACGAAAAGTGAACAAATTTAATAGAATAAGAATAAGACTATAGAAACATTCAATAAAAAATAATAAACAAATTTTTGAGGAATGGAAAGTTTTTTTTTAACTTTAACAAACTAAACAAATTACAAACATGTAAAATTTTGTAAGAAATGAAAAATAAGAAAAAAAAATTTCGGGAAACTAAAGGAAAGACATTTTTATACCATTAGACAAATTTTCGAAACTATCCTAATAGCTATAAATTTAGAAGAATCAAGAAAATTTATTTTATGACAAAAATAAGTAATTTTTCAAAAAAATTGTAAAAAAAATAGTAAAAACAAATTGAATAAAAGAAAAAGATGAAAGCGAATGCTAACTAATGTAAAAGAAATCAGAAAATGAAAAAATTACTTTACCTCCCCCTTCTTATCGATTAAAAAATAAGTTGAAAAATTTTGAAAACCATATTTCATTTTGCGAAATAGTGGTAACATCAAAAAAGAAAAAGTTAAAGAATTAAAACTACGTAAGAATTTAATGAATGATTTAAAAAAGAAATAAAATTTTAAGAAACACTTAAAAAACAAGAAGATCTATAAAAAATAAAATGATGATATTTAAATAAAATTGAAATTTACACTGATTAAAATAGAAATCGATTACAATTTGTAAAATCTCGAAATTTTGTTAGCAAAATTTAAAATTTGATTAAATTAAACTTAAAACTTTGGATTTATTGAATTTAGTGTCGATAAAAATTGTTATATACTTAAATTGAGCAAATGTTATTAGTATTTACAATTAAGACGAATTTACACATTTTGATTTTTCAAATTTAGATGAGTTAAATTAAGAAATGATTGTAAATTCACCAAATATAAGTTTAATTCAATAAAAATAAATTTTGAATTTATTACTACAATTTTGAGTTAATTAGATCTTTTGAATTATGTATAAGTGAAAATTAGGATCAATTGAATTTAAGGAAGTTCTACCGTAAATCGATTAATCAAACAGATTTTGATAAAACTTAGTGTACTGCTAGATAAAGTTTCTACAATTTTGTAGTTAAATTTTTGAGACCTGTAGGTTCTTGGGAAAAAAGTTATGATCGATTTATTTTTTCACTGTTTAACCTGTTTAACATTGATTCTTATGAGAATTCATTACTCTGTCACATATATTTTCGTACTAAAAATTATTAATTGACGAGATAGTGATCAAAGTTTGTATAGTTAAACACAGATATGTAATGAACCGATATTGTATTTAAAAAAGAACAATAGGTTCCTGTGAGAGTTGTAATAAATTAATTTGTAAAAATATTTCACGTTTTACACGATACAGTTCAGACGTTCTGATATTTTAAAATGTTGATTTTGATCGCACATGAAAAATAATCATATTTAAAAAGTAAATAAAGTTAATAAAGTTAATAAATACAATTGTTTAATTGTATATCAGTAAAATTAAATTGAAACCTAACCACAAAATAATGGTCTCTGTTTTGACTAGTATCGTCATACGGTAGAACCTCCTTAAGTTTGATTAAAATAAAAATATTTATATAAAGAAAAATAATTAATTAATTAAAATTAAAATAAATATGAAACAATATCATTACAAACGAGGCTAAATTAAATATTAGAGTCGATTATAATTGTATTTAGGGAATCATTTGGCCAATTGAAATTAAATTTGATAAAAAAATTACATACTTAATCGATTACGATTTTAATATAAGATTTATAAAATTGTAAGCAAAATGAGAAATTAACAATATAATGAAAAAATAACAAAAAAGAAAATAATGAAAAATGTAAGAAATATATAAAACTGGTGACAATATGAAAAACTCGTGTAAAAATAAGGGTTACTTGTAATTTCATAATTACATTCATTTTCTAATCATGGTTACATTCTAATAGAAGTTGGAAATGTAGAAATCTTGATTGACAAGGTCAGTTTTTTCTGACCATTTTTATTTTTATATTTTCTTATTTATTCCATCTTCCAGTAAAATTAATATTTCTACTTTACAATCTACATTTTAAATTAATTTATAGAATTTTAAGAAATGATAGTGAGAAAAATTTAGATCGTTAAACATAATTTAATCAAATATCACAACAACAAAATTAATTGAAAAATTTACACTGACATAATGTTGTGGCGGGAAATAAAAAAGGAAATAGTTGTTTATTTCAAAATAGAAATTAATTACCATTTCATATGCTATTTTTCCATTGTTTTTTGCAATTGCATTATTAATTTCATTTCTCAGTTTTCTTTGCATCTCCGGATGTTTAGCTAATTCAAATAAGGCGAAGCTCATAGTCGCTGACGAAGTATCGTACCCCGCTGCGAAAAATTCAAGGGCCTGTGCTAAAAGATTGTCTCCTTCAAGTTCTAAAAAGGAAAGTTGCTTTAAACAAAAATCTTTTTACAATTAATTTTAAACTTTAAAGTCGTATTGATAGAAGAACGAGTTTCTTATTTAATGTTGGGTTTTAAATCCTAATTCTTAAATTCAATTTTGTTTTAATAACAATTTTTGGTTATTTTGATTATTTGGTTTTGGTGCTAAAATACATTATTTAGACTTGGTTCCGATTAAAAAACTTAAAAATTCGGAAAAGCCGCTCATCTGGATAATTACCCAATTTTTTTATGTGGGTGTTTTTTATGGACGCGGAAAATAGACTTAATATTAAAAAAATTTAAAAAAATTTAAAAATTTAAATATTTATTTAAATTTTAAATGAATAAATAAATATAAAACAACTAATAAATTTCAATGAATTTGTTTGTTTGTTTTTTTTAATAAAAATGTAACAATTAATTACACGCACTGATTTAATTACAAAAATATAAAAAGTCCGGAAAATCGAAAAAGCTGAAATATCGTTAAAAACTTACTAAATCCATGAGACTCTGGATTGTCTACTTTATTATCTCGAAGCTCGATCATTAAATCAATAAAATCATTCTTTTTCACCTTCGAGATTGCTCGTTGATTTAAAATGTCTTCAAAAGCAGTTCGGAAATAATTGGTAGCACTTTTTAAAAAAAATCGAAAGCCAAAAATTGTTGTAAATTGAGGTGCGAGCAATACGGTCGTAAGTTCAACTGCTCTTTTAAAATTATACGTCCCGAACATTTCTTTTCCAAATTTTCGAAAATCAGCGTTCGGATTTCTCAGGCTGTTTAATTTTAATCCAAAAGTCGCGAGTCCAATCAAATCGGTGGTTAATTTAGCAGCAAGATCTTTCATATTTATTTCCTTTCCTGGGCCTGGAAAGAAGTTAAAAATTAAATTAATAATTTACCAAAATAATTTTAAATTTGAATAAATTACAATTTTGAAATTTTTAATATTCTATCATTTAAATTGTTGTTCAGAATAATGGGACTTATTAATTATCTAAAAAATCTACTTTTTCTTTAAAAGATCAAAACTTTAATTTTTGAAAAAAATACAGCAGATAATCAGTAAGTTTGATTATTGTGAAGAAATAAAAAATATTTTTGTGACTGTCAAATGCCACCTTCGCCCTATTTTTAAACATATCCTTACTTTTTAGAAAACATTTTTTTTCATAAAGACAGCCATGGAAATTAGAAAAAAATTTTAAAAAACTCTAAATTTTCAAATTTTTAAAAAATAAAAATTCTAAACTGTTTACAATTTTAATTAATTAATTTTTTACATTATGCAATAATTTTAAATCCTTAAATTAATCTAGAAAAAAAATTTAATTGAAATTAAAAACTTAAAAGTAATTAAATTTCAATTTTAATCTGATTAATCCTAATTTAATAATTGAAATATTAAAATAAAATATTTTTAAATAAGATGGTTTTCTCCATTGACATAAACTCAAACTAGGAAGTGGTTTTTCGGCCACAAATAAAAATATTCAAATTAATTTTACCAAATTTTGAAAGATCAAGTTGTACATTTCTCAGAAATATTAGATTGAGCCGAAAATTTGTTGCCAAATAATAATTATTTAACATTTTGTTTCTTTCTTAAGGAGGTTCTCTCCATTGACATAACCTCAAACTTGAAAGTGGTTTTTGCCCCCAAATAAAATCTGTAATTTTCATCCAATTTTAACAAATAATAGTTCATTCTCTACAATTTTATTTGTTGCATATTGTTAAATAAAATTTTGTTTAAAAAATGTATAAAAAGAGAGTTTTGTTTGTTAAAATAACTTATGAATAAAATATTATTTAACAAATGCAAACACATAAAATTATAGACAATTTTTTAAAGAGCAAAATTTGTAAAAATGAGATGAAAATTACATATTTTAACTTGTTTAAAAAAAAAAAAAAAATATATATATATATATATATATATATATATTAAATAATTACCTATTATTTGAGAACAAATTTAAGCTCAACCTAATCTTTTCTGAAAAATGTACTACTGGATCAATCGAAATTTGGTGAAATTATTTTTAATAGCAATTTTTAGTTTGAGGTTATTTTAATGAAAGGAATATCCTTAAGGGCATGTGGTGAAGTATGACGTCACTGGTATAAGGAAAATTAGTCCGTAAACTGTTTCTAGAAATAATTAATGCTTGGACACATAACTTTATAGAATTATACTTAAAATATCATTAGATAGGTCTGTCTGGCCCAAATTTGTTTTAATTTTGACTCAAAATTAATTATTATTTTAAAAGTTCGCTGCTTTCCGGAAATTTAAGATAAAGTTAATTTTAAGGCAAAATTAAAACAAATTTAGGTCAGACAGACCTTTTTAATGTTATTTTTAAGCAAGTTTACAAAGTTTGGTGTGAACATATTTGATATTTTAAGAGAAAGTTTACGAATATAAATTTTGCCTATACCAGTGACATCATAATCAATCACATGCCCTTAAAGAAAAGAAGAAGTAGCAAAATCGTTACCTTCTAATTGAAGCGAATCCAAATAATAATAAAAATCTTTTTCCACTTCCTGGACATTATCAAACATACTCTTCATTTTGCCAGTTGTAAATAAACTTGTAAATTGCTGCCGCAAATATTTCCAATAAGGATTATCAATAAAAAACAAGCAATTGTTCGAAACAATGTCATTTTTACTTGAGTGCATCAGTTTGTCGGAAAAAGTATTGAAGTCTTTAATCATAACAGATTTTATAATCTGTGGATCTCGTAATAAAAGACAAGGTTTGTCTAAAATGTAAATTCCCACAAAAGGTAAATTTTCACTTTGATCATACAAACTTTTCAGCACGCCAGCAGGTGATTTTTGATATTTAAAATATTTTCCAAAATTGCCAACGAGCGGAACCGGTGTAATTTCTGCGAAACCTCTTTTCTTCCAATATTGAAAATTACGTGTCATGTAAAAATAAAATGCAATAAATAATACTGAAACAAAAACTGCGCCATTTAAAATCCAAGGATATATGAAACTGAGTTTAAAAAAGCACATTTTTAAAATTAAGATGAAAGACAATAATACAATAATTGGAAATTAATGGAACTTATTCCATAAGTCCCGTATTGACGAGTATTTATTTAAACTTGTACTGAATATGTGACACTGACGTTTTTCTGAAGAGTATTACAAATCGCTTGCTTCATAAATATTTACAAACTAGTTATTCCAGAAGAGTGTGTGTGTAAAAGTACAGTATAAAAATAACTAAAATGTTTTATTCATTAAATTCTTAAAGTAATTAATCATGTGGATGCAAATGGAAATAAAATTGTATTCTTAATGTACATTAAATTGACACTTTCACTGTGAGAAATTAATAATAATCATTCTGATTGATAAATCTTTTTTGTCCTCATTTTCAAACGTCTTTACCTTTTACAAATATTGGTAAAAATAAAACATTTGCGAACTTTAGTTAATGCTTTCTAATCATTAATTATTAATTTTTTAAAATTATTTTTGTTATTATTAATTTTTATCTTTGTTTATTTCAACAATTTGATAACTTTTATTTTATTTTAACAATATGCTACTCTAGTAAATTTGTTTTTAAGCAAAAATTACAAAATTTTGTAAAGTTAAAAAAATAATACAAAGATTTTAATAAATTTAAGTATAAAAATAAATTATTATTAGTAAAATAATTTGTAATCATTTTGTAGAAATATGTGAGTTTCTAAGTTTAATTATTTAATTCAACGTGAAAAAGTTCGGTGGGTGCCAGTTGGACCCCATCTGGGTTTCCCACATTCAAGGTGGGCCCCAGTTGGGTCTTCCCACTGGAAAATAAGTATGCTTGTAAAACTCAACTCGGTTAGTGCCAATTCACAGAAAATATGACAAATGTATGGTGATTAGGGTGGTCCAAAAATGCATGGTAAAACAAAAATTTTTTTTTTTAATGCTCTCACCCCCTAGGATTGTTCTATATCGAAAAAAAATACCCCTATTTTCTGTTTTTGTGTTTTTTTTTATTTAGATGGAGCTCGAAGCGCTCAAAGTTTCCCATGCAAAATGCATGGGAAAAAAAGGCTTTTTCGTAGAAATGGTATAGAATCGCTGAAAATCAGTATTTTTCAATCGCCCAACTCTATTTCTCTTCAAAAGACTTCAAGAAATAATGCCAATTGTTTATTTCACGATTTTTTAATATTAACTATTTTTTAAAGGGGACCAAAAAAACCCCATAAATTAAAAAATTACTAAAAAATCATTAAAAAATATTTTTTACTATTTTTATGCAAGTTTTTTCCTAGGTTCTGAATAAATAACATAAATATTGATTTTTAATCATTATTCCATGTAATTGCTAATTTGTTTAAACAAATTATTATTGTTTATTTACAACTTTTTATCAAATTGAGGTAGAGAGTTGCAACTTTTTCCATTTCTACGTTCAGAAGCTCATTTTATATTCAGTTTTAGTGGTATTTTGACGTTGCTTCCTTTTTTTTCTTTTTTTTTAGTTTATAATAACCAACCCATGTATTTATCATATTAAAAAAATAATTATTTTAGAATTTTGTACTTAATTATTATGTCTTACAGTCATTCCTACCACTCCAGAAAAGAAAACTTAAAAAATTGAGATAAAGTTGCGACTCTTTAGCTCTACTTAATAAAAAGTTGAAAATAAATATTATTAATTTATTTAAACAATTGTAAAAAATATTATTTTAGGTTGATGTTAGTACATGGCTTGACTAACCTCGAAAAGTTGCAAAATTGAGAAAGAGTTGCATCTCTGTAGCTCTATTTAATAAAATGTGGATAATAAACAATATAATTTGTTTAAACAATTATGAAAATCATTACTCATAGTTTGTTGTTAGTGCATGGCTTGACTGACCTCGAAAAGGTGCAAAACTAAGAAAAAGTTGCATCTCTGTAGCTCTTTTTAATAAAAAGTTGGTAATAAACAATATAATTTGTTTAAACAATTGTAAAAATAATTACTTTTAGTTTGTTGTTAGTGCATGGCTTGACTGACCTCGAAAAGTTGCAAAATTGAGAAAAAGTTGCATCTCTGTACCTCTTTTTAACAAAAAGTTGATAATAAACTATTTAGTTTGTTTAAACAATTGTTTAAATTAATTCATAGGAATTTATCAATCACTCCGAGTCAATAAAACACACATATGTTTTTTTACGTTTCGGCAGCTATGCTGTCCTCATCAGAAACTAAAAAAATTTTTTTATTAATAAAATTATAAACAAAGTATACAAAAAATACGAAATTTGTTTAGTTTCTGATGAGGACAGCATAGCTGCCGAAACGTAAAAAAACATATGTGTGTTTTATTGACTCGGAGTGATTGATAAATTCCTATGAATTAATAACTTCACCGAGTGATAAATTCTTTTAAAATAATTTTTTAAATTATTATTTTAACTTTTTTGTTCGTGTTTGACTCAAATGGCCTCGATAAGTTGCAAAATTAGGAAAAAGTTGCAACTCTCTACCTCAATTTGATAAAAAGTTGTAAATAAACAATAATAATTTGTTTAAACAAATTAGCAATTACATGGAATAATGATTAAAAATTAATATTTATATTATTTATTCAGAACCTAGAAAAAAACTTGCATAAAAATAGTAAAAAATATTTTTTAATGATTTTTTAGTAATTTTTTAATTTATGGGGTTTTTTTGGTGTCCTTTAAAAAATAGTTGATATTAAAAAATCGTTAAATAAACCATTTGGCATTATTGCTTGAAGTCACCTGAAGAGAAATAGAGTTGGGCGATTGAAAAATACTGATTTTCAGCGATTCTATACCATTTCTACGAAAAAGCCTTTTTTTCCCATGCATGTTGCATGGGAAACTTTGAGCGCTTTGAGCCCCATCTAAATAAAAAAAAATCGGGCAAGTACGAGTTACACCCGTACCAAAATCTAGGGTTCCGTACATTTATGAAACAAAGAAATACCTTATTAACAAACAGAGAGCTCTAATTTGGTGCACATATGTATTTTCACGTGTAGATTACAGGAAAATTATAGGAAACATCTGGATTGACAGTCAAAACGTTATAAAAAAAATATCGGGCAAGGACGAGTTACACTCGTACCAAGTCGAAGGGTTCCGTACCGCTCTAATTTTTTTCAATTATATGAGTCAGAGATTATTTGAATAATAATTTAAATAATGATAAATTAAAATAATTTTTTTTATTTTTAAAGAAATTTAAGTATAAACTTAATGATTTTTATAAGATTAAAAATTTCCAATTAAATAGACTAAACTTTTTTATATAATTTTAAATTTTAAAGCCAAAAGAATTTTTTTTTTAATTTTTTTAAATTTTTTAACTATTAAAGTAATTTAAACATAAACATAAACATTTTGTACAAAAAAAATAATCTGAAACTATAAAATATTGTACCTGTTTAGAAGAAACAAATTTTTTTTGGTAAAATTTCAGTTTTTTGGAAAAAATGTTATGATAATAAATTTAAACCACAATTTTTATGGTTTTA
Organism: Ganaspis brasiliensis; assembly: GCA_037103525.1. Classification (NCBI taxonomy): domain Eukaryota; kingdom Metazoa; phylum Arthropoda; class Insecta; order Hymenoptera; family Figitidae; genus Ganaspis; species Ganaspis brasiliensis. Next base: position 467 of record JAZKLR010000464.1, on the reverse strand, counting down.
TAAAAAATTCTGCATAAAATTACACATTTTTAACCAATTCCCAACCTTTCAGGATAAATACGCTAAGCGCTAGCATAGGGGTTTTTTGTCATTTTTCAACTTTTCATTAATAACTTTTGAAAATTAAGTCCAGCAACGATCGCTATATTTTTCCTGCAAACTACACGTAAAAATACCTAGGTATACCAAATTTCAAACCTCTAGGTCAAATGGTTTGGAAGATAAGGGGGGGGGGACACGTTTTTTAAAAAAAAAAAAGTTTTTCCTTGACAACGCTATGACCATCACCTCCAATCATGTTCTCTATATTTTTCCTGAACTCTACTCACGAAAATACATATGTGTACCAAATTTCAATACTCTAGGTCAAATAGTTTAGGAGATAAGGGGGGGGGGGGGGTAAATAGGCATTTTAATGCATTTTTTGAAAAAAATCTTGTTATTTCCTTGACAACGCTATGAACATC